>VZRM01002021.1:220815-393232 GCA_013397955.1 Grantiella picta | reverse complement strand
ATATATATATATATAAAAAGTGACTTAGGCCACATTCTTTTGTCTCTGGCATTCAAAGGAGCATTTTCTAAAGCCTATACTGAAAACTGAATATGACCACACAGACCAGGAACAATATACAAAAGAATATTAAAAAAAAAAGGAAAGAATGTATGTGATGAGGAAGAAATGTATGAAAGAAGAATCTATCAAAAAAAGCATGGACACAAAATTATGGCCAGTAGGGAAACAAAAAAGCATGGACAAATTTTTCAAAGGCATTTTATTCATAGGTTCCAAAATGGTAGACTACACTCAATTGAATTTTGCATCCACCTCCTGGAATATCTGCTTTCAGGCACCTTTCAAACTCAGGAGCCTAAAAGCAGCTAATGCCCAAGTGCATTTTTGTTAGGAACCTTTGTGTCTAAATGTAGACGGTGAGACAAAGAGTGATTTATAATGGGATGGTATATACATATTGGTGAGCATAGTGTCTCAATATCTTTTGGGGTTTTGATGTTTTTTGGGAGTTTTTGTAAATGGCAAGGTTCCTGCAATTTCAGTTCTCTTAAAACAACTGTACAGTTGGAAAAGGATAATTTATGAGGAGTGGTGCTGTTTTGGAAACAGGCAGCTTTTAGTATCAATCTGAATTTTTCAGATAAAGGGCAAAAATTGTATTGAGTACTATAGAACTCAGAAGACCTTTTCAGAGGTTAATGTAAATAGCAGGCAACCATTTAGACTTCTTTTTTATTATTATTTTGTTTATTAAGATTAAAGGACTTATTGCTGTTCTGAAGTGAAACTTCAGTACCCTGGGGGAAACAAAACGAACCTGTGCTTAGGAATTCAGGTACTGCTAACAGATACATGCTGTATGGAGTAAAATATCAGAGGATACTCCTACCTAGGATGCCTGAAAACTTGGAATATTATTGAAAAGTTGGAAATCTTTTCTTGCTTCAGCATGAGATATATTTTATTAGTCATGTTTTAATACCTTAGAGAAAATGGTTATTATTTATCATTAAATTCACTCAGCAAATAAAGATTAAAATAGTGAGTACTCTGCTATCTTTTTTTCTAAACATCTTGTCATTGCAGGACAGTCAGGACTGTGAAGGACCTGGGGATTAGGAGGGGATCTCAGTAGAAGGAGCCATGAATGCATGTGCATGCTGACTAGATGAATTTGAGCAAGATGTTTTAAATACTACTGTATTTAAAACTTCCCCAGATGGCTCATCAGGATTTCTGGTGAGCACCTTTTTGGGCTTCATTTTCTGCTGTCATCTTTGGTGTTGACAACCAAATGATTCCCCAGATTTTAACTTCATGACTACAGGCAGCTGGGATGCTGAGGTAAAAGCACTTTTCTTTTCAAGGGAAGAAACCAATCATTCCCATGGAGAGCTTGAGGGCTACCAGATTGAATTTTCCTCCTGTATGGGTCTGACTCTCTGGGTAACCTGCCAAGTCTCTCTTCTCACCTCTATTTTTTTTCTTCTCAGGTCATGGCCATGTTTGCCCTTGGTGCTCACTTGTGCTTGTGAAACCCTTTCACTCATGGTGACCAGGGTTGTGTTTTTACTGTAAACCTATCTAGACCTTCAGACAGAAATTGCAGTGTAGACAAGTAAACAAATAAACAAATAAGTCCGATCAGGGTGATGGCAGATTCATACTTGTCTTCCAGGTAGCTGACAGAGACTCAATTCTTTCCAAATAAATGCCAGCTTTCCTTGAGCGAAACTGCATTAGAGCAGGTAAAATGACATGAGAACCTTTAAAAAAACAAGCACAGCATAAAAATGCATTGTCACTTAAAAATTCCAATGAAAAAATAAAAAGAAACAAAGACATAGTGTACTTGAAGCGTTGGATCGCACATGATGCAGATAAAACCAACAAAGTATCACCTGATCCGTGGAACAGGAAAAAACCTCATTTGAACATAAACGAATTAATCTGACAGGATTATTTTTGGCCTGTTTATAGAGAAACAGGAATGCAGACAGCTGACTACAGCAAATGCATTCAGATGCTATGGTTAGAATCATTACTCTTGATAATTAGAAACAATTGCGTTTTTAAATTTTTTTTAATATTGAGTTGTAATGACAACCACCCAGGAGTAATATTTCCTTTTCTTCGAAATATGGGAAATTTTTAACTTTTATTTTGACAGTGGGAGTTATACTATTGAAACTAGATTTTGGAAAACATGGCTTTAAACATGAAGTGCAGTTTCACTATTTCTTTTATTACAAGTAGCCAAGATTCTTTTACCTCTTGGTTTAACTATCACATATTGCCATGGGTCTTCCTTGGAAGTATTTTGTACCTTTAATACTTAGAAAAATAAGAGCATCAAAATGTGAATGTGTCAGAGTTCTGATGGTGAATAGAGGGACCTGTCTTGGCAGTGTTATCTCTTTGTAAAAGTGCTTGCAAAAAGATGTGATAGTATTGTCACATCACATATCTCAGTCAACAAAGATTCCCTTTAAGGACCTTGTTTAGTATTTCTTCAGGAAGTTGATTTGGTTGTTTAGAGGCCTAGGAGCTCAAACAGCTGATTTTCCTCTGTTTTCACTCATGGGAGTTTCCAACACTCCCCAGTTTTCCAGAGATAAACTAGACAGATATATGTGAGCTAATTTGATTAAATGTTATGACAAGGTTAATTTGATTATCATGACTTTGAGGTGTTGAGATCCAACCCTGTCATCATTCATCTTGCCAGGTGATGCTTTTTTTCTAAGAATTTTAAAAATAGGACCAGTCCAGCAAAGAAAACTTTTTGCAATTTCAGGGTTAACTCTGTGTTTGACTGCCCACAGTGTTTATTCCAAGGCATCTTACTGAGGCATCTGACCAAAAGCAATCTCCTTAATCCCTGTGGCCTTCACCCCCTGCTGTGAATATGGGTTTATGAATTAAGCCCCTTGCCATGATCAGCTTAACAACTCTGAATTTAAGTCACTGTTTGCAGTGGCTGTTGTCTCCTAGGGCACGGACAGAGTTGATGGCTGCCTTCATAAAACACATCAGTGTTTTTCCTGTAAACAAAATAACTGCAAGGTAAAAACCAGTGAAGATAAGAACTAGATGATTAAACAAACACCTTTAAACAAGGCATGGTGCATGCCACGTAATAGCTGTGAAACAATTGAAACCTTGTTTGATAAAAACACGTTCCTACTTTGTCTTCAGATACATGGCCTGCTGTGAGCTCATGGCCAATCATTTAAAACATTTTCCTCTATCCTTTTCCTTTTTTTTTTTTTTTAAATTTCTTCAATATACATGACCAATAACAGCTACTGCTTCACTGGTACAAGCAGTCAAGTCTGAGCAAGTAGCAGATTGATCGATTCCTTGTAGTCCTTGTCCTTAAGTCCTTGTCCTACAGCAATGGACATAGAGAAGTCTCATCTTTAGCTGAATATATGGAAAAAAGAACCAAATTTCCTCTGATGTAATTGCACCTGAGCTTTTTAACAGAGACAATGAAAGGAGCATACATTTGTTATTGACAGACGGAGGAAAGCTAAATGCTCTGCCCTCTGGGGATTTTATTGAGCAGCACTTTGAAATATTCTAAAATGAAAGTGAGCAGCCTGATCCATGTGTTGGCAAAGGAGGGAATGATTTGAATTAAATTTGCTACTGTTGGTTCTAAGACAGTATTGGTCATCGTAACCTTGGAGGTAAAAGAGGTGTAATTGCTTTCCTGCAATTACAGGTGGAGTTCATATAGGAATACCTCCTAAAAAGGGAAATATCCACCAACAGCCAACTAATGCAAGCCAAATTATCTGCCCATAGAAATAGATGCAACCCCATTGACATTAGGGGGGTTTTATCCACTTACAATAGCGAAGATCTGCCTTCTTACTGAGGTTTATTGTTGTACACACTCTGCCCCGGGGTCATTCTGTAATTACTACAGAAAACAGTGTACTTACTTGATAACTTCTTCGAGCAGAAAAGCAATTAGCCTGCCAAGTGACTTGATGTTCCTTAGAAGGTGCTGGAGTTTTGGAGGCTGGAGGTTTTAGTAGAAATAAATAGAAGTGAAAGGGGGAAAACGTCTGTCTGGCAGACAGAGTGCAAAGGAGAGGTCTGGCTAGGGAGATAGAGATGGCCATTTTAGGAATTACAGTTCCCAACAAAAACTCAAGTTTTCAGGAGATACCAAACCCAGAAAAATACTTTGCTGCCAGGTAATGGTAAAGGGTCCTTGCAATAGTGAAAAAAATCCTGAACTTTCTACCTGAACAATTTGCTTAGGCTCCTCTAGGCTGGGTGAGCAGTAGCCACATTCTAGAAGAACAGTAGTCACATCTTTCTGATCTAAATTGTTATTGATGCAGAAAAAGAAAGGTCCATCTGTACAAAAGTGTTATTATCATATGAATGTCATTGCTAATATGTAAAGTGCTGCTTGACCAGTGCTTCAGCCCAGATTTAGTGGATTAGGATGGTGCTGCTGAAATCTCAGTTTATTGGGCACAAAGGCAGAGATGGAAGCGCTGGTGGATATCTCAGATTGCTGCAGTATTGTTATCACAATAGCACAAAGTGTTATTATTTTGTTATGGAAATCCAGACAATTTCTCTCAAACAGGAAATAGATGCAACATATGATGGACTTTGCAACGTCTGAAAAAACTGCTTAGGCGGCTGGGAATTGAAGAATAAATTAAAGTGCAGCAACCCTAAAGAATAATAACCTTTTTTTGACTCTATTAGAGGGGAAAATGATTTTGCAAAGTGTGATTTACCTGGTTCCATACAGCAGGCTGTATTGCAAGCCTCTGTTGCATTTTCTTTTCTCTTTATAACTGCTCAGAAAACAATTTTGATTCAATATGTTGTGGAATATTGGAATGTCAGTATCTATTGAAAATGAACTGTTTTATGCTGATCTGATAGAATTAAAATCAATGCAGATATTTAAAAAAAACTGTTTACTTTTGGGGATGAGGCCATATAGGGTTATTGGGTAAATAAAATGCTCCCAATTGTCTGCTTTTTAAGAGAAAGTGTTTATGTGATTTGAATCTCTGTTTATCAATAGCTAATGTTCTTTTTTATTTTGTGCAAACTAGATTAAAAATGAAAAGACTCATAATTCACTGTGAAATTTATTTTAAGAGATAGGACAACATGTGTATAAATATGTAAAATAAATTTTGTCAGATCCCATGCTACTAACGTAGTTGGAACAAATAGAATTTTAAGTCCACATATATCTAAAAGTTTTATGTTTTTAGACACAGGAGAAATATTAAGATTGTATCTCCCAATCTACTTAAAAAACACAAAAACGAAACACCAGCCACTTAATAACACAAACCCATTTGAAAATCCCTGTCAAGTCCCTAGAAGGATCCTACCAACCTTCTTTGAGTTTTGTAAATCACTATAAATTCAAAAGAAAGCAAATCCATGCGATGCAATGCCTCTAAGGAGACAAGGAACACAGACTAGATCTAAGAAAAAGGAGAGCTAATTTTTTTTTTTCAGACTAGAGTGCACATTTATCTAAGTGCATCAATTCTTCTTGAATCTTCAGTTTTTAAGGTAACAAAAAGGGAGCAGGTGGGAAACGGTTGCAAGTTGATATTTTTAAGGGAAACTTTCAAAATTGGTTTTCACTCTCAGTTTAAAAGGAGAAATATATTTTCTGTGTCCAAGAAAGTAAATTCTGGTTAAATTTAAGTGGCCATCAAGCTCCATGGTGACAATAACAACAGTAAGATCAGTTTCAAGATAGAATTCACTTCATGCATCATCTCAGAGGATGTATGACAGCAGGAGTTCTCATTGCTCCTCAGAGACTGCAGCTGGTGGGAGCTTCCTGAGGGAGTAAGAGAAACAGGAGCACAAGAAATGCGAAATGTCTCATGACCACCAATGTGTTTATCCTTTCCCAATTTCTGGCTTTTGCAGGGACAAAATCCTGCAGATTCACGTGCAGGGATCCTACAGATCTCACTCAAAAGAGTGAAATCTCAAAATTAAGGAAAACACAGGTAAATTTTTATAATGGAAATATATTTTTGAGCATGTATCACTTTTCAGGGATATTAGATGTAATGAACAAATGTAATGAACCAGTAAATTCAAGTGTAAGCCTGTCATTGCTGCAAGCTGGGAGAAAGAGTTGTAGCCAGCAAAGTTCAGTCTGCAAGTATTTGACATCCATATGCAATGTCAAATAATTTTCTAGGGCCAGATAGTCATGAATAAAAGTTCATAGATTAATTCCACAGTTTTTTCTGCTACACTTTTTAATGAGTTCTCTCACTTAGATAGAGATTTACATAAGGCAGCCTGTTAAAAATTAAACTGAGATGCTTCCACCATAAATCTGAGCATGATGTAACATCACAACTCTACTAGGGCAAAGCAAAGTTTTAGAGATTTTTTTTTTTAGCAATACTTTTGGTTTTGCATTGGTTTTTGGATGCAATTTAATGACAATTTTTTGATCTTGTAAAAGTTCTTTAGACACCTTGAAGAAAACATTGTTTTCAGTCTGCACTCTACTGTGATGATTTGTACATGAATTTGTCCCACAAATTGCCCTCAGCCCCTTCACTCCAGCACAAAACATTTAGTGGTGAAGCTGTACAAGGCAGGCTGTTTACCGTCACAGGTAAAAACACTTTTATGCAATTAAGTCAGCTAATTGTGAGAGCACTGCTTGTCCTGTCACTACAGAAAACTGTACCCAAGTGGAAAATGCCATGGGATTACCAGAGGTGACTCCAGAAGGAAGGTGTCCTACCTACTTTTGTCATTTCCAACTAAGGAAGATTCACAAGCTCTTCCTCTTTTTTTTTACAAATCAATGTGCTTGCTTTGATGCATTTCCTGCTTTTGACTGTGTTTACAGCAGCTTTTCCCAGCTCATTCCACATGCACTCCCAAATTGCCCATGCTGGCAGCTGTTTGCAGTGAGCCAGCATCACAGTTTTAATGAGCTGGTTTGTGGAATTTTTTTTATTTTTTTCTTCTGAAGACATATCAAGCATTGCAGACCTCTAATTAGTGGTACTCATAGTCAAGGTTCAATAGTCAAGTCTTTTGAGGCATTAAGAGATTATATCCTTTAATAGCTCTGAAATTAATGAAAAACATCCTTATTTGCTTCTCATTTCTCAGCTTTACCAATATCAGGACATAATTTGGTGTCACAGAATGTGTGCATTTTGTCTTCAAGAGGCTATACTGGTGCATTGGCATATCACCAGCACAGGGAGAGAGCTCTTGTCTATAAAGGAATAACGGAACTCAAAAAACTGAGTGAATTAGAATGAATGTGTGTGTGTGTTTGTTACTGTCAGGGAGAACTTCTACTTTTTTACCCTTGGCTATGATCTTGCAATAGATCAAGTTGTCCCTTCTCTTTCCTTTGACTGACAGCAGAGACAACACTTGCTGAAACTTTTTTTTCATTCCTCACATTTCTTTTCACCTTTTTTTTCAACTTCATTTTTCTCTCTTCCTCTCCAGAGATCCATCACAGCAACATGCAGCTCCCAAGTGTAATCTTTGATTTGTTTGGCAGTGTATGTCTAAATGAAAGAGAAGGGGCAGAAAGTATCCCGACTGATGTGCAACCTTATAATGATTTTCCTCCAAAATCCCTCACAGAGTGTCATTCAAGGAAAAGCTAAATAATTACTTTCAAACAAGACCCCAGAGTTTCATGATGATGTTCTGCATGTCAAAAGCTCATTCTGTATCTCAGTTACAAGAAATAGTCTATCTTGTCAAAGGAAGTCAATTAAAAAAAAAAAAAAACAAACAAACAACAACTCAAAATCCAAAACAAGAAGGAGCCAAACGCTTGAAATATTCCCTAACAAATCAGTGATCCCAGCTAGTTGGAGGAGTCATCAAAACTGATCCCAGATATCCCAAATATTCCTTCCTGTGACTAATGTGTTACAGCAAAAGTCAGTGAAGACTGGTTTGAGTTACTTTCCCACCAAATTAAGGGTATTGAGCTGTCAATACTCCTCAGGCTTTACAGATCATATCAGATGTAGCTGAAACATGCAGTGTAAGAACATTTTATTTCCTACTGAGCTGTTTAATTGAAGAGCGATTTCAACTGTTTTTTGTCAACATCAAAAAATTTAGCAAATTTTGGAGTTGCTTATATTTTGTAATGATGATCTGTAAGGTTTGCAATTCTACTTGCAAAACATCTCTTTGCTAGATATATGACTGTACTTACCCTGTTGCAGCTTTAACTGTGTGTCAGTCACATACACACATATATAAAAGGATAACAAAACACACACATACAAATATATATATATATATATATGTGTATATATATAATCCAAATGCCTATTAAAACACACCTTGATTCCTTGCTGTGCATATTTTGGCACATTTAAAGAAGAACTTCTCAGTTCTTTAATGCAACTCTCCCTGGTTTTAAACCAGTGTAAAGGAATCATCCCAGTGTATCTGCATGAGCTACGCTCCTGTGATAAACTTATGGCAGAAGAAAAGGTGTCAGTGTGTGCATTTCTTCAAAGTTGAATTAATTTTTCCTCTCTCTTGAGTTCTTCACAATTTTTGTCATATACATTTGGCTTTGGTCATGTACCCTGATGGACACCCTCAAGTGCCATTTAAGAAGAATATTTGCAAACTACAGTCTGAGCCATAAATCCCCAAACTTTTATCTTCTAAGCTGTTTGAGTTCTGTGAATGAACCCAGCAGCAAAGCCATCATGCCTCAGTTAATGGCAACAATTTCATGCCTTAAGACCATTTTCTATGCTTTGAAAAGTTTGTTCTGCTGGACAAATTCAGCGTATTGCCTTTGCAATTACAGCAGTGATGGGCACTTCAAAATTGTAACCTGAGGAAATTATATCAGTTTCTAATTTTTGGAGACCTTAGTAACACATCTCCCATCTGGGAAATGGAAGATGTCCTTTCTTAAATATCACCTTATATTACTTTCCTACCAGATAATCATCCTCATTAATAATTAGAATCACAGTTGTCTTAATTTCCCCTTTATTGTCTGTTTGGCCCTCTGAATCTTGGATATTTTTGCAGTCTGGTGGTAATGAAGTGTTCCTTTCCCTCAGACTAATGAACATCTGTCTGCATAGGACATCACACAGGAAGGTCAAAACTATGAGCCTAAACTACTTCTGACCAAGAAAGCTCAAGAATTCTTCTACTCTCAGGTAATTTTATCTTGGCGTAATTGTAAGGTAGCAATAATGAGCCACGTTCTTATTCTACTGTCCTAAATCCCAGTCATTCTCCTCAAAAATTCACTTTGTGCCTGCATGCAGGAATACATTTCCATTATGGATTATATAGATTAAAACTGAGTCCACATTTCAAACACACGTTTCTGTAGGGAACACTTGTGGAGTTTGGGGTGTTGTTAATCTCACTATTAGCTGGAAGTCTAATTGTGTATATTCCCTTAGGAGGGAATTTTGGCCTTAAGTTTGATTTATGAACACAAAATTTTGCACTGGGTTGTTTAGCCTTTTAGCACTTGCTTGTGATGTATTAAATAATTATGCAAGCATAGAGACAATGGTGAAAGACTTTGAAGTACCAAAGGAATGAGAAATAATTTCATTCCCTTTTCTATTAGAATGGTCAGAAATAGTCTGGGCTGCTTTAAGGAATCAGTAAAATACATGCTTATTTTATGTCTGCATACCATTCAAAGTTGTATAATAATGTAATTATCGCTTATTATTTAATTTTTTCATGTTGTGTATATGTGAGCTAGATTTTGCTGTTATTAGTAATTCAGCTGGTGTGGAAAATTATACGAGACAGCATAAAAATAGAATCCAGATTGTTATCATGCTTTTTTTATTCAAAGTATCCCAAAGAACTACATAGAATATGTTGTTATTAAGTATCATTAAAGACCTCCCATTAACTAGGAAAAGGTGTTTGATGCCTTCAAAGATAATTGAGAAGAAGTTTCTTAACGTAAGACTAAAAAGAAAAAGCACTCAAACAAATTTATCCCTCAGAGAAAAAGCTGGGGAGAGAACTGACTTTTGTCCTCTCTTGGTCAATAGATGCTATTAAATCTCTAAAATCATATTAAACAATATTTTAGGGAACTGACTTAAATCCACAAGGGGAATAAAACCGAATGGAGGCAGATATTTATTCTGAAGTTTCCTACTATTGCAACTGTATTTCAGAGCCTGATGACATCCCATGCACATGTTATTATTCACTTTGCTCAGACAGCACGGGTTGAGATAGGAACATCATCCCAGGCATTAGCCATTAATCTGGGTATCTCATTGCTTTGCTAAGGTTTAGGTTATACAGATAATAACTCCAGGCCATATTTTGACACCTTTATTCATGCTGAATGGCGTCTTAGGCAGCCTCTAGTCCCACAAAAATCAGAAGGTTATTTACAGGGAAATGCATTAGTCAATGTGGCGGAATATTGTCCTTTGGCAACATCTGCAGATAGAATTCTGCTGTAAAACATTATTGCACCAGCCAGAGCAGGGTGTCATAATGGCTTTGTATACAAATTTGAAACAGATTCTGAGACAGTGGCTCCCGATAATGTCATTTTTCTCTCTCTTTCAACGTGTGATTCCTTGCCACAGAGCTGTAATGACAGTACAACACTAACATTTTATCAAAGAATGACAGTCAAACCATGGATAGGAGTTATCAAAGTTATAACACTGAGACATGTTTGGGACTCAAAGTCAGGAAAAAATTTACTGTGTTGATCTTAAAAACTTCTTTAGGTTAGTGTCGACTGCTTTGTGATTCTGTGTCTTTTTTTTGATAGTTGTATGGTTTTATTGCTGTCTTCTGCAAACAAAATCACAGACAATTCTTTTAAAACGTAATTTAAACTCCTTTTTGGAGCAAATTAGACTCTTTTGGAGCCATTTCAGTCTACTTGAATCTGTGTGATAGCCATAATATTGGAAAACATTATTGTAAGGCCTCTAACTGTAATATTTGCAAATGGTGAGTCCCACTTTAATAACCTCAAAGAACTACACGTCCAAGAAACTGGCTTTTGGGGAAATTAAAATAGCAGAGAAAAGAAATGGCAAAAATTAGCAGTGGAAAACCTTCATTTCAAGAGACAATAGAAAAAATATTTTATTTAATTTAGTCAGATACCCAGTTTCAGCAAGAGGAGAGCAGTTTGTGTAATTGAAATCCCTCACGTCAACAGCTAATAGAAAACAACCAACAATTATTGTGTGATTCCTGATAATACAATGATGAACGCACACCAAGTACTCTTGCCAAAAGATCATTAATTTTGACTTCAAGACTGGGAGCTCCAGGAGAACCTTGGGCCTGACTTTAAGCATCTTTACCATTTGGAAATCATGGTGCTACATCTGTGCCTTCAGCAAGATTTCTGAGGGAGAGACAGGTGGGTGTGAGAACATCCTAGGATGTCTTACAAGGGCCTGAGGGAACTGAAGGAGAAAAAGCTTTGCTGCCTGTGTCTTTCAGAGGTTTCCAGCCCTACAAACACGGTGGGGAGGAGCTGATCAGATGCCGATGGGAGCTGCTCTGTTGTCTCAGGCAGTAGCTGGCTCTGTGCTGCTGTGCAGGGTGTTATCAAGCCAAGGCTTGTCCCTACACTGTCACATTCATTAACACAGGACAGAGAGCTTGTATTGCTTGCATCAGGCACTGAAACACATCAGAGGACATCTCCCTTCTGCTCAGACAAGAAATTTTGGGGTTTGATAAGGTGTTTCAGAAGCGTTGCCTTTTCCCATTCTGAGAACTTCTGCATCACTTACCTTATCAGTCAAGGACAAAATGGTTTTGGCCATAAAACATCTCATTCACACTTTCTTCCATCACACAGTTTACCCAGCATAACCTTTCATAATTCACCTCTCTGGTTTGTTCATTCTCATTATCTGTGAAGAGGATTTTAAGGAAAACTATTAGATGATCCTCAAAATGTTTATGTGTTGATAGCATGCTATCAGCCTTTGTTGCTGTTCTCTGCTGTTACCCAACAACTGCTCTCTCCTCTGAAGGTATTTTGTGCTTTCTGCATCTATTCTGCCTCCTTTTCCTTGCCCCCCCTTAAAAACTGCTCATTTAGTATATGAAAATGAGATTTTTCAGAAATTAAAACTTGTCTAGTAGTGAATCTTTTTTATGGAATAACACTGAAGTGTCCATTACATGAAGGTGACTTCCCCTCTTGTCCCACTCTGTACCAGCTGCTGCTGCTGTCACTTTGCCAATTTTCTGCAGAGCAAATAAAAGTTAGATCTTTTCAACCTAACAGTAAGAAAGCCTTGTCCTGCCCCTTAAAACAGCTACAACAATTTGTCTGAAAATCCCCTCTCCCTCATCTCAAAGACCCCAATACTTATCAAAAATTGGTCCAAAGGACACACAAGCAGTTCAGAAAATTTCACATTAAGCAACAGTATGATGACAACATCCAAAAAATGAGAAGAGTCTTGCAGCTCTAATATTGGCTGAAATTAAAGGCAGAACTTCTAATTAGAATCTAGATAGTGAAAACAGCACAGCTACTGATACCAGGGCTAAAATCTGCCCTTGGATAAGTATATTGTGAGAAGTTCCTATCAACTTTCAGCAGAAACATTTGCACAGATCCAGCTCTGGATTTCAGCCTGGGTTCACAGGAAATAATGTTTGATTTTGCGCTGGCATCATTATTAGTTAGAGCTATCATAATTTCTGTCATTGTATATTCTACAACGAGAATAGATATCGGCAGAATGTTAGAATGGTAAAAAAGATGAAAAGTTTTAAGTATAATTACTTTACAATATAATCAGATTACACTGTTGGGAATTATAATACTTCATGACATGCACAGTGGCACAGATGGAAACTTTAATTTTTACTATTGATAAATTATTACTTTATTACTTCCTTGAAATCTTTCATTCTCCTTATGGGAGAGCTCCAAGGAAACAAATGTGAACGGAGTTGAAATGTACAGCGTGGGTGGTGAAACTGCCAAGTTGATCACTTTGTTCTGGGTTTAGTTGTTGTAGACAATTCTCTTTGATTTATTAAAAGTTAAGAATGTATATTAAAATAATTGAGACCCCAGTAAGTACAAGGAACAAAAGATAGGGTTTCCTTTGTAGACACATGTACAAATACAATATTAATGCTTAGTAAAGGTAAAGTAATAAATTGTCTGCTAAACAAATCTGACTGCATTGGGAATCTGAACCTTTCCAGGAATTGATACTGATGCCAAATCAATTTGTGTTCAATACATAATATGAGTAATAGGAGGGAAAAGCAAGTTGAACACTTCTATTGTGGCTCAGTAATTAAATTCTGTGTCTTAAAACATTGTCCCACCACAAAAATCTTTTCAAATAAATAAGTGGCCTATAAGTACAGCTTTAATAAAATTGACTTAGATACATTCCAGCCTACTACTACACACCTGTGCTTTTAAAATTTAAGGCAATGTTCCTAGTTAATAATCTTTAACACAACTGAAATTTCTCAAACATTTGCTCTGAGATTCTGCATTAAAGTTTAGTCATTAAACTTTTGTCTGGCAGTCAAAGAACCACTGCATCATATTGATTGCTGCTGCCAAGTACCTCTCAGTCCCTAGGACTGAGCAATTTTCTTGGGGGATTGGAGCTAACTAGGGCCAGTACCAGCTCACCTCTGTCTCATTCTCTGGCTGTTTGTAAAAGAAACTTCTCCAATGACTAGGAGTCTTTGATCTGCAGACTGCTCCTCACAGCAAGCAATAATTTAAGGGTTAAGCTGTCTTATCTATTGCCTCACTTCAGGATGATCACCAAATTCAGCTCACAGATTTAGGTCTAAGACTTCTCTGGCTGCGAAGCTATTGCACAATCTTAAGCCTACTTTGCACCCTTTATTCTTCCAACAGATCTACAGTGATTTGATGATAGGACTTTTTAATAGGACCATCTTCACCCTGAGTGTAGTCCCATATGCTGTGATTTTGTATACGCTTTTGATCTTGGTATAAGAACACAAAAAGTGCCTGTTCTCATCAGAGCAGGAGAGCTTATGGACTTCAAAATCTGATCACTTTTAAGCTACAACACTTTCCCCAATAAAACACATCCATGAGATCCTGCCACATTAAAAGCATCTGTATTCTGAGGAAAAAACCTTGCTAGAGCAGGACTTGCTCCTCTGATCATCAACGTGAGAGAGCAGACAGTGGCTAGCAAGGAGAAGTTATTTTCCATACAACTCAGAGGCCAATTTAATCTTACGAGGTGCAGGCATCAGCCTTAAGGTGCCATGTTGAAAGCAATAATAACGTTTCAGTCAATAGAAAAAACAAACATAGTTATGAAAACTTGGCCCCCTTGAAGTCAACAGCAAAACTTCTGTTTGCCTCAGAGAAGCCAGTATTTATATTCTCTTTTCAAATACTGCAGAGTGCAGAAAAACTGCACCTGAGTAGTTGCTGCCCCAGCCAGACACAAAACACCAGCTGCTGGAATATCCTCCATTCCCCTTTAGGGGCAGTTGTTGTATCCATGAGCTCCTGCCATCCACCTTCCAGGTTGAAAGCAGTGCCAGGGATCACAGGTAACATTATAAATTATGTTGGTTTCCTTCTGTTAACAGTCATCTTCTTTTGTACTGTCAGCCTGCACAGCCTGAACCAACCTAGAACAGAGTGAAGCACATAGTCCCAAAGGTGCCCACCAGTCTCCAGTGATGAGGTGAAACAGGAATTGATTCCTTTCAAGTTTCCTTAAGCTGCAGTGATCACCATCACTGCACATCATTTCATGCTGTTTTTTGAAGCCAAGCCTCACAGTTCATGAGGTAAAGATGTTTTCAAGCAGCACAGGATCACCCCAGCTGAATCCCTGTTCTTTAGCAGTGCTGTAAATACTACTTTTGTTGGAGTTCTCTTTGGTTGGTTTATTTCTTTGTTTTCTTTTTCTTAGTGGCCTGTTATTTTTAAATATCATATATGTGCTTGATCTCTTCTCCTTTTAAATAAATACCAGTGGCACTTGGGAAGTCAAGAGGGAGAACAAACAGAGTTTGTTAGCACTAAAGCCTTTTCTTTTTGTTATCCTGTCAGCTCTACTACATGACGGGGGATAAGTTTTAGATGAAACAGCAGGATTGATCTGACATCAAGATGAGGAATGAGCTCTTCTGTTTAAAACTCTGCTTATATGAATGCAACCATTGAATGGTAAAGTGGATCTTTGAAGCTGAAAGCTTAAAAATGCGATTCCACCCATTTAAAAATACACACAGACACACACACAAGTCTTTCTGAGAATTTGACACTTTATTCCTGCTGCATTGCTGGTGACAACTGGATGGCCAACCAAGCGCTCCAAACACAAACATCCAAAGCAGCAGATCCATAAATAACTACATCAAACAGTGCAGAGAGGGCTTGGGAGTTCTCTTCTCTGCAGACATCACTAGTTGTTTAAGAACAAACAAACAAACAAAAAGACATCCCTGACCTGCTAGTGAGAAGGAAAAAGTAGGATGCATAAAGCAGTGAGAACTCATTACAAGCAGCTGAGTGAAATTTTGTAAGAACTTTTTGGCCATGGGTCCTGATTACTCAGTGCTTTGACTTGCATTAGAAGCTTCCCGTTGCATATGGGTTGTTTATGTATTTATTGCCACTCATTTTCTTACAAAACTTCTTTTTTTGGTTGGTTATCTCAGCCCTTTGTTAAAGTGTATAGCATGACCGTGAAGCAGTAGATGTGGCTTATGATAAGCTTTACAATGAGGCAAATATAAGTGTTTTGATGAAAAGCATGGCTGAACCGATAAGAAGCCATTGTTCCTGTAATTTCCAGTACAGGGTTTAACGTCTTTGTATCAGTTCTTAATCTCTGACCACAAAAACAAAGGGGAACTAGGTAATCAACTGTGGCTTTAATATCCCAGAAGAGAGGCTGGTTTTTCTGTAGGAGCTCTGCAAAGTTTATTGCTGTTATCCCAAATTACTGCAGGAGTATCACTATTGCCATATCTGCTCTGTGGCTGTTCAGTCTTGTGCTGCCACTGAAAGTGGGAATGGATTTGGTTTGGAGCTTACAGCCAGGAGACAGGCAGTGGATGGAGAAGACAACAGAGGAGTAGAAAAGCCGTGTCACATTTCACTCAAAAATGCTCAGGATGAGCTAAAGCCAAGCCTACAAACACAAAAATCACCCCTCAAAAAGGAGAGAGATTAGAAGGAACAGTCAGGTGAAAGTCGGATGAAATGAAAGGATCCATAAAATTATAAGATACTGTGCCATTGTTAAAATTTCCATTTTCATCTCTGCTTTTTCCCTGCTGCACTAGACTGGTTACTGACTGACAACATGATTAGGCGCTTGGTCTTTTGATTTCACAGCAGAAAATGCGAAGTTATTTCGGTTCTTCTCATTTCCCACCTCCCTCACTTCATATCTTTACAGGTTTAGGACTGTTTTACTTTCTTCCCTTCTTTATCTTCCTTCCCTTCCTTTACCTTTCTCCATGAACAATATTTTGCATACTGCAATGCTGTGCCCCACTGATGTGCAATCTGCAATAATTTGCAATTAGGTGATCTTTGACTCCTTTTTTGGTGATGAGATATCTGTCTTGCAATTATTTTTGTCTACTGCCACTGCCAGCACCCATGTTTGTTAAGATATATCCTTTGTAACAATAAGGAGAGATAATAACTGAAATCAGATGCAAAATGAGGACATGTTAGACACAGCTGGGTCTCTTACATTCCTTATGAGTTTTATCCAACTTTACTGTGGTGCAAGAGATTTTACTTTGCAAATGTATGATTCTGTAAATCAAAATTATTTAAACAACAAGTTGGAAAAAGAAAGAAGGAAGAAATTAACTAAAATTAGAATTCATCTTTTTTCCAAAAGATTATTTTTATATACAACTCCCAGCAATTCGTCACTGTGCCATATTCCACTTTCATGTCTTTATAGGATTATTACTTAACTGTTTTTATTGAAATTTTTGATACAGCATAAAGACAAGACAAGTAAAGCCCGGGGGGACAAAGCATTTGATTTATGTCTGCTTCTCTTGTGTGTGATAATAAACAAACAAAAAGACCAAATGCATTTCTCTACCAGATGTATGAAAGTAAACACATAGGAAGAAGTTTCAAAGGAGAATAGCATTAATGGCAAGTTAAACATAACCAAACAATCAAAGCAATCTCTGGTGCAGAATTACTTTAACAATAGTGAAGAACTTGCTACAAGGGAAAAAACCACCCAACTTCTTGTCACAGTGAAATGATGACAGAGCCTGCAGAGCATGCTAAAAGGAGCAAACTAAACATGGTAATTGGACTTTTTGCTTGTCAGTGCAGCCTCTAAAAACTTAAGCAGGCTGAGCTAAAATATCGAACTAAAAGAGAAATTGCCTGCAAAAGCTATGATGGCTGAATGAATGGATGATGACTGGAACATGTTCTGTATTTAAGTTTTTGTGGGTTTTTTCCTTCTTCTTACCTCAGTCCAAAGAGTTTATCTCCATCCCCCAGTGCCATTGCCAGTATTTTGGGACAATCTGGCTCTGTAAAGGTCTGGTAGTGTAGTTTGCTCCTTTTAGCATGCTCTGCAGGCTCTGTCATCATTTCACTGTGAAAAGAAGTAAAACAATCCTAAACCTGTAAAGATATGAAGCAAGAGAGGTGGGAATTGAGAAGAATTGAAATAACTTTGCATTTTCTGCTGAAACCTTAGGCCACAGTGATTAAGCCCCAAAGGGGTACTGATGATTCTGCTCTGTATTTGTGGAGAATTTAGGTGATCAAGTACATTCTAAGTATGTTTCTTCCTCTGCTGTCCCTGATATTCCTTCTCCCTCGGATCTATCAATAATGAAGCTTTTGTCCAGTTGAGGCAGCTTTTCTCTCAGTACTTCCATGGGATTCCCCATGGTATCAGCAGCTTTTCACCATTTCACCATTAGCAGCCATTGCAGCCACCTTCTTTGGAAGTCCTGGGAATGCAGCCCTGTATCCTCCTCTCATCCTTCCTGCCAAGCCAGCTCAGGTCCTTCAGCCATCCTTCTTTGGATAGCAAAAATCGAGTGGAATCAAAGCTCTACAGGAGCAAATTGGCCCTGCTTTACATTTCATGAGGTCTTTTTATTCCTTTATACATCTGTCTCTCTCCTTACTCTTCACCCAACCACTGCACTTCTTTCTTTTTCTATTCCCTTCTGTAGCTGTAGCACCCCACAGTGCTCTTCTTCCTCCACACAGATTTTTATACACGTGTGTCGCTTCATCTGATTCCCTCAGGTCACATCAACCTATGAAAATAGCTCCTATTTCCCTTTCCAACTCTCAGGCAGCAGAAGTTTCTGCCAGAGAGATCTGAAGAACTTTCCCCCTTGACTTTAAATTGGTTTTGCACATCTTGTTTTGAGTGAAGAACTCCGAAAAGCAGATGAAAATAAGAAGTGCTAACATTCAGAGACTTCACAGCTGTGAAGCTGGTCATTGAAATCCTGAGATTATTCCTCAGACTACGGATTGCAAGTCAGAATTTTACTGTTTAGAAAACGAACGTAAAGTATGAATAAATGTAATAATCCATTAAAGCATAGTTAAGTATAAACGAAAGGCCACAATTATAGCAGAGTGAATTGTTTTTCTATCTCATCACATGTGTCACACTCAAGAAGTGCATGAATTCTGAAGCAGTCTTCTCATTGAAAATAGAGGGAATATCTCCTGTATACCAAGACATTATTTTTAAGTAGAGAACTTACGTGGGAAGTGCTATAAAACTATGATGAAGAAAAGATAAATCACATATTTCAAAAGAATGACTTCTGGAATGAGCCAAATCTGAAAAATTAAGGGGAAGGGGTTTGTACAAGATCAAGGTATGTGGTCATGCCCACAGTTGCTTTTCTCGAGGATTACAGTAATGCACCAGTCAGGTCTGTTTCTACAAATTTGCAACACTGCTTCTGATTTGTTCTGCTTTGATATAATCAATGTGAATTCATGGTCTCACCCTGTGCTGCCACAGAGATGACTCGTGGGAAGCAGAGCAAAATGCAGCAGATCCTGCCCCAGTGCTAATGGTTATGACACTGTGTCTCCACTGCAAGGTCAGTGAGTTAAGAGCTGAGTGCCTCTGACCTCCCTCTTGCTTGTAAATTTAATTGCTTTGGTTGTTAGCTAACGTCCTGGAGAACAAATAATGGAAAGGATGTAACCAGCTGATTTATATTTATTTATTCAGTATTCGAGTGTTTTACCTATTAAGAAAGTCATTGCCTGAAATTGTGAGTGTTGCCCGAGCATGAATATTTGCAGTGCTGACACTCCAGATTAGCTGAGTGTAGTATTGCATTTTCAGCTGATTGTCTACGCATGTCCTAATTCAAGAATACAATGAGCACTGCTGTCCTGACTGCCCATATATTTGGATGTTACTTATGTTTACACTCAAGAATGCTATCCTGTGATGGGATGAGTCCCTGAAAACCTCCCTCAGAAACAAAGCAGAGACTGAGAGGCTTTAAAATTCAAATTATGGGATTCACATGGATTCAGTTGCGCTGGTGTGAAACTGTGTGGTTATGCATAAGAGTTAGGTACTTTTTCTGCCTCGTATGCAGATGGGCAGGAGGGCAAGGGAACCACTGAGACTGTGATTTATAAACTGTTAGATTTCATCTTTGGGGATTATTTATCTCATTTCCTTTAAATTACAAAAAGAAAAGAAAAAAAAGAAAAAAAATCAGTGTGTGCCTCTCCCTTCCCAATTTATTTAGTCACTTGCAGTGAAACCAAGCACTAAGATAGGTCTGGCCTGAAAATTGGACGATGAGATAATTTAAATGCAACAGGAGATGGTCCAGAACCATGTATTGGCTTTGTTTGCAAAATTTTTCAGTTGTGTCATTCACTTTGTTGAACAGTTTTGTACCTCGGCAGGAATGTTACTGCTTTGACAATCACTGAGGCTAAGTTCCCAGAAGCCTTTTCCAGCCACTTTTGCAAATTTGAGTAAATGAAAATGTCGGTCACTGTAGTGACACTGTCAGAAAAAAAAAAAAAAAAAAATCACTCCAGAGACACCCCAGGAACTTTGTTAATTAGCAGTGGGAAATGGGAGTAAGAACAATTTTCTTTTCACAGGGAAGGCATTAGGTTTTTGTTTTTTACTTGGATATTAAAGCAATAAAGCCTTGATATGTTAATTTGTTGGATCTGAATGTGCTTAGGCTCCGTGATGAAGCTGTTTTGACACTGGGTGATGGGGATGTTTTGATAGAGCATTTCTGAGGTTGTGCTGTTTTGACACAAAAGGCTTTGACAAGATATTTGTAAGGTCACTGTGACCTACCAATGCTGTTATGTGGAAGGGATGGAAATGTAAACACACTGAAGTCTAATCAATGGAATGAAGTACTGTGATATATATGTAAATTGAGATGCAAATTAGCTAGTTTGGGTTATAAATGAGCATGTTAGAAAAATGCTTCATGGGAGCTTTTCTTGGACATCTTGGTTTTCCAGTCCTAGGGGGAGAGGAATATTTAAGGCCTTGTGTGGCCTTCCAATACTTAACAGGGACTACAGGAAAGGTGGGGAGGGATGGTCTATCAGGATAAAATTATATTGATTTAAAAAGTAGTAACCGGCGGAAATTGAAATAGGGTACATTTAGATAAGATATGATCAAGAAATTTTTTACTATGAGTGTGGTGAGGCACTGGAATAGGTTGACCAAAGAAATTGTGGATTCCCCATCCCTGGAAGTGTCCAAGGCCAGTTTGGATGGGTCTTGGAGCAACCTGGGATAGTGAAAGATGTCCCTGGCCATGGCAGCAGGGTGGAACTGGATGCTCTTTAAGGTCCCTTCTGACCCAAAACTTTCTTTGTAAGTCAGAAAACAATGTTTGGCTTAGCATAGCTGCCTCTTTCCACTTATTAAGACAGAAAAAAATGTACATTTTTATTTCCATTTAAGAAAATTTGTGACTGTAATAACCTTATAAATTTGAATTGAAGAAAGCGACCAGCTTTAACTGGGTCTTGTACAATCTCAGCCTAATTTCTAGTCAACACCCAGCAGGAAAGTGGCACTTTTCCCCTGCTGTTTCAGTGATGAAGAATCCACATCATAGAATTATTTTTCCCTCTTACAGACAAGAGGCTGCTGTCATTTCTGCACCCAAAATGACACCTGGGTGAAGCAGGCAGAGTCAGCAATGGGAACTGCTGGGCTGGCAAAGCACAGGGAGGCACTGGGGCAAACCCTGGTGAAAAGATGCTCTCCTGGGCTGGGGGATGCTTGTGGCTGCCTTTTCTTCCACTGTTTAGTGCCAGGCCAGATAACTGCTGAAGAACTAACAGGGGGCTGCCACACAGATAGAGCAGCCTGGTGCCTTTTCTACTGTGGAATTTAATGCCCTAACAGAGATGGATCAATAGCATAGCAGGAGAGGTACGGAATCCAAATAGTCACAGAAGGTGAAGGGAGACAAGTGGCTAGAAGTGGAATAAAAAAAGGTTCCTCCTCTCCTTCAGATATAATATTATTCTTTTTTTTTTCTTTCTTTTTGGATTTGGTCTGTGTGCCTGGGATTTGCTGGAAGGCCTTTGCCAGTGTCTTTTTTTGTTTGTTTTGGATTTTTTAAATTTTTGTTACTGTGTGTCTGCTTTATTGCTCTAAAACCTGCCAGAGCTTGATGTCAGAGCAGTGCTGCCTGAAGAGCTTGTACTGGCCTCTATTTCCAATCCTGTACAATCTCAGTTTAATCACCATGGCAGTCAGCTCAGAAGTGCCTGTAGGTGGAAAACATGGCTGTAACACGATGCAGTTGATTTTACTTCAGCTTGGCCTTGAGACAAGCCATGCTGGCCCATGGAATGTGGGTAGCCACTTCTCTTTCTCTGTACCAATTCACACTCTTGAAGATATAAATCTGTCCTCTCTGAAAACAATTTCAGAAAATGTACAGTAAGCCACCATTATTCTCTAGAAGGTAAGAGCAAATATTAAACAGATTGCAAACAAGGCAGCCTGACAGAGAAACTCAAGATATCCTATTAAGTAAACTCATCATTCCTTTCTCCCTTCTGTACCCTTTCACCAATCTTATCACTTCCATCAATCTTCAATCACTCTAATAATCTCTTTCCAGCCTCTGCAACCTGCAAAGAGCATAAAAAGCCCTGCGCTGGCTTTGTGGTTTCATTTCTCTTCTCTTTGCTCCCAGCAACACAAATAAGTGATTTCACAACCTTTGGGAAGGGAGAGCAGAGGGAAAAAGGATTTAACCTACCTCATCTAATCAGAAGCTCCTAACAGATGGAGGGAAACTGCTCCCTGAGCCCAACAAGGAACTGAGCCAGGGCTCTTCCCTCATCACCGACTGCTGCCAGATAAACATCTGAATTTCCTCTCTTCTGGAAGCTCATAAAAGCTCTAATCCAAGAAAAGGCACCTCGTTGTCTCCTCTTCCCTCCCTCACGCCATCCCCTTCTCCCACAGCACATGGCATCACACCCTTCCAGGCAGAGGAGTTCCAACATTGTGACAATGTCTGAGTCACCATTTTCCTCCCACTGTCAAATCCACTGGAAAAAATGCAAACAAAAAAAAAAAGTCTAAACAAATTCCACAGAAAAAAATAAGAAAACCATCAAAAACTGGTAACATTTTCTCTTTCTAACATGTACTCTCAAGGTTTTCATCCAAAAAGTTCAGAGCACAGCTGGGGACCAGAGTTTCTGAAATATCATGAAGAACCACATCTTACATCAGGAGGGTAAAATTCAAGTGCTTTTCTGGCAAGAGGTAGCATCTATCAGCCAGCAACTTGCATTTTTGTGGGCTTTCCTTTCCTTTTTGGAACAGAAGTTTCATCCTGCACCTGACTAACCTCCAAACTGAAGGTGATACCTTGGTCCCTGTCAGAGCACCAACTTTAGTTGCCAGAATTAAATCGCCCATTACAGCGATTACTCATTTCCAGCTATGTGCTGTGTCTGGGCTGAGGGGAAGGTGTACATGTTAGCATATTTCAAAGTCCAGCTCCTGCCTGGTCATCCAGATGGGAAACACGGGAAGTGCTTCTTGGCTGCTTTCCTACAAAGCATCGCTATGTGTAGAGGATGGGTTGGATTACCCAAATGAGGGGATTTGAGTAGTCAGCCTGCTCCTGCTCAGATGTTCTACCAGAGACTCCTCCTGGATTCTCCCATGTCCAGTTTTGGGACTCAAACACAAAATTCTTCTAATTTTCACCTGTTTTTTTCTCCAGAGACCTAATGTTCCTGCAACCATACACACACACACATCCACACCTCTCACTGGAAAGGAATCCAGGAGTAAGAACCAAACCAGTAACTTCTCCTAAAGTTTTGAAAGAAGGGAAAAGAACAATACTGTCATTTCTCTCTTAATATCCACTATGATAGAAATTATTCTATGGTTTGTTTTCCAGCCTTCACTGGCAAATAATTCCTTTATTTCTGTATATAGCCGGTGTATTTGTCATATGCATTAAAGTGAATAAGGTACTGCTTTTGTTTCATAAGGACTTCAATATGTCCTGTAGCACAAATATCTAGGTTGGTGTTGCAAGTGCATTTTGTCAGCTTCTGCAGAAAAATAGGTTCACTTTTTTGCTGGTGATTTGTTTTTTCCTGAAGAATATACCTTGGCAAGAAATCTATTTTGTGAGTGTAATGAGATGTGGCCTTCAAAATGGTAAATAGTAAATGGGCACAAATTGAAATATAAAATATTCTTTTTAAACAAAAGGAAAAGAAAGCCCCTTTTGGTTTTCTTTTTTCACTGTGAGAGTGATTAAACTCTGTCACAGGTTGCCCAGAGAGGCTGTTCAGTCTCCATCATGGGAGACATTCAAACCCCAGCTGGGCATGGCTCCGAGCAACTTGTCTGTAGGTGACACTGCTTTGAGCAGAGGGTTGGACCTGACAGCTTCCAGAGATGCCTTCCAGCCTCAGCTGCTCTGTGAATCTAAATAGTTGTGTTTTCTGTGCAGTCACAAAGGCCTAGCTTCTTTTTAGATAGTTGCATAAATTCCTCCTGTTGTCAGATTCAATAGCATCAGTCATCTCTCTGTTGCTGGGATAGCTGGAGCTTATCAGAAATAGGAGGGACAATTCAGAGGTGATTTCTACCTTTCCAGGAGAGAGGGCAGAAACAAAGATTAGCTTTGAAGAAAATTATGGATGCTAAGTTAGAGATAACAGAGTGAACCTTCTTTAAGTGGGAATTATTTACAATCTTTCATGTTAATGGCTCTTCTTCTTAATGGTTCTTCTTCTTTAAAAGCTCTCTATCCTTTGAATGCAAAAATCTCCCAGGTAAATCAGAAATAGGGAGAGTTGATGCACTAAGTGATTGAGACAAAATAGCCAAAATGCAGAATTGTATTCCTGAAACTGCATCCTAGCCTGACATTCTACAAAATGATGAAACCCAAAAGAGGGGATAAAATGTGGATGGATCAACTGTATAACTCCCATGTCAAATGTGTTCAATAAGCCAATGAAAGAGAATATGATAAACTGTGGACGTTAATTACTAATGAAAAAATAAACACAAAAAAGGGGGAAAATAGAAAGGAGAATTCTGGAGTTTGTAATGATTGAATGCAGCTTGCTTAGGGGATTATTGCCATACATCTGCTTTGTGACAAGTACAGTAAAATTAGTTATGGATCATCAAAGAGATTCCTAGCACTTACAAAATGAGACCAAAAGGGCCTTTTTTCCCCAGGTTCAGACATCTGGGAAAACATTAATCAAACACACAGATTCAGTGGGAGGAAAAATTTGGAAAACAGCAATGTTGAAAAACAGTGAGTAGATAATACCAGCAGAAATTAGATGTGAATCTGCAATGCAGTATCAGAACAAAAAAATCATTTCTGCATTTTATTTTAATTTTTTCACTCTGCATATGAAGAACAATCGTATTTTTAGTCAGGGAGGAACAATAATCCTATCCTGTTTTAGAATGGTGAAATGGAAAATATTGGTTGATTCTGCAAGATGTTTAATGTTTCCTACCAAATGCCCTTGAGTCCCTCTGATTCAGGAGTGAGCTGGCCCTGAGAACAGAGTGTGGGGAGCTGGACATCCCTTACCATAATGATGCAGAGCACTTGGAGAGGAATTCAAAGCAATGCAATGCTAGTGACTGCTGAGGGAACTGGCTTACGAGAAAAGATTAAAATTTGTCTGATTACATCTATGCCTGGTGCGATGCAGTGAGCATCTTCTTAAGAACTAGACAGAAAAAAAGTTCTGTGATATTGGCCACTGCATGAGAGCTGATTCTTCATTTGGGGGGGAGAGTTGGCTCTCCTTTCTCTAGTGTGTAGGGGCAATCTCTTGGGCAGAGCTTGGTTTTCATCTAATTTGCTTTTACCATGTCTTGGAGACTTCTTCTTCTTCTTAAACTAATTTAAATTGGCAAATTTCAGAGTCTGACTTTTTTTTTAATCTATGTGTTCAATTTAGTATTATTTCTAGTGAGCAGCTGATGATACCCAACAAAAAAACAATTGCAAGTACAAAATGTGGGAGAAGAGTCGCTATGCAAATGGGTATAAGGAAGAGCAAGGGAATAACACTTAAAAAGGGACAGTTGGCTTTGAATATCAGCAGAAATAGCTTCTGTCAGACCTGCCTCTGTGACCTGCTTGGTTTGCACAGAAATGTGACCCCTTTAGCAGTTGCATATTCAGTACTGCACTATATCTGTCTCAGTGCACTTGCTTCCACCTCCCCACCCACTCTGATCTATTTTTTGTGTGTAGGCGATAAGCATTGTGATTTTTTTTCCCCCGTCTTTGGTGTGCTGTGAATCCTCTCCCTGCAACTGCAGTTCTGGGGTAAAATTCACACATGATCTGCCCATTTGACAGTTTGGAATTTTTGCAAGACGCTTTGAATAAAAAGGGCCCAGAATTGCACTGCTGGTCTCTACCAATGCATGTCAGGCAGGGAGGAGGGGATGAATTCCACATCTTGCCATCTGCTGGCCTCGGCTCTGCAATTCAGAGCTCAAAGCCAGCCCAGCTTGGGTAAGACTTTTGGCCTTGTACTTTATCATGGCTTTGTCACAATCACGGTGGGATGATTAGCAAGAGCACAAGATGCTCTGCTTGCTGCTCAGGCAGAGCTATTTCCTTGAGTGAAACAGATAGCAGCACCCCCACCACCTTGGTCACTTTAACAGAGATGGCTGAATTCTTAACCTGGGAGATTCTGCTGACTCTCTCCTGCCTTTTTCTAAATAATAAAAATCACAAGAAAGAGCAACTTAACTCTCACCTAAACTGGTGGAGGATGATGGAAGGTTTTGGAAGCAGAGGGTGGATGACACTGCACTGTAAGTAGGCGACCAGCTGCTGGGCAGTGCCTGCCCTTCTCACATAATTGCATCCTACCCTTTGAACAGCTAAGAGAGCAGACAAATGAAGAGAAACTCCTTCCTCAAAATCACATTTTCCCTGGACACATAATCACTTAATCAGAGAGGACTTCTGTGGTCTATATGGAGGATAAACAGAGATGATGAAAATTCAGAGCTATATGATTCCCCTCCTTTTTTTTTTCTTTTTTGTATGTAGCATCTTCTTGTGCATTTCATCAACCTTTAGTACATTATTTCTAAAGCAGTTCACAGACTGTTTTGTGAATGTTACAGGGATGTTGAAAAAGACCTTTCAAGGTGGGGGAACACTGCTTTCATTGTGTGTGATGTGGCTATGTTCCCATTGTCATTCCATTTTGGCTTAATATTATTCTATTGAACCATTAAAAATCTAAAGCATGAGAAATGTACTTTCTCTTTTATTTAGCTAATATTATGAACTTCATAAAAACATATCTCTGGTGAATAAAGAAAATATTTATTTTTGCAAAACACAGGTAGAAATTTATAACTATTTAGAAGGTATAACTGCTTCAAAAGACTGTGCAAAATTACACAGGCTGCAACCACCATGTTGTTCCATATCCATGGGTAGAAACTAAGCTGGTGGAAGACTGAAACTAAGCTGGTGGAAGACTGAGCCCACAGCCTTCCTGCTTGTCTGTACCAGTCTTGCACCAGCTCTGCATTTTCCCAAAGTTTCATTCAAAGTTTCTGTTTTTTCTGAAACCTGATGTTCTTTGTCAAATGGGGCTGAAAGACCACTGCCCGTTCAAAGATTATGGAAAGGGAAGGAGGAAAGTAGGAGGAGACATGCAAGTAGACAGAAAATTGCCTTTCCAAAGGAAACCACTGAAGATAAGAAAGGATCTCAAGGGCCATAGTGGTGCAACATTTCAAAATTATTAATTCACAAAATAAAAGGATAAAAGCTTGCAGCCTTTAAGCCTCCTGTTGTCATGAACTCTTCTTCTTCTCACCTTGGATTTGCTGTCCAAGACAGTTTGTGTCACACCTCTCGAGGGCAGGCACAAAGGGCACAGAGGCAGCAACTGTGTTTTGAAATAACTGTCCAGAACACCAGGGGTTAATGATGCCCAGAGCCTCACTGCTCCCCGAGTCTGTGTATTTCTTATGCAGAGCTGATTTGCAGCTGCAAACTGCTAAGTTTTATCCTGGGAAAAAGCCTCCAAAATATGTTTCTGCTACAGAAATTCTGCCCTTTGTAATTGGGGAAGAAAATGCCTAAGAAATATGCCATCGAGTTCTATGGTGCTGCATTCTGAAATGTATCTCATTGCATGCCATGAGAGCTGGAACTTCAAAACCCATTGATTAAAATGAGAGCATTACTGTACTCTGCTAATTAGGATATAGTACTTAACACTATTCTTAGTTTGCACTGTGCACAGTAAGTACACTTCTATTAATAGTTTTTGGGGGGAGGGAGACAGTGTTTGTAATTTTTTTTTTTTTAATTGCATGAAAAGGCAGGAGCCAGCAGTCACATTTTGAGACTGCTCTGGTAAGAGAAGCTTTCCTGCTGGGAGAAGCCAAACAAGAGTGGAAGGAGAAAATATATGTGAGATGGCAGAAGGGAAAGGGAGAGCACAACAGTTCAGGATGGATAGCTGAGATGCACTGAACTATTGCATTCTCACAATTTTCTTTAACCAGTATTTCTGGGCTTGAACAGGGAAAAGACTCACCCCTTTTTAGAACATTTAGGGGAGAGGGTTATCAGCATGCATGAAATAAAATAGGGCTTTTGTAAATGCATATAAACACCCATTTGACAGTCAGAGAGGGAGCAGGAAATTTTAAATGCACACAACAAGAAGCAAGCCTAAGTAGTGTTTTTTCTGTCACAGTCACTGAGGAAAGTTTAAAAATTCAAACAGCTACAAGTCTCCAGCAGATACATGGGAAAACAGGTCCTGGAGGTGTGTCAAAATATATAATATTGGTTACATCTAACAGAAGCTTAAGGAAAGTTAAAAGGAAGAAAAGTAAAGGAAAAAAACAGTCACAAGCCCAGCTCAGTTTCTCGGTACTGACAAGCTGCCTGTGCAGAGTGCTGACAGGTTTTACACCAGTGGTGTAAAAAGGTTCGTGCTGGCCTCTCACTCGAGTGCAGAAGAGCAGAAAAACCCTGTGCTGACCCCTCAGCAAATCAGCCACCTGAAGAGAGAGAGCCTTGCAGCCACATTTCCTTCCCCTCTTCCCTTCTAGGGTGGCTGTCCCACCGCAGGCAGGCCATGCCCTGATGCCCAAGCACCGTGACATTAACAGGAGGTGTCCCCAAGGTCACTCTGGGCTGTGCTTCCCCCAGCCAAGGGCTCGCCCTGGATGCTTCCTGGCATTCCAGAGGGAGCAGCTTCTGGCGGGGAGACACTGTGGTCCAGCTGCATCCGAGGAATATTAGCATTCTTTCATTCAATGCACTCTGAATCTGCCACAGTTTGAAAGGAGCACAGAATATATTTTCTCTCAGCAGTTAATGCACTCTGAGGTTTGTGCTCTGTGAATTTCTGGGCACCTGAACGTGCAGAAACCAGAATGGAAAGAATGGGAAGGGAGTCTCTTCTCCCTCATGTAAACAAGTTCTTAATCTTTCTAGGCTCTACCTGAGAAAGGATTTAGGATGCTGATCCTCAATTTTGTCAGTCTCCTCTCCATCATCTGTGGGTGTTTACCAAAGCACCGGGTTGGTTACATAATTTTTCACATTATTCTCACAGGCTGTCCAATGTATGAAGTCAGGCTTTAATTGAAGTTTCTATTTGCATGCTTCACAACCCTTAAAATATTCTGCTCGGAATGTCAGATGAGGTTAATTGAGGACCCTCTTGATGATGGTATTATTGTAATTTGAACTTGGAGAATCCAATATTAATTCTAGGAGGATTCTGTAAGATTTATTTTTCCTCTTTAGGTTTTATCTTTGTATTGAGAATTAGTTTGCAGTTTTAAATTCAAAACGATTTTCAATATAGTGAAATTCATAATGTTCTAATGAACTCTAGAAATTATTCTTTCCTAGAAACAGGATAATGGCATTGCATTTAAATGTTACTGTTTGGATTCTACAACATGTGAGACTGCATTATGCCTTTTTTAACTGGTATGATTTGAGGAATTTTTATTTCCTCTTGGCTATATGCGCAAAACTATTTCTCAAGTTTGGCTGAGATCAGCTGTAATTACTATTCTAGACTGTTGCCTCACTTTGCTTGGGGTTGTATATTGCTTTTGGAAAACTGACTGTAAAAGTAGTTTCTTACCTAACAACAACGTTGTTTAGGAATAACCTCCTTTCTATTTTCCTTGCCATTTTTTAGCAGACAGGACATCTCCATGAGGAAAGGTGTTTGTCCCCATTTAAAATACAGAGTAACATGGTAACAAGCTCAGCGAAAGGCACCTTTGTCAGAGAATTGAGGCATCAGTTTAGATCTGTAAATGCAAATTTTATCACCCAAAACTTACAGAAACTTTTTTCCCCCCTTTCTATTTTTCTATCATCATAATAAGCTCATGACCTGATGAAGCATTAGGTTTTACCTTGTGTTGGCAATATTTACTGTATTCCCCCTGGACACAGTTATTCAAATTCTGTAACAGAGGTAAGCAACAGCACAGCATATAAATCTAAATTCCTTATCCATCACCAAAACTTTTTTGAACCAAACCTTACAATGATTTCAAAGAATATGTGTAACAGCTTTCAGTCCAAAGTTTTGTGAGTTCATTTAAAGCCTGGTACAAAGGATAGCTTAAGAAATGCTTTAAAGAGGTCATCACTAATTCGATATCCAGATATTCCCTGCACAGTTTAAAAATCCTGTGATATAATTCTCAATCAATGGATTAACTTTAGAAGGAAAACTGTGCATTTGCTTCCTAGCACGTCATACTCTGCTTCCATAGAACTGAAATGGAGTTTGGATATATCTGTGGTATTCTTGCACTGAACAATTAGACAGTTTTTAAAAATCTGTATTTCAGGCAATATTCTACACAGATTTGTTATTTCAAGTTCTGTTTCTGATCCCCCAGAAACAAAAAGAGGCAGACTTTACCTCCATATGGAGTCAATGGCTGTATTCTAAGGGTCATCTGCAGGGGATTGTTTCAAAACACCAATTTCATGCTCACGTTCATATCAGCTCTTGAACCGATGTTCACGTTCATATCAATTTCATACAGTATGACTTTTCTTTGCTCTGCTGGACTGCTCAACAAAGTATCTTTCTTTGGTTTTTAGCTTAATATTCCAGCCTTTCAGTTTTACTCCTCTGCACACCTGGATTTGAGTCATGCACTGAGAAGAAATGAGACAATATTTTATTGTAGCACCATCCAGAAAGCGTTTTCCTGCCGCACAGCCATTCCTGTTGTTTCTGTGCAGAGGATACTAATTATCCAGCATGCAAAATTACAATGGCAGAAAATACTGAACATCTCAAACAGAGAAGTAATTACAATGTAAGACAAATTATATGGTTAACGTTTGTTTTTCAAAAATGTTGTGAAAAGTTTTTCCTTTTTTTTTATCTCTTTCCTATTTTTCTTTTCTCCTAAAAGCTCCGTGCTCACCTCTGTTTCACCACACTGGGAACAGCAAGCTGGGAATGGTCAGATCCCCCTGGGCCACAATCCTGTTGGAATTAAGTACAGATCACTCTGCAACATGTCTAGCCAGGAGCAAGAGGAACTGTGGTGAGGGGCAGGTGTCCCCAGGATCCCTCTGCTCTTTATGCCCATGCAGGGCCTTTCCCTGCAGATTTCCCAGCTGCTTCTGATCCTTTTCCCTTTAGTTGGGAACTTACATTTGTCTTCCTCTGCTGGCTCTCTCCCTAAGGTGTTACAGCGAAGGGAGGTGATTTGTCCGTGGGTTATTAGAGCAGACACCACATGCACTAGGAATTCCCAGTGCATAAATAATGTCCTTGCTAATTAATTTATTTTTGTTTGAGCCTCTCGTCCTGTCCTGTTACTGGCACTTGTGATTATTAGAACAGAAAGCCCAAGTCCTTTCCCAGTCCTTTGTCAGATGGCTGCCTCTTGTGTTAAATGGTGGGCTGCTCTGTACACCATCCCTGGAATGAAAATTAGCTGCTCTGCAAAGAGGCAACAGCAGGAGAAGGACAGAAATTATGGAGTTTAAAACCCCACAGCCATATGTAATTTGACTTTAAAAAAATAAATATATTTCTGTCATGGTAAACCTGGAGATTAACAAGGAAGACATACAAAACACCAAAAAAATGTGTCCCCTTGTCCTTTGCCAGCCTTTTCCCAGCCAGGCCTGAGCAGTAAGGAGACAAGACCTTCACTCTGAGGTGGGATAAAGAGGACGCTTAGAAATGGCACTGCATGTCTGACCACTGTTATCCCTGCTAGCTGCAGTGATATCACTACCACTATATGGATTTCCAGTAGCTACAAGAAATACAACCAGATCTGCTCTGGCAGGTGTTCCAAGCACTGCAGCAGAGTCCTGTCTAGCTGAAGAGGGCAAAAATAAATGTTTATCAAAGAGTTCTGATTGCTAGAGAATAGTCCCCCCAGCTCCTAATGGGAAGGTACATTTTGCAGAACAATCTGTAGATGTTATCTCAGGGCTGTCACAGTGAAATTACCTTCTGAGAAGTGAGCCAGGAGTCTGCTAGGAGTCACAGTGTACAAATGTCCTGAATCTGAGCACCTCAGTGGTGCAAAGTTATGTCTCATTTTCATTAAAAAAATGCAGCAAGGAAAGATTTCACATCATTCTTTAAGATGACAGGAAAACCACACCAATTCTGGACTGTAACTTTCTTATTCTACCCAAAGGTAATTTGTTTCCTATGCATAAGTAAGCTGCTATTTCCTTTTGTGCATCCCCAGAAGTATGGATTTTCTTTCCTGCTGAACAGAAACTCTAAGTAAACATATAAACTACAGCTAGCTCTGTAAAGTAACTATGCAGAGTGCCTGACTGACAGTTTAGAAGCTTGAGAAAGAACCCTCTGTTTTATATTTAGGGTTTGGGTTGGCTTTTGCTTGTTTGTTTGTTTGTTTGTTTGTTTCTGAGCAGTGTCTATGCTGAGAGCTACGGAAAGAATCAAAAAACTGAAGAGAAAAGTAACAGTAGGCACTGTAGAAAAGTTAAAAAAAATCTAGGTGATGAGAAAGTTTAGCAAGCAGTTTGGAGAAAATACAAGGAACCTGGTTTGGGGGGGTTTTCCCTCTATTTTCTGTGAGTGATAAGCAGAATGATGAAAAAATATGTGGCTTGGGACTTTTGTTTTCCCAGGGATTGGGCATGTGCAAGAAGCAAAAATGGCCTAAAATTAAGGTGAAAATATTGACTACTTAGTGGAAAGCATTTTGTGACAGTGAATTTTCTTAGGGAAGTAAAAAAACCCTAGCTATTGAATGTAAAAATGCACACAAAACTAAAATTCCACACAAAGCCCTGAAGAATGTGTATTTGGAAGCCACAAGTCTTGGCTTTAGATTTTTAGTCTAAATACAGAAGATCTTTTTTTCCCTTTTCCAGCAATAACGTAGGTTACATTGGTGTTCACTGTAACATGTATTCTGAAAGACTTTCCAAAATGAGAAAGTTATATATTCAACATAAGCTATATATATAATAGATGTTCCTGAAAAGTCCAGATCTGGATAAGGACTTTTATTTGGTGGTCAGATGCAAAAGGACAATTCCTCTTCTTGGTTTAAGGCCAAAACTGTGACATCTAAAGGATCTCAGAAGTTGTTTTAACAAGCCAAGAGATGAGTGTGTGCTAAGGAAATGGCTGGAGCTTGCTGCACATTAATGAAGAGCTGTCAGTACCAGGTTATTACTCAAATTTTGCTGCTTTGGGTATTTGAATATTTGAAAGATGGACAAATCCTGACAGGCAGTAATCCTGTTCTTGCACCCCAGGTATTGAGATGCTTCAGGATATTTATCATGGCTGCCAAATCTGGACTCACAATCCATGGGTTTCAAAAAGAGAGCAAGATTTTGCCTATTCTAGCTTCGGGAAAAGGGGCAGATATTCTCATTATTTCTTCCCTTCTTTTACCTACATCTTTTTCCCCTACCTCTGTCATGTGCCATGATAAACCATCCCCAGGAGCAGCCAGGGCTCCTCGTGGCTCTCTCCTAGTGAGGAAGCTGTGCTGAAGCCACACCTCCTGTAAAATGCACACAGAAACAGAGTTTTCCTATCAGCCACCCTCATCTCAGCAATTCCGTGCTGGGAAATGACAGAGTGACTGGGGAAGGAGGGGAGAGGAGACAGTGCTTTGTTTAATTATCCCACTTCAGCACGACTGCTGCAGTGTTATCTCGAAAGCGCAAAGATTTGGAAAATAGATTTCTGGTAATTAGCGCTCGGAATATTGTAATGCCAACACCAGGCATCTTTCACTGAGGATTTGCTCGCACCAGGATGAAATAACCAGGCTCTCAGATGCTCTGATCTCCTCAGAGGAGCAGCTATCACACGTGCTGGCAGGCAGGAGCTCCAGGATCACAGAACAGAGGCACTGCTGTGGCAGGGAGCAAAGAGGGGACTCTGTCTCATCCTTCAGGAGGAAGCCCAGGCTGCACCAGAGAGTTTGCAGACACTGCTGTCACCTCATCCTAATGCCACATGAAACTCTGCTGTCATTTACTGCTGAGGCTGAAGTCCAGCACACATCACAGAAAGGAGTTTAAGCAAGTAGTGAAGAGTGAAGGGAGTATGAATGTCAGACATTGCTGATGCAGTGCACCCAGTCTGCAGCTGCACTACAGGAGGAAACCAAAAGAAAGGATCACAAAAGCAGTAGGCATCACAGATTGCCTTTCACAGTGGGAGGAGAGCAGCACTGTTACCTGGACAAAAGACATATTTAGATAATAATTCACAGAGAATTACACTGTACGAACTCTCTCGAGGGACTGTGCATGTAACACAGCCAAGGTAAAATATTAGCAAAAGGTGCAACTACCTCAGGCAGCACAGGCTGTCTGAGACAGAGCAGAACCAAGCACTTGGATCCCCAAAATGACTGCTCACAGGAGACCACAACCGTCTGATTACTCCCTAAATTTGTACCCATTTCGGGGGACATTTTGGGGTATCTGTTGGCACAAGCAAGCATATGCATCAAAAAAAGGAGTTTGCCAAAGTGAAATAGCTATGCAACAGCTGTGATCCTGGCCAGGAGCTTGGGCAATACCATACAAACACCTGTTTTCCTTTGCTGAGTGTGCTGTGACACCGGGGTGAGCAGTGACATGGAGCTTTTCGTGTGGCCATGATCTGCTTTCAAAGCCCCATAAACAGCTCTGAGCTGAAAATACCACATAACATATTTTTTCCCCTTTGTTGCACACAGCTCATCCTCAGAGGAAGAAGATCTCCCGTGCTCATCTGGGCTTGGGAACAGCAGTTCCCTTGAACACAGCAGGAATTCCACCTGAGGCCGAGCAGGTTCAGGCAGTGAGCCACAAACCTTTTAAGTGTGCAGGCTTGCCTTGCATAAAGAGGGAATTATGATTTGCAAGCAGGGGGAGATAGCTGCTAGTTGAAAATAAGAGAAAATGCATTAATAGAAATTAAATTTAGGTTTAAAAAAATATAAAAATGAAAGGAGACCAACCTAGTTAATTTTAGAAGGATTCATGAGTCAAAATGTTAGACCTTTAATTTGGAAATAATTGCACACTTATGACCTGAGGCTGCAGTCAGAACTTGCTGGGAAAAAAAAGTGGCATATGTCATTAAATTTAATAAAGCTTAATTATAGAACCATAAGTATTTGAGATTGGAAAGGCCCAGAAAGTCACTTAAGTCCCCCTTCTTATCAATGCAAGGCTGTTCCCTATTGCATATATGATGGTATGTTTTCTGCAGACTGTTAGAACTCATTGTCAGGAGGATTTGCCTTAAATTCTGCCTCAGTTTTCTATTTCTTAATTTCATCCCATTACTCCCTGATATACCTGCTTGTTTCCTGCTAAGTAATTCCTTTCCTTCCCCAGTGTGTACATCAGTTAAATATTTGTAGATGTTTAGAATGCCTCTCCTTACTTATCACTTAGCCAAACTAGACATATTTATTTAGTTCTTTTAATCTTCCTCACAGGTAAATCCCTCTAGTCCCTTAATTATTTTGTTGCTCTTTTCTGAACTTTCTCTTTTCCAAACCTTTCTTGTAGGCATATGGAATGCAATATCCTAGTTCCTGTCATCCAGAGCCATGGAAAAATCAGGGGTTCTGTTGCATCTCTGCTGCAATGTGATGTGTCTTTGTGTTTGACCCACTATAATTTTTTTTTCCCCTAATCTATCATGCTGAGCACCATGCAAGGCTGGAGAGAGGTGAAGACAACCTCTGTTTTTAAAATTCTGCCCTGCAGCTATTCCTTACGGTGCTGTCAGCAGGGAAGACATTTCGTCTTCTAAAACCTTACTTCTGATAGTTTTTCCATCTGAAGATGTTGTAACTTGAGCCTTCTTCTGCATTGGGCAATAACTTCACTTACACTTCTCCTCTCTTTCTGTGCTTCTCCACTGTCCTTTGCCCTGTGCATTTCAGAGGAGATCAGTAAAAATGGCAGAACAGACAAAGCAAGAACAAAAAAACCCAAAACGTAGCTCACTGCAACAGCACAAAAAGCTTCGTCTCCTGAGTTTATCATCCCTCAGATTAAGAGCCCAGGATGAGGAGAAGGCTCTAGGGAGACACCGTGATGAAAATTCAAGGATGAAAACTGAAGTGAGAAGACAAAGTAGTACAGAAATAACTGAGTGGGGCAAGCTGACAGGGGAGATAGAAACAGGAAAGAGTGTATGTGTTATCTCCCTGGCTAGCATCGAGCAGCAGACTCTGCTCTCAATAATTGGTGCTACAATGATTGCTTTGGAGGGCTCTGGTTTGACTTTTCCTTGTCAGTTTTGATATTTCCATTTGCACTAAAACGCTTTCTTCTTGCTCAGACCTTGGTTCTGTGGAGTTGAAGTGTGGGCTTTCCATGCAGACTCTGACTTTGCTTTCCTGGAAGGTCCCCTGCCCTTGCCACAAGGTCCCCAAATAGTGAGGTTCATCTCTTTGGTGTCTTGGGCACTTTACAAGGAGCTCACAACACATTGCAGAAAATTTAGGGGGTCTAGAATAACCTGGATGATGCCCTGGGTTAGAAAGAAACTAGTCAGCATCCACTTTTTCTCTTGAGACCTTACCTGATTAAACAAAACCAGATATTAAATATTAAATGAAAAATATTAAATAGTAAGCAAATATTGCCCAAGAAGTACTAGATTAAAATAATATGAATCTGTTGTATTGGTGTTCAAGCCAAGGGATTTTGTAGTGTTTGCTTTATCCTTATCTTTTACAGTTTTCATTTCATCTTGTAAAATCATGACAATTGGCAGAGCTGTGCAGGAATGCAAAAAGTAAATGTAAAAATCTGCAAATATAAAGGTGTGAATGTAAATATTCCAACAAAAGGATGAGTGTCTATGTAAAGGAAAGCCTATTTCTTTTTCTATTCTGAAAATGCTCGTCTGTGTTTTTTCGGTTTTTGTTTCCTTGAAAATAATGGCATTGTTGTGTCTCATACTTTTTAAACAACTATTTGTATGACATTTGCCATGATATTTGTTACAATTAATGGAAAATACTTCTTTAAATTATTTTTCATGTAGCTGCCAAGTATCTCTGTTGCATACATAGATCCGATAAGTCATCATCAGAGTAACTGAAATGATTCCGTGGGAAACAACTGACCCTGGAGAGAAACATTTCAAACAATAGAGGACAAATATGAACAAGGAGTTTTTCCACCTTTAATACAATCATTTCCAACCCAGCCATCAATTTTTTGTGCATCCAGCCCGACACAAAAGAGTGCCTGCATGCATGTTCAGATGAATAACCAGTGCCTGAAGCTGACAGGATCCATGGAAGCCAACACCTGCCTGTGGAAATCATGGTGCTTAAACAAGGACTCCTGAAGAGCTCTCCTCATCAAAATATTTTACAATTGCACGTGTACATGTGGTAGCCACACTGCCACAAAGGCAAGGAGAGCAGAGTACTGTGAGACCAGTTTTTCCAGCATAGGCATGGCTCTGGTTGTCCATAACCCCCGGAGGATTTCCCCTCGTGTGCTACAGGAACATAAATAAAGTTGAAAACTGAAGTCCTGAGGCAAGTTCAGATGATGGATCCTGAAAGCTTTTGCTTCTTACTGACTTATCTAATATGTCAGGCAAGACAGCATGACACAGAAAAAAGGGTCTTAATGCAGCATTTTTCCCAATTTACATAATTTTCTCAGCCTATGTCTGAAATGCTACGACACTTTAAGTTGTTTCTTCTCCCCTTAAAAAGGTTTTGAGACTTTTTGAGAAAAAAAAAAATATGCAAAACATGCAGAGAATAAACTCCAGCCTCGAAATCTCCTTATTTTAGATCTTCATTTTGGTGGCTCAGAAAATGAAGGCTATTGGCTCTTGGGTTATGTAAACTGACATGGTACATTTCTTTTCACTTTCTTCAGAGTGCATGCATCAACTTATCCATAAAGTATTGATTGCAGCGGGTTAAAGCTGTCTGCAAGTGCTGGCTGATTTTAGAAGAGATTTTATTCGCAGTTCTGCCTCAAAAGCAAGGTGTTGCTGTTACTTATAATAGAATGTACATGGTGTTGAAGACATGCAGGTGTCTGTGGGAGAGAGGTTTGCACTCCAATGCCCAAGTTTGTGTCTTTATGCACAGTATATATGTGAAAACATGAGGAAGTCATTGCACTTGAGTCAGCCCTCTGGGGCAAATTGCCTTCAAAGCTTTGTTTTCCCTGCTACATCTGCTGTACTGCTTGCTCTCTCTCTCTTTTCCACACATCCATATCTACAAGGGATTTCCCAGGCAGAAGCATGTAGTTCTGTGCCAAACACTTGTTCTGTGCACAAGCAGAAAGGATAATGTTTTGGGGACAGATCCCACACTGAGCTCGTTCTCAGCAGATCCAGCAAACACGGCCTGGAAGCACAAACTGGAAGCACAAGCTTGCTGAGCAGAGCTCCATGGAACAACCACAGGAACCCTGAGCTCCTCAGAGTGTGACTGGCCTGTGGCCACAGCAGAGACCTGACGTGTCTGAGAGGACCAGACCTGCGGCAGAGCCTAAAAATCTCAGCGTTCTGGGGAAATTTGCGGAGCCTGATAGAAACCGGATGAAACTTCCTCAGACAAAAGGCTGTTTCTAAGAGATCCCCAGGCACCACATGGGTTTGGACACAGCAAAGGGATTGCACAAGCTTTCAGGGCAATGCCACAGCTCCATCTTCTGCCTCCCCCATCCAGCTCATTTCCTTGAGGAGAGGGCAGGCAGTGCTGCCTCCGACTCTTGGTTCAGGGTCACAGGTGGTGTATCCATAGATACACGCATTGATCTTCGCCCTGAACAGCCTGGCTGCCTGACCCGGCGCCCCTGAGCCCCAGCTGGCCCTACAGCCGTGCCTGGACTGCGCTGTCCCGCCCCGCTCCCTGCATCCCGTTTGGAATGTTTCCTTGCTCAGCTGGTTTCCTGCCGCCTCCTCAGCCCTCAGCTGTGGCAGGCAGGAGCATAAACCACCCCCATGAGTGTTTTTCCATCCATCCATCCATCCATCCATCCATCCATCCATCCATCCATCCATCCATCCATCCNGCTCGGGGCTCCGCGGAAGGATGCTCACACCGCCGATCCTAATGCTTCAAACGGCTTTTAAACACCATTTCCTACCTCCATTCGGGACAGGTCAGGCATTTCCCCACCGAAAGCGACAAACGCGCTCTTGCCTGACTTGCAGAAGGCGCTGAGCTTTTCCGAAGTTCCGTGGCGCTCGCAGAGATTGCGCTAGAAGGGGAAATGGCCATGGCTGCCTGTCGGATTTTCCCGTTTTGCTGCCCTGTGGCTCCTCGGAGCGGCAGGCGTCGGCAGTGCGCTCGGCTGACCCGCATTTCGGAGCATCGTGCGGCAAAGAGGGACAGCGCCCAGCAGCCCTGCCTGGCGGCTGGATTAGCAAACTGCTTATGTAAAATATCTGCTGGCTTTGCTGTGTCTCCGTGGTGTGGTACTTTATGTCTTGCCCTTTCTTTATACGAATCATGCAATATTTTAATTTTTTTTATTCTGCGTCCTAATTTGTTAACCCCCACAACGAACTTTTTGAAAAATAATTTCCAAACCCAGAATGGTCTAGGTGATTAATGAAACTCGCTTATTTTTTCATAAACACACATTTCAGAATTTCAATGACACCACGTTGCAGCAGCTTCTTGTGCTGCTGCTTTAGGGAATCAGCGTTTGCACCAAGAAAGACAGCATCAGTCACTTCCTCAGTGACTTCTATCAGATTTTGTAGCCCATCTGCCCTACACTGGAGATCCCTGGAGATGTCATTACTGAAGTGATGAGACATTCTGGTTTAAGTGCTCATGCTCTCTGCAGAGCACGGGGCTGGGAATTAAGCATGCATCTTATGAACAGTAGAGCAGAACAGCATCAATAAATGACTATTCTCCTCCTTAATGTTTTCTTTTAGAGTCACGGGGACTAGAAGTAACTGCTGCCAGGCCAGAACTCCTGATTTTTAATTCCTGCTCAGGCCTGGATTGGTACTGCTTGAACTCCATTGTGCCTCAGGGAAATGGACACAATACTTGCACTTATCATGGAGCAGTTGGGCTGGCCAGCTACTGCCCAAGCAGTTCCTTGAGGGCAGAAGTGCTGTATGGGAAGAAAGGTTTGTGGCTGTGATGGAACAGGGCTTCAGTGATGATTCTTGGCTAAGGTGACACTGCCAGCCCTGCCCGGTGAAACCCTGAACAGCTTGCCACTTCTCTCAGATGGAGAATGATTCTATTTTTCATGTTAGTTCTTCCACCGCAAATACTTCTGGTTTTTTTTCTACTAGAACGTGCAACATGGTATGTAAACGTGTCTGTGTGTGCTCTGCAGCAGGTTCTGTGATTTGTGTTATTTTTGTTTGGATCACACATTAAAACACAGAGGAATAATCTGATAGCAAGGTAAGCTTTGTGTTGAGGTTAGCACTAATACATAGCAGAACTCCTTGTGCTTAAAACACAGCAATGGTAGCTGAATTATTGTCCCTGTGCAGTTTTCACAGTTATTACTTGGTAGGTTGCCTCTTCAGTGTCAAATTAGAAGTCATTCGGCCAGAACCATTGCAGTGGTGCCTCTTGAGGTTTGTAGGTCCACACACTCGAAGTATATTACATATTTTTCTGAACAGTTGTGCTTTCACAGGGGTCTGTATTAGAACAGCATGAAATCTGCTGCTGTTTACACGAGTTTCATCTAAACCTCACTGGTGGGTTTGCTTTATGCAGTGTCAGCAGCACTGAGAGTCAAACTCTGTTTCAAACAAACTTGAAACTTAAAAGAAAAGTTGAACTCAGCTGCCTGAATCTCTTCCAGTGTCTTTCTCCTTTCCATTCCTTTCTTCAAGGGCAAATTTGCTTTCAGCTTTCTGATACTGTGTGAACACCAAGCAGCTTCTTTTCCTGCTTTTCAAGAGCCATTTCATTTTGCAGTTTTGCTTCCCTTTCTGCCTTACCTTGCACATACTCATCCACGTCACACACTGGCTGGGTATGCAGAAAGCAGTATGGGAGTAAGTATAGATTTCATTTGCCTTTTTTTTTTTAGTATTTTTGGCCATGGAAGATGAATTTTTTATGTTAAAATGTTTGTTTAAATGCTGGCAGTGGAGACCATTAAAAAGAGGAAAGAATAGAAGGCTTGATGAAAACGTTCAAGGAACCAACTGCCTTATTCGGGGAAGAGAAATTTCAGGGAAGAAATGCTTACACATTATAAAAATGAGACTTGTACTGGGCTTGAAGTTAGAAAGTCTTTTTCTGTACCTTAATGATTAAAAATTGGACTGGCTGGTGAAGCAGAGAAGTGCTGTGGTCCTCATTTCACTGTTAAGGAATCTACAGCTGCAGTAAATGAAGGCAGAGAGAGATATCCAACCAGTTTAAATGTGTGTAGAAGCATGGCTAAAGGGTTAGCCACCAAATTAACACAAATGTGGAATTAAGCAAAATAGTGCTGAATTTTTTCTTTAAGTGCTTCTGCTGCTGTTAATTTTCTTTGGTCTCACCCATTTTTAAAAAATATTTTTTAATAAATCATGTAAGTGATGTCATGTGCTTTAAACTTGGCTGAAAACCAGCCTTATTTATCATGTAGTGCCTTTGCCTGAAAATTATCACTACAATGTCTTCTGGCAAACAGGAGAGAGATTTGAGTATGGTAAAAGACAAATCTGTGTAGGGACTAAACCAGAGAAGAGTTCCAGCTTCCCAAAGGATTCTTAATCTTAAAAAGTAAAAGGCAGATGAGATTAAAAGGAATTACATAGCAAATAGAGTTAATGCTTTTATCTAATACAAAAGGATGGAAAAGGTTTAGACATAGACTATTAGTTTTAGTTAAAATTATTAAAACTAAACATTATATATTTTTTTTCTATTTTACAATGCATGTTGAGATGGAGTCTCCAGGGAACCTCTTAAAGTTTAAGATTCAAAGTAAAAAACTGACGGAAAATCTAGCCTTGATCATGGTTATTAAAACAGGTGTCATGAACCTGAATTGGTCCTTGTACAGTTTAATTGCTTTGTCTTTCTATAAGAAGATGAAATGTCATAAACTTTGGTCTGATACTTCTTTGTCTTTTCTGGAGAAAAGATGAGAACATTTCTCTCTACTGCAGCTTGTGTTTGCAAAGCATGATGGATAAGTGAGTTCAAAGTGACCGACATCTGCTAAAGTATTTCCAATAGATGTTAGGTGTAATTTTTTTATGTGAAATCATGACCCATTGTAATGACCTGGAGAGAATCCTTATAACCCCTTTTCCATGAAAAGCAGAGGCATAAATCTGGCAGTTGCTTTATTTGTCAGACACGAGAGTTTATAAAAGCAGCATTGCCTCTAATTCCTTTCTCTGTACAACCACAGCCATACACATGCAGGTGCACACATCTCATTTTTCATCAAAAGGACTTTTCTACAGCCCTGCCCAATATTTTCCTTGTATATAATTCAATTAATTTGTTTAATTTTGCTGCTGGGAGGTAATAATACTTCTGGACTATAAACAGATCTATCCAGAGTAGGGGTGGGGTTGTTGTATTGTCTAAAAAGGAGTTGTGATGTATAAGAATGATTAATACTGACTCTTGGGACCAGCCTTTCAGAGCTTCTCTGTGGGCTCACCCACACACCAATGCATCAAACAGAAAGAAGAGGGACTGTGGAGCACCATTCTGCTGCTGGAGCTTGAAGGGCTGGGCAGGGAAATCTGGATTTCTAGCGCAGATTCATCAGGGATAGCAGCAGACTGGACACTCTCTCCAAAAGTCTTTGGCACGCCTTCATTGGGCACTTGTGGCTGCAGCTACACCTCTGAAACCTGTCCAGAGGCTTTTTCCTACATAACATATGATGTGCTGGCCCAAATGTTGGAAGTTGTACCAAGCATCTGCTCCGGCTTCCCAGCAGGGAAGTCGTGCTTACATGGGAAGATGCTGGGCAGAGTCTGCTCTAAGATTAATGAGGGTAAGTGGAGGCTCAACAGAAATGACAGGAAGAAATATCAAAGGAAATCCTCTGCAGGCCTCTCGTGTCTGCAGAGTGTAGCTCAAACCCCTCAGCCACGTAAGAAACAAAAATAAATTCTTTCTAGGTCATTTTATTGTTGAAGATTAACTTGAGATCAGAGACTTGCATCACGCTGTGCCAATGCCTCTGTATTTTGTAATATAGTTATTGGTACAGGTTTTTGAGGACTAAATTGTCAAAATAGCTCAGTAGTTGTGCGAAATCTAATAATTTTGTACAGATTACTGTACCTCTGTCTTTGAAATGGATTTTTAAATTCCAGTTGCTGAGACTTCATCTTTAGTTGTTGCCTGATTGTTTGTAGATATGGCAAATGCCTTTGGATCCAACCAGAGTGATAATGACTTTGAGCATAGAAATGGACTTGCAGCTGGATTCCCAGGAGAGCTTTCCACACTGGATAATAGCTCACATATTGAAATGTGCTCACCAAAGAGGTGCTAGGGAAAAAGAGTAAAGGGAACCAAGGTTTGCTTGCAAAATGGGGTTTAGAAACATGAACAGGTAGAATGAACTTAACCTCTCATGGAAGTTCTGGTGAAAATCAAACCCCATTATTTTCATCACTAATTTTAGGCCAGGATCTGCAACCATTGCTGAAGGTACCCATTACCTTGTTCCCAGCGCAATTCCCTTTATTACAGTGTGTGTCAAAGAAACATGGAAAATTGTTTTTCCCAGGGTAAGCTGCTGCTTAACACAAGTGTCAGAAACGTTAAGCCTTTATTGATTAAGATTCTGAGTTCTTTATATGATATAACCAGCCTAGGCAGAAATAGCCAATGTGCTGAAAGGCAGTACATTTTATTTGCAAAAAGAACAGTGTGAAAGGATCTGTGCCGCAGTGATGTCTTGTTTTCTTTGCTGTTGCTGTGGAGTTGAAAGCCCATCTGTCCTCCTTCTTATGTTAAATTCATTCAGGAGTCACTTAACTGAAGTATCCTTAACCTAGTGCTTCTGCAAACTAGTACATCTACATAGAAAATAGTTATTAAAACAAACATCTCATTATCAGCAGCCTAATGCAGTACCATTGTGAGTAATCAATGAAGTCTCTGGCAATCATGGGAATTATACAATATAATTGAGTTATTTATAATAAAATTGCTGAGGAGTTGCTGACTTTCCAGTTGAACATTTTTTTCCTTCTTTCACACAGCCTGCTGATCTTGCTCTGAGTTTTCAACAGACAATATTTTCTTTTTTGTCCTCTCATAACTTTAGAATAGAGATCTATTAAGCTAAGCAGAGGTTTATAAAAGATCACGAAGTCGCATAACAGAATCATATTGTGTTCCTTGAGCTTTAAAAACATCACTTCAGGTAAGAATTTTATGCCATCTTCCAAAATTAAATGGAAACTGAAAAGATACAATACGAAATTTTTTCATGTGTTGCTTCCACCTCATGCTGACAGTTTATATTTTGCCCCTTTTTAGTCTCTTAGTCAGCCATGCAGTAAAATGGGTTTGAATCCCCTGCACATCCATTACAGAGAGCATGTGAGAATCAGGCTAATGCTGAAGCCTCAGCTCTGAGTAAATAAATATGGGAATAAGAAGCTTCCAGCAGGTACAATAAAAGCATACAAATGCCTCTGCTTTGGAAGCCTCTGCACCCCTCCCCATTTGTCCCTTCTCTTCCACTGGTGATTACACACAGACATAAGTCCTGGTAAAGCCTATCAGTGGCTACTCCTCATCTCCGAGATTTCCACCTTAGCTTAAACTGATGATAAAGGTGATGTAAATAAGCTTGCAGATTTTAACCCGAGTGAAAGAGCATTCCTGTTCTGCAGTTCCAGGAGTGATCTCTACCAGGTGGGTGTTGGGAAACATCTGGCAGTAGTAGTTATTAACCACATCCAAAACTGGGTGTTTGCCCACTCCTCCCTGGAAAAGGAAGGGATATGCATGCAGCTGTGATTGCCCTCAGACTGGCTGACTAAGTAGAACATGAATGCACTGGATATCTTTAAATTTATTACAAGTGTTTAATTCTCTCCATAAGATGTTCCAGTAATTATTTGTACCCTCAGAAGTAGATTATCATTAAAAGTCATAGTCCAGGTCTGCATCAGCACAGCTCGGTTGTGAGACCATGGATATCAGCAGGTTTCAATCACAGTGTCAAAGCGATCGTGGAGGTGCTGTGCTTTTGATTCATACCCTTTTTTAAGGAGGCAACAGGTTTTTCTCCTTTCCTGTGGGTGCAAGATTTGCAATGCTGTGCTCTGGTTTGAGACTGAAAGGTTAGAAGATATAAAAGTCACCAGTGTGAAAATGAAAGGAATCAAATTCTGAGGTCTTATTCTGTGTCGTGAAAAAAATCCAGAGAGTAGCAATTAAAGCTTGAGTGTTTATCAGGGAGATGGATTTGCAGGTGAACTGATAGCAATGAACTGAGACAGACACCTCAGGAGTCAGGTGGGAAAAAACTGCTCTCTGAAGGCTCATTAGTCTTTTCAAACAGAGGACACCATGTGCCTGTGGGAGGAGGGTGGGAGAGTCAAAACGTGGTCGTGACTGCTATAAAATAAAAGACCAGATCCCCCAGTCTTGAAGGGTCTCCACCCAGCCTGAGACACAGACAAAGGACAAATCACGTCAAGGCTTGCAGGAGATGCTGCTTGCAGCTTTTTTTAATACATAGGAGGGATGATGGAGGAAGACCTTGCCAGCTTTTTTTCCCCGTTTGAAAAGCTGCACTGCTGTGTTTCATTTTAGTTAATGCAAAAAATGGCAGAAGGAGGGAGGCAGGAGAAAAGCACCCATATCAGACACAACAGAAGGAAATATGGGAGGAGGGTGGGGAGGTGTGCTGGTGGTGTCTGGTTTATGGCCCTCCTGTGCCATCTGAGTGGTACAAAAGGCTAAAAAACAGCCTGAGCATCTGTGTTGCTCTATGCACCACTATGATAATGAAAATCCACAAATGCTTAGAGGAATAAACAACATTTCAAGTTTCCTGAGGTTATACAAAAGAAATATTTTTTTCTATCTGAAAAAGACTATGCAGAGAAGTATTGAAGTTTAAAAAAGGCATAATGTGTTCACAATGTGAGGGAGAAGAGCAGCACAGCAAGCAACCTTAACTAGGCTGTTTCCAAACTTTTGACTGCCTAACCATGCAGCCTTAATGCTCTGTTGCCATATTTGTCATGCACACAGTATTATATAGATATATATAATACCAACAGTCTGGCTAGATATAGATATCTTATATTTACTGGAATTTTATCCTCAGTCTCCTCTCTGCTTCTCTTTTCACAGTTTTTCCTAAGCAGAATGTGAAACTAATACTTTCAAATTTCTGCTGCACTTTTGAACTCGTGATATTTGAAAGCAATTTTTTCTCATCACAAGCTGAAACTGATATGTTGTTACACAGGAAATGTTGCACATCTCAAAACTCTCCACTGGCAGAAGAGGAGGAATGTATCCTTTTGAAGGTGTGGGATGCATGTGAAAAAAATATCGAGATTACTTGGCTCATTGGAAATTATCACTGTAACTCTTCTCTGCCTCTCTTTCTCTTTGCACAAGTGCCAAAATTGTCTCTTAAAAATGCTTAAAATTCGTATTCTGTCATGTAGATCCTGGAGTTTATAGTTAAATGTGAGCTTGTCTGTGAAAGCTGTATTATGTGTTTTGGTGTTTATGCTACATAAAAATATTAATGTAAAGTAAATCCAAACTCACGTCCATAATTAGATCTAAGACAGGAATTAGTAAAGCACTTTAATGATCCCCAGGGATAAACCCTGCCTGCCCAATGAAAGGCAATGACAGTGGAGCCCTCCAAGATCTGTGATGACCAAAGGATCTTTGCACCCAAGTAGTCTCAAAGATTTAGGTGCCATCTAAAGATGGACAATTTCTTCCTATTTTACTAAAAAGGAATGTGATTTTGGGGACAAAGAGGTGGGAGAGAAGATGGAGCACCGTCCCCTAGCCCAGTTAACTCGATGTCTTGAGTTTGTGGAAGTTAAATTAAACTACAAAACAGTCTTCAAAGCAAGGAGAATCCTCCTACAGAAGGGAATATCAGGAGGGAGATTGCTTTTTGTCACTCCTGAGCAGGATCAGATGCAAGATAGGAACACCAGGGAACTTTCTGGAGAAAATCCAAGTATCCTTATCCTTTTGGTTGCCGGGGAGGTTAAGAAAGGGTTTTGTGAATTGTGTTCTTGGATTCAAATGTCTAAATCTCGCATAAAACCTACCCAGGATATCTACCTGCCTCTGCTGAATTGATTTGTTTCCTACTGTTTTTTCCTGATTACTTATATATATATATTCCTTTTATTTCTATGCATTTTAACCCTGTAACTCCTGTTATCTGGCAGATCACATTTTGACAAAGGTGAGCCCAAACTCCTCTCTAATTTCTCCTCCCTCCCAGAGTTCAGTAACTCTAGATAGGAAGCATTTGTCATGCATGAAAGTGTTGATTCCATCTGCAGTAATCACCCACCCATCTAATCCATCATACTTGGCCAGATTATGTGTAAACCTGATTATCTCACATAAGAATGTAAAGGGGTTTCTTGCTCCCTTTGGAAAACACATCAGTCCAATAACCTGGACATCAACAGAAACAAGCTTTACACTTCAGGGGGGAGAATCAATAATCCTAAGGATATGCTGATTGTAAGTGCACCAGGAAGGCTGTAGGCCGCTTGCGAGGGAAATCCTTCATCCCTTAAACTGGTCAGACCCACAGATCTGCTTGGTTAGCTGATCATGCTCCCTTCAGAAGACCTATGTGCTTAATGCAACAGGTCAATAGTGCAACATTAATTTTAATTAACAAATTGTTTGTAGACCTACCGCTCTATCATATTGTTACTGTAGCTGAGGTTAGGAAATTGTCCGAAGAAAACAAATTTGAAGCAGTTCAGGCACAGGTAAATAGCCTGTTATTATCTACGAACCGTTGTCATTATGGTCATTTCTGAGAAATCATGTGTTTCCCATGGTTCATTAAATCTGTTTTACCGCCTGGATAAATGAGCTACTTTGAGGTGTCAGCAACAACCCCTAGCAGGAGGCTTTATTCCGCTAAAAGAGATGGCAATCAGCAACCAGAAAGGCATTCCAGAAAACATCTTATACAAAATTCATGGGTTTATTAATTCATAATGTTAAATGGTTTTGGCAGCTAACTAGTCACAGGATTTCATCAAGATGTGCACTTATAAACAAAGGGAAAGCAATAACTTTCCTTTAGCAACTTTGCTCTGATACTTTTAGTCCTTTAGGAAAAAAAGTAACTCAAAATGGAATTTTTTTTTTCAGCATGACTGTGTACCAGATTGTCAGATGTCTTTAAAATGGCCACCGTGAGGCTTCCATCAAGATTTATCAATAAATGAGTCAGAAAAACCCCACGTTATGGAATCAGAAAAAGGCAATAAAGGAGAAGGGGAGGGGACAATGCACCCACTTCAGCCAGGGGTTTGTGCTGCCCTTGCCACAAACAGATTTTAGAGCAGGCCAGGCTGGTGAATGTGACTCAGCAGGCATTTGAACAATGATATATAGAATTTATATAATGGGATGTAATTACAGGAGTGCTGCGAAGAGGGAGAGCAGGGAGGAAGGCTGATGCTGGTGATTGGGCTGTGGTTTGAAGATGAGCACCCTGGAAATATGGGAGGAAGGGGAATTACACCTTCCATTTGAGCATCTAAACAAGCCAGGCTCCCAGTTCCTGTGGAAGGACAGGCAGGGAAAACAGGGAAAAGTCTGAAGGAAGAGGTACTGCAGCACTTCAGGAGGGAGAAACAGGCTAGCTGCAGTGAAGGACAGACCTACAGCAAGACTCAGAAATAAGAGAAAGTGGCCTGAAGGACTCCAAAGAGAAGTCAGGGGAGAGAACACTTTGTCTCAATCACCAGAGCACTGAAGGTTGCAAAAAATTTGAAAGAAAGCTTGGAGAAAAGGACCCATCCTTCTCAAGAGGATTATTTGTTTTCCAGCTTTCCATATGTTTTATTTCTCACTTTTTAGGTTCTGAATTTTTCCCGCTTAGACTGCTATCTTGTTTTCCTGTGTGTGAGGTGTTCAGAATGTTTTTTTCCCCTAATAAATCCCAATTTAAAAGGCTACAAAACTATTAAATTCGGGTTGATGAGAAGGGTTTGCTTTTTATTTCAAGGCTCTACAGGTGCAGGACTTGTGAGTAGTTACCCCAAACATCAATTGTTGTCAGTACTGACAAACCCCACAAAAGCAGAGGATAACTAAGGAATAACGTTGAATTACTTTAGTAGAGCTGCACAGGGACAAAGAGAGGAAACTCTTCCTCCTTTCCTCTCTCTAAAATCTGCTAGCAGATATGTGCTTATATGCAGATTTTGAGCTAAGTGACCCTGCCTAGCCTCTTGGACATCTGAAAGATAAAATCGAGCTGTCCCGGATATGTCCATGCAGTAGAAAACTGATGATGGAGGAGACAAGGAATTGCTTGCTAGAAATCAGCGACTGACAGCCCTAAAAGCTGTCTGTGAGTTACTTGAAGGTGTGCAGGGAGAAGCTTCCTGTTGATGTGTGTCCATATTACATGGTGACATTTTGAACATCCCCAGCAGAGCAGAAACCTGCCAGTGACCCAGCACTGCTGTGGGGCAGCCTGTGCTCCAAACCAGCCACACTCAGGATATTGAACAGGCATTTTTTTCCCCTCGAGTGCAACAGGGTGTATGTGGAATATTATATTATATTGGTTTCCAGCCACCTGCCAGAATCTGACGGCAGGAAATTTGCAGGGCTCTTGTTGTGGCCAAGTGACAGATAATAAGTGAGAGGTGCCATTGTAAGAGCTATCAGTATCAGATTTTCTAATGCAGCCCTGTTGTAATGAGATCATACACATTGCTCAAGCTTCAATCAGAACTTCCACTGAAGAAACGAGCCTGAATAATAATAAAAGCAGAAAGCATTTTAAGTAAATAGAATTTCCCAGATACTGCATAATGGTGTTTGTTATTGCTATCTTTTATGAGCCTTGAGAAACATATTGTATAAGAATGATTTCCTTCAATATAAGCTGTTATCATGGAGGTCTCCTATGTCAATTCTTATTTAAAATATATTTCCTTACAATCCCAACATTATGAAAGCATAAATTAATGCGACCTCTTTGCTTCCATTCCATGTTCTTATAAAACCTCGCCGTGGCTCTCCAAAGAACAGTTACGTGCCGCTTTGTACAAATGTAGCCTAAACCACTCCAAATAATAAGATCCATTTTGGCAGTAAAAATTCATTTTATGTACAGCCTTTCCAGCCCCTGAGAAGCCAAGGTCATTCAGCGAGGATTGCACAGAGCATGTTTTTGCTAAGCTGGAGTGTTAAGAAGCGTGGAGCTGATATCCAGCTCTGCTCTCCTGATGGAAAACCTCCACGAGCTGAGCAAGTGCTGCATCTTTTGAAGAGCTGGTGGGAGCACAAACGGGGATCCTGACAGAGCAGGCAGCAACAACACCACCCCAGCAAACATAGAAGGGAGGGCAGATTATTTCCGTGAGCTACAGTAATGCATTATTTCCCTCTTGCCTAAAGCTTGCCATTGGCAAAAGGACAAGGGCAAAACAAACTCCCACCGTGTGCACATTCCTGTTTAACATTTCCCTATTAAGACCATTTTCCTGTTTTGCACAGTTTGCTTTTTTTAATATGTTTTTTTTATTGTTATTATTGCTGGCAGCAGATAACAAAAATAATTTCATTATTTCATCGCATGAAGTTCTGACCAATGGATCTTGGTATACTGTTTTCTGCTATAAAAGTGTGAACAATTTCACTATATAAAAGTGCTATAAGAGAGCTGAACAATTTCAAAATTTCTTCCTTTGGGAGTTAAAATCTTGTTTGCAGGTAAAGAGGAAATGTACCTTATACATAAAGTCAAAATTTATCATTAGTACAATTGAAATCCTAAGAGTCTCATTCCAGGATCATTATTATTCCACACATAATTGTTATGGAAAGAGAAAGAATAAGTCTTTGCAGAAAATGTTCAGTAATAAAAACTGTAATGCAGGTAAATTTTTACACATGCACTTAATTTCTACCTCTTTTCTTGATGTTATGCTCACCCTTCTGGTGTTCCCCTTGCCCCTTGGGTTGGGGATTTCTTTCTCATGGTGACTGTGTTCCCAGCAAGTTGTCAGCATCCCAAGCCCTTTGCCAGGGACGTTCACTTTGAAGTTTTCCTCTTTCTCTGTTTTGGATTCAGTTGGGGTCACTTTTACATGGCTGCTAACATGCTTTTACAGCCAGGCTTTATTTCACTGATCTGCACCTCCTAGTTACAGCCATTTTTTATGGTGGATTTACATGTGCTAGACACTACTTTTTTTTTTGCTTGTTTATCCTAGAAACCAGAATAGTCCAGCTCTAGGTCTGCATTTCTTTGGCCGTGGGGCCTTTGGTGCCGAGTCTGTGTTCTATATTTCCTCATCCCAAGTTTGTAACTCTCCACACTGAACCAACCCTGTGTCTCTCTCATCCTGCCAGGCCCATATTTACCCATATTTACTGCTAAAACCATGGTAGCACCACAGAAAGATAAACAAAAGTATAGCAAATCAGCCAGGAAGTCTTAAAAAGTTAGAGAAATTGCTGTCACAACCAAATTAACTGAAAAAAGGCTGCAGGCAGGTCAAGAGAAGTTCAGGCAGAGCAAGTCCTGACACCTTGCAAAGTCACTGCAAAGTTCATGGCCACAGCAATTCTGTCCTGCAGATCAACATAATGACAGCAGGTTCTTACATAACATCTTTTCACCTTTCTTAGAGAGATGAAACAGATTTATCTTCTGTACACTTTTACTGTAAAACATGAATTTAACTCCCAAAGTAATTCTACAATTCGTATAAATACTTTGTTTCATGACCTTCGGTAAAATGACATTGAAAATAAAATGGTTATATAATGTAACATGTATAGCTTGGTGAAATGCATCATAATGGACAAGATGTGAAATTTCCTGGTTGTCACCTTTCTAGACAGTGTTTCTTGCTATTTTAGCTACCAGCATTTTTAATTCCATGATCCAATATGGCTCAAAACAAACCCAGAAATTGTAACATATAAAGAAATTTTAAAAAGCTGGTAGATGCTGAGCCTTGTATAAGCAAAGGCAACAAATGTTACAACTATTCTGTACACTTTTAAAAGCAACACATGCCCAGAGCTTATCACTGGATTATCCAGCACTTGTCCACCACAATTAAATTTAATGAAAACTCATACTCTGGTTTCCTAAGGAATGGCATTTGAAATCTGGTATCTCTGTGAATACCTTATTTTTGTCTGTTTCTTCTCCCTTCCAGAAAGTTTTGTACTATTTCCCACTCTTTGTCTATTTCAAAACAGATCAACTCCTCTCAGAAAATACTGATTTCTTACTGAGGAAACATGGGTTCAGTCCTCATAAAATAGAAGAAAATACCATCAGATATTAGAAACAGACACAAATCTGCATCTCACTGGTCTTTGCCAGGCTGCTTCTCAGGGAAGAACCTGCTGGATTGCTGGGCAGAGTATTCAGTAACAGCACTTGTCCAGCTGAAAAAAATTTACTAGGAAAGAGTGCAAAGCCATGAACTAGCTGGTGGATTTTTCAGTCATAAGTATCCTTTCTGTTTCCTTGGGGTTTTTGTTTCCACCTAATTCCCACTAATTTTTTTAATTATTTGGTTTCATGGAAAAATATTTCTTTTCTCTGTGGCAGATGCACATATCTTACCATCAAACACTTTACTGGTGGTCTGTTCTGAGTGAGAAAAACCAGTTCTTATCCTATTGCTGCTTTTCTATTTCAGCAAGTTCTAGATATCCCAGGCAGAGGAAGAGGACAATACTGCAAGATGCTGCCAACATACACAGTGAGCAGCAGCTTCTGTTCTGATAAATTTATGATTATCCACTCCATTTATCTCAATGAGAAGTGAACTTTTAAATTTGCATGGTCCATTAGGGCCTCAAGTGAGCAAGGCATTTAAGCATGTGCCTAAATCCGTCTGTGTTCAGGAAACCAATTAAGTACATGCTTAATTTTAATGATGGATCCTGTACTAAGGCCTATAGAGCTAAACTGACATTAAACTTAGGCAAAGTCCCCTTTCTCTTTATTTCAAAAAACAGCAAGGAAGTTCTATGCATGAGACTGCATTAGTGCAAAACAAGGCTTTTCAGTTTCAACTATCAGGAACTGAAACAGTGAGGCACCACGCTATGCAGGGCAGCTAAGTACTTTGAAAGCTTTGAGGAGATCTCTCTATTTATGAGGGCGAAGAAAATATATAGGCATGCCTTAATAAAGTAGGTCTGAATCATCATAAAAAAACACTTAGAAATGAAGCAGTAGCTTATTAAAAAGGAAGTTTATAGAAAGATGATTTTAGAAAAAACACCAGTGCTTGAAATGACTGGGAAGTATCCTGCAACATCACAAGATTACATGAGGGGAAAAACACAATTTAGCCTTGCAGCTGAGGGAAATAGCAGACCGAGTCTGGCCTGTCCCTTAAGGACTAATTTTGACCTATATTAACTGTTAATCCAGGGAGTTCAGTTTAACAGCATTAGAAAAAGCAGAGCACACGTTTAACAAGTGTTAAACAAAATAATAAGACACAATACTACCTCAAAGCTCCAGCTCAGCTTGTGCTGCTCAATACAGCTGTTCGAGCAACACTGGCCTGGGGCTCCTGCCAAGTGGTAGAACAGGAAGATAAAGAGGTCAGAAATATATTTACAGATACTAACATTATACTTCTGGAAAGTATTATGTGTTCCCTTCACAAATGTATGCATTGACAAAAAGGTAAATAATCATTTCAGAGAAGGGAATTGAAGGGCTGATATATTTTTTTTCAGGAGGTAACTATAATAAAAAGGACATTTTTAGTAGCATTTGTGCCCAAAATTCTGCAGCATGTGGGTGTCCAACGGCAGGAAAACATCCTTATTTTTTACCTCCCCTGCCTCTCTCTTGACTTTCCATTCTGTGCCCTGATTTCCTCTCCTATTCCCAAACACCAAGTCAATTGATCCAGACCTACATGCATGTGTAATTCTCATTACAAGAGTTCATGTCCTTGGCAGCAAAAAGTTGTGACAGCAGCCAGTGTGAGCCCACGTGTGCACTGGGGTCTTGAATTATCCCTTAGGAATTGGGAGAGCTCTCACAATTCCCTTTTTTTGAGTTTTTGCAGTGTGCAAGATTTTGCAGGGTTTACAATGTGGCAATTATTTTCAGGGAAATGGAAGAGAAGTCATGTTTCCCTTGGTGAGAAATAGTTAAATATTTGCTGGGCCACAGACAGAAAGTAAATGCACTGAATTTCTCTTAAATTAACCCAAGGTGCAGTGGGCCAGAAAAGAAAGAGAAGGTCCCTCATTCCTCATTTCCAAGGATGTTTATCCAATGCTGGCTTATTCCTAAGCACAGAAAATACTGCACCAGTCCTGGGAGCAGTTCTCATTTTCTTGTCTGCTGGGTGACACACCAAGGCTGCTGAAGAGGGGAAGAGGGGACAAACCTCCTCCTTTGGCCATCTTTTAAAGGAAAGCAACCTGCTGCCTCTGAATCCTCTACCTGCCCTCCAAAAACCCACGGATCAGTCCTCATTTGGAGGAAGTTTTTGTTTCTAGGTCCCAGCTGACATGAGCTTTGCTTTGAGCCATTGAGAAATGTAGCAATTCTTTAAATACCTACAGAGACTTGAGAAAGTTGCCCGTGGCGTTTGGGCAGGTCCAAAATCAGGATGCTAATCAGTGGTGGTGCTCCAGGGGGTTTGGATGTGGGTTTGGATCAAGTTCTTAAGCTTGCACGTAGGCAGGAGTTGTGTGACAGAGCTCTCCTCAGCACTTCTCACTGCAGGAACCTTCAGCCTTTGCCACAGAATCTCAGCTTTTTTTCTTATTGTCTTTTATATGTTTCTGAAAGCATCCTAAAAACATATGCTTTTAATCTCCTTTGAGTCATCAAAGAGTTTAAAACAACACTCCTGAGAGCCTGGGGACAGAACTGATGCTGTGCCACCATGAAATTTGACATTTTGCTTAGGTACCACATGAGTCAGTGTTTTACTGCGGATTTAATTATTTTGCTGCTATCAGACGTGTGAATGCATTAACTTTTTAGAGCCCATTCTTTAGTGAAATTGGTTATGGCCACATCTTGCTCTGCGTTCTTCCCTGCAAAAGGGGAATACATTGATGGTGGTGGGGATAGGAAAACCAAAGCCTGGGAGGAAAAAAGAGAGCACAGAAAGAAGAAATGTCTTTCTACTCACCCTATTTGGCTCTTGGTGAAAGAGATGATAGCCTGACAAGCAGAAGAGAAATACTCCTTAGCTTCTACTGTGACTGTAAGAAAGTGAGAACAAAGGAAGACCCTGTGTATCCTTTCCCATTGCCTTGTGTCCATACCCATCCAGCCCTTGGATTCTATTGCAGCTCTGTCTCACTGCATGCAGACTTTGTCCCTCTGATCTTGGTGGACTTCTGTTCTTTGAATGAATTTTTCCTTTGGTAATGGAAAGCCCGTGTGTTTCTGTAGGATTCTATGCATACCTCTTCAGAGCAGGTGCTAAATAACATTTACAACCCGAAAAGGAAAATTTGATGCTGATAAAAGTCATCCAATGGACAAAGGAGCTCAAAGGTATGCCCAGGAACATGTTGGATCTGCAGCCAGGTGAAAAGGGTGTGGGTGACATGGGCTGCCATTAATCTCTGCTGATGTGCTAAAGTGCACTGCTGTTCACCACCTGTGGAGCTGGGCCAAGGTCAGGATGGAAGAATCAGGGCAATAATCAGACACTCTGTTTTTCAATTAGAAACCACAGATGCAGTAATGAAAAGCTTTCCAGAACATCACTTACTGTATTATTGGTTTGGATTGTTTTTAATTGGTTCTTAAAATGAATGCTGCTTAAGTGACTAACTAGACAATCACTATTCAGCCTGGGAAGGGCAAACAGGCTGGGGTAACCAAAGCAAAAAGGACTGAATTGATTTTCATATTAATAAGAGAGTTCATTCTAGACAGAAAAGGTTAATTTGCTTTTCAGTGAGTTTATGAAGGAAGTGCTTGTGGTCAGGGTTATAATTTATAACTTTTGCCATGTTTAAAGGCAAAAGTGATTACAGAAAAGCCTGGAACAGCATTTTCAGTGTTATGCAACAGAGCTGTCAACAGTGGTTTCTGTGCTTTCTTCTTCCTCGAGCACAATGGCTCGAGAAAGAAGCCAGCACAATAGGACTGTCAGATGTGGACTTATTTTCTCTCTGCACATCAGATATATTTACAAATGAAGAAGCAGAGACAACGCTGTCCCACCCAGCTTTAACACTGCTCGTGCTTATGTCTGGGATTACTCCCCAAATACACACAGCTTTTGTTTGGCTTGGCTTCCCCACAGAGGTGCTGCCTGTATGTACTGAATTTTTAATTCATTTTTTTGTTAGCCTGTTAATTCTTGAGATCTGTGAATTTTCAGAGATGTAAGCAAAGCAATTTATGCCTAACACGGTGACTTGACACAGATTAAAGCATTGCAAATATGGGCTGATTTTTAAAATTTTATTTTAACCAAGAAGAAACTGTGATATATGAGCAACTGACTGTGAGATGGGCTAACTTGTTTCTTTGGTATATATAGGTTTTTGAGTTGAAATTTTGGCTAATCACCTCCAAGGTTAAGTATCAGTAACAGTGGTAACTGTGTTTTTGAGTTAAAAGTGCTGCAATAAATGTGACTTGAGGAGCAGTGGCAGCAGCTTGCCTGTCCTACCTTTATTGCTTTATAAAAGGCTTCAGCAAACATGCAAACCTAAACAAGCTCGGCAAGGAAATACCCAGCAATGTCTGTCCTTTGGAATTTTTTAAATAAAAAAATGCTAACACAGCACCTTTAGAACTGTGGGATTTGCTACACCTGATATTGTTTCCATCAGGGTAAAATGAAAAGCCCAAGTCAGAGTAATAAGAGAGGAGGCCTGCACTTCATAAACACTCTTGGATGATGTGTGCAAAAGTGCATATAGGTATTTTCACAGGCTATGAAAAGAGAGTTCAAATTGACCAAGAAATAGATAAAACCAGTGATCTTCAGGATGCTGCCTGCAGTAAAGATTATGTATTGCAGATCACAAGCTATGCTAAAAAGTGTGTATGTTCTTTGCTATGGCAAAAGAATGGTTGCACCTTCCACATTTCCAAGCCCACATGTGACCATGATAAAATCTTAACAACGCGCCATTAAAAATGTCTTTACAACACCTATTCCGCCTCGGCTAGATATATCTGTGAATCCTCCCTTTGCACTGGAGATCAACTAAACTCCCTGGACAGCTAAGAATTAAAGTATGACCTGATAGTTTCTCTGCTTGACAATAATATTGTCTGTCAGTTTGTGCTCTATCCAAGATACTGTTCTCTTGTCCATGCTCAGACAACAGATATTGATGGGTTTAGCTGATTAGCATCTCTACCCCATTTGGCCTTTCAGTCTCAAAATATATTTTACAGAATGTTGCAGCAGGTGCTTTCTAGACTACTCACAGCGATGCTCAATGCAAATATTTCCATGTATTCCCTAGCTAAGGCCTTTAAATGTTTTTCTGTCTAAAACAAACAGCAGTGCTGTTGAGTTTGGCCACTGGAGCCCAACTTTTTGACTGAGACAGGGTTTGCACCCTGTAAGAAGATATGGGAAGGTTGTCTGACCATTCCAACCCTCTCTTGCTGGACAGGGCATCAGCTGCTAGTTGGTTTGAATGCAGGTGTGCTTATACCCCAAGTGTTCCCAGGAATTTTGGGTAAGGCTTTTGGACACGTGATAACACAGACAAGGAGCTCTCTGCTACATGCTTTGAAGTATATTGATGCTTCTTAAAATAACCATGGTCTTACCCATCGCACAGCTGGAATACCCAAATTTTAGTCAAGCAGCAGATATTCATCAGGTTGTGTGAGAAGGGAGAGGCTGTGAAAATCCCTTAGGAAAAGGGTAGAGGACAGCTGGACAAAGGGTTGCTCATGGGCTGCAGCCTTCACCCTGCCCTGAGGTGCCTATAAGAAAATGTTTGCTCACCCACTGTTTATTTAATAAAACAGTGCTTCAGACCTTTCATTTGTTTAAGCTTTACATCAAAATCACCTGGAATTCTTTAAAAAACAGTATTTTGTCAGTAAGTGAAAGGAGCATGTAATAGTGATGTGTCTCAGAGGAACCATCATTCACCTCCAAGGCTGGGGAGGAGAGAGAGGAGATGCAGATGTGGGGAAACCAAGCAGCTTCTGAGAAAAGATCACGGATGAGTTTAACGTCCATTACCTTTCTGAGTGTAAACAGATGGCCCAATCCCAAAAGTAAGGGAGTGCATCAGTTTTCAGGATTAGGATCTGTGTGCCAAAAGTAAAATTCACACTTCCCACGAAAAGAAAAATAGTGAGACTGTCCTCAGAGACTTCCCCTCCTCAACCAGTGCATGGAAAATCGATGGAAATTCTAGGAAATAATACATAGGCAGCAGGAATAGTTCAACTCCCTCCAGCCCCCTGGATCTAACAGAGCTGACAAGCCTTGTATCACCCCCTGATAACATCTCAGACTGGCTCAGCAGCAGCTGAGGATGAAAGGCACAGCCATGAAATGCCCAGGTCCTGCCCTAAACACAGGACAGCTGGGGAGTGATTTGGGCACTGCTGAGATCACCCCAGCAGCATCCCTTGGCTCCAGACCTCCAGAGAGACCCGGGCCAGAGGGTGAGAGAGGAGGCAGCTGTGGTGCTCTGGATCTGCTTGTTTTCAGTTTATGGCCAAGATGTGCTGTTCCAGCTCCCAGGGGCCTGCCATGCCATGCAGATGGAACGTGCATGTAAAGAGGATAAAGTAGCCTAAAAGTGTGTGGTGGCATAACACAGATGATGAAATACAACTCCAATTGCTTAAGAATAGTGTGTGTTTTAATAGGTATAACAATGAAATAAGGCTGCAATGAAAACATATGCCCTCTTTTTAATTTTTTTTTTTTTTTTTTTAGATTTTATTTTCATTAACTTTTGCTGGCTTGGGAGCCATTCCTGCACACATTTCCAAATGCCATAAAGTCATTTATGTACCACTGGAAATTATTTTAGATATTCAGGCCCATGTTACTATGAACTGCAAGTTGATGACTAAACTATAGCTTTGGAATCCAATTTAAATTGGCCATTTTAGCACAAAGCTACACACTTTTGTTATTGCAAATGGATAGAGGAGTCATTCTCCATTGTAAAGCAAATTGTATTTTGTTTATCTAGCGTTTAAACGTCCAGTGCTAAAGCAATACAAAAAAAAACCCCTGAAGTAACAAAGCAAGCAACACCTTAGATTGACATTTTCCTTGAGCATGATGATTTTCACACACTTTTTCCCTCCATTTTCAGACACTTCCAAACCTTTCATTGCAAACTGCTCATATTTGAATTTGTCTTTCTTAGCTATGGCTGATTAAAAGTGGAGACAGGATTGCAGATGAGATCTAAGCAGTACCTTGTAAAATGGCAAGAGCTTTTCCTCATCTTTACTGAAAGCCACCTGTCAGAGGCATTTTTGGATTGCCATTGCCTTATCACAGGATTGGTGGCTCTCAGTTGTCCCATGGCCAATACCCCCAGATCCTGCTCACCATCAGTCACCCCTAGCTAATGAGCTCCCACTATAGAGCAAAAAAGTAATAATAGTCCCCAAGCCCATTTACACTCTGTACTATAAAATGTAATTCTGCTTCTACTACTTTTTCCCCTGAGGTAGTGCAGTTCTCCCTCCCATGACAGCCTGATGTTTTTACACTGGTGCCTCTTCATGGTGTCATCAGCGAGTTTCATTTGTGCCCTTTGTGTCATTCAGATGCCAACGCCCCTAAAATAAATATTAAAATAAATACTAAATAAAAACAGACTTATTCTCCGTTGCATCACTTCGATAAGAGAGTCCATTCCTTTAATAAGGACACAGATGTAGAGCAAGAAAAGTGCTTAGCCAAGTACAGACATCTCAGTTATCCCAACAAGGGTGTCCCATGGCATTACAGATCCATCCAGGATCCAACCAGAGGAACATCCCCAGAGCCAGGGGACCCAGCAGCTGCCAAGAGCCAAACCCCAGCAGCCACAGGGCACATGGGAGCAGCCAGAGAAGGAAAGAGAGGCAGGGCAGAGGTCCTCCAGGTGGTGAACACAACAGATGTCTCAGCTTTTTGTTTTGATGATCTTCAGCTCATCTTGCCGCTGGTTTTAAATGCAGGGGACACATCTTTGTCCTCCAGCCTTCTCCCTGGCCATGTAATACACACACTTTAACCTGAAGGAAGCCCAAGTAAGCGAAACTCTTACGGCCTTGATTTTTATTCTTGGCACCCCATGCATGTTTTTTGAAACAGAACTGTTATAAAGATTTTTCAAAGAAATTGGGGTCACCTGCTGCAGTGAACTGAACATAATTGGGAAGCACTGTAGATATCCTCTGTTTGGGAATGCATTGCGTGTGGATATGGCTAGTTCAGTTTTATATGTGTTTCTGGCTTCACTTGCTATTTTTAAGAGCTGTAAATGGAGCAGGTCCTGCCCCCCTCCTTCCACCCTCTCCTCCTACTCACTGATTTCTGAAATTAAATTTGGTACAGGCACTGTAACAAATAATTTTCTCTCTACATTATAAGAAGATACAGACAGAAGTTCAGAAACATACAGCATGTAGCATCTTTGCAAGATAAGATCAGCAGTGTGGCTTTCTGTCACAGGGTTTGCCTTTAAAAATTGTAATCGTCAGCTCAGAATGTTTATCGTCCTGTGAGAGGGATACTCTTACCTCTGCCTATGAAGAGAGATGTATGCCATAAAAGATTGTCTTTTTGTTTGTCAGAACCTTTTAATTGCCCACAGTAGGCAACCCTTGAGGATCTCAACTGTGGTCCTTAAGAGCATTTACACTGAGAAAGAAAGATGTCACTATCATTTGAGAAGATGTACATGTTAAAATGGATGCATTTCCTCCAGCCTGAATTCAACAGAGGAACGGAGAGGTTGCTGGCTTCCCCAGCTCCCTTTGCCCTCGCAGGACAGAAGAGCTAGAAACAAATATCCCTTCCCTGCTGGCTTTTTCTGTTTTCTGCTTTTTGTACTGCTGAGGTGAGTCTAGCAGTCCTGGTTTGTTGTATCAGGAGACTGACGATGGTAAAAGTAGACACCCTTCCTGTGTTCCCCAGGCTTTCACGAGTGTCAGCCCCCAAACTTTGCTGCAGCTGACAGTTCCAGCTTGCTGATCTAGCCCAAGCTCTTTCTAACTTATGCCAGATATTGCCTGTTTTACAGTCAGATGCCAGCTGGAAATGGGATGTCCCAAACTCCACAAGTAAATGTTTTCTCCTTGTGCCATTTCCCCCAGGAAAAAGCACAGCACAAGAGATCCTCCTCTGAAGTGCAGAGAGTGCTCAGGGTGTCTCTAGAACAACTTCTTTAACACACAGGTTGAGATGATTGGGTATTATTGCTGTAAATCGGACCTTCCAAACAGCTGCCATTTCTTTAGAGCTCTCCCCTGAATTCTTGACACTTTGCTCCCATTTATCACAGGTTGCTGAACCACTTCCTTGCTTAGGCCAAGCAGTCAAGCAAAAGTTTCAGGGTCATACAGTCTGCTTCATCTGGGAGAAGAAACTGATGAGGACACCAGATAACTTGGAGATAATTGTGCACGAATTCAAATTCAGTACAAAGGTTCTTGCAGAAATCCCATTTCAAAAGCTGCAAAAGTGTTCTTATTCCTTTGCTGCTTCTCACACACCCTGTGCATGCACCCACCATCCATTTGCCCTTCAGTGCTTGGCATCCTTTACAGCATTCAGCCCAGCAAAATACAGGTGGAACTGCAGCAGGTGGTGCCATATCCCTGCAAGCTTCATCCAACAGAGGTAACTTTAAGGGCACTTTCTTCAGCAAAAGCAGATTTTTGCTCAAGAAGTAGAATATTAAAGTGTCCAGACACCAAGTGTTATGAATCTAGCAATAACATTGCTCTGCTGATAATGACAATGTTTTGAATAATTTTTATTTGAATAGATCTCCCTGCATTACCAATATCTACAGTGTTGCTTGGTAACTATTGCATGATACCAGGAGACTGAAAAACACTTTTTCAAAACTAAATTACAATTCTGATATTAAGTTTCACATTTTAGTGGTTTCAGTCTGTTCTCTGTATTGCTGTCTAGCCACAGCAATATTCTGGGTAACAATCTTTTATGTTATTCACTTTTTCTTTTTTTACTTTCTTTCCTTTCCAAAAGGTGTCAAGTGAGGTTACAAGTAAGTATTTCATATTCCTTCCTTGGAAATATGTTGATCTTTTAAGAAGAGTCAGAAAAACTGTAAAGTGAGAATATAGGGGATCTCAGGCACAAGTTGCATAATTCAAGATGAGTTTCAAAATTTAAGTAGAAAGCAATTCTAAATTATCAGTAGATGGAAATAAAATTACCACATAAAGTAGTAAAGCAATGATATTAAAGTGTTGCATGGAAAATAAGTCAATTTATCTAAATATTAGTCACACCTCTCTGTATTTATTTTGCTGGTGTTGCAGTGCCAGTATTCACTTATTTTCCAGAAGCTTCATCGTGGGGTCATGAAGATAAAGGAATAGAATAATAACAACAGTAATAACAATAATAACACATGTAATACTGTTGATAGGATCATAATTCAGTAATGAATAGAAGACCATGATGCTCAACCAAATTACTTGTTAAAATTTACCTCAGAAAATAAAGGGCTAATTAAGAAGAGGAAGGAACAAAACCCCACTGTGCTTCAGTTTTAAAAGTGCATCTGCTGGTCTCCTCACATGTTGCAAATTTCTGTTACAAAGCTATTTCTTCCCGACTTTGTGAGGATTAACAAGTTCACTTCTGCCTTCTCTGCTAACAAGGACAGCTCTAAAGAAGGTGGTAGGATGCTTGTAAATGCCACAGTTTTGCTGATTTGTGGACACTTCTCTGACTAAAGGAATGTAGCAGTTGTGTGAGACGACCCCTAACATCTCTTTTGCTCCCCGACAATGCCAGATTGTGCAGGAAGCTGTTCAGGGAGCTGTGCTTGAAAATTAAATTCCCACCTCCCCAAATATATGCACAGTGACTTTCTGGAACATGATTTTCACAACAAGTACACCCGCTCTTTGTTCACTTGTTCTCTAAATGGTCTCTTTTGACTGAAAGCTTGAAACTGGCAGTTCAGAACTGTAGAAGAAGATCAGAAGAAAGCAAATAACATTTTTTGAATGCCTATTGGTGGGAGCAAAATTTTAGCTGGTATGTCAGCCAGTGATTACATCCATTCTATTCTATATAATTCTTACAAAAGAAGATAGATCCCTACAAACACTTTAGAACACCCTTTCTCTGGCTCTCAGGAAACAGCAAAAATCTGCATGATACATGATCAGGGAGTTCTGATTCCCACAAAAGTCCACTGCCACTGAATGCATTTCCTAAAAAAAACCCTCCTCAAATTACAGCCAACCAGACAATTTGGTGAGGACTAGGAGCTTTATCAGTGCCAAGGCTGTGAAATGTAGAAACGGAGAACACCGGTAGAAAAAGTAGCAATCTAAAACTCCCTTCAGTTCATTTTCCAGGTGAAACTGTCTTCTGACATTTTAAAAAAAGAAATGGAAGGTTTGTTTGTCCCCAGGGCCCAGCTGTGTCCTAAGTGCCACGTTCCTGTGGAGGCTGTGGAGCCTCCAGCTTTGGAAGTCTGCAGAAAGCATGTTAGACTGAGCTATCTGGAGTGACATCTGCAGGCAAGCTTGCCTTAAAATCAAAGGAGCCCAAAAATCCTGCTCTCACTCCCATCGTTAGAGTTCTAATATTATTAATAGAATTTAGTTATAATTGCATTTAAAGATTTGTCCTTTTCACTGTAAACGTGGGAAGCACTCAAGCCAAGGAGAGCTGTCTTTCAGAAGGAATGTTGTGCTGCAGATATTCAGGGCTCCAGAAGAGATGTGTGAGGAGATTTTTGTTCTGTGCTGCAGAAAAGATCAAGCCCCATGGCTGCAATTTTCCCAAATAATTCCCAAATACATAGAATATATCACAGCAGTCGTTTGTTCACTGTTAAACTACAAATACACTTAATATTGCCCAAAATCAGGTAAAATGGGGAGGGGGGAACATCTTCACTCCATCCCCTTTCAACCAGAAATAAGGTGTCTGTGATGCTTCAAATTGCTGTGGTGTGCTTTGTTCAATCACATGGGAAATTACTGAGAGAATGTAGTCTTCAAGGTACTACCATCCCAAAATACTAAAAAATTATGAACTTCATGCCAAGAAACAATGGTTGAGAAATTGTGGATTCTCTTCTTTCACTTGGGATGGGGAGGGTAAACTTCTAGGGGCCACATTAACTTTTTTTGTTAAAACTTTGAAGTTCTCCTGAGGTTGTATGAATTGGTCTGGTGGTGCTTTTCAAAAAGCATTATCCTAGAGTGAGCCATGCTGCTGAAAAATTAAAAAATAAATTCTCTTTTTGCTGAGGGGAAAAAGGACATATTGTTGGATGGCTTGGTGCTTCATAAGTGTGATAAGCTAAGAATTCAATACTCCTCCCAGGTTCTGGTAATTTAAGATCTCAAGGCCTCAGTCCATGCAGAACCAGAAATTACTGTTGTTACTTCAGTGATCTTTTACAATTAGACATTTTCCTTGCATGTTTTTATGCTTCTGCTCACTAATATTGCCATTTATTTCTCTCCTTTTATTATTGTCAAGGCTAAAATAATATGTGGGAGAGAAATTCACCCAGAAAAGACAGGCTCTACTTTTATTCCTGTGCAAAATACAGCACACAACAAATCTGCAAGCAGCCCTGGATTCGTGACTTATGTGGGCCATTAATATTTAATGCATGCAGTATCTACTCTTTTGCAGGTTTGTCCATATTCTATTCTAATGTCCTGTAAACAGTCTCCAGGTAATTTCTGACATCTCTGGAGCAAGAAACTGCTATGTATACAAAATTCAAACTGTGCAGGAGATGAGAAATGATGGCAGAAATAAGTGTTAGAGCCCTTTGATCCCCCTTCCTCTCTGCAGCAATAAATATATTCAGAAAGGCAGCGCTGCAGATTTATAAATGTTAGCACTCTGAGTGAAGTCAAACTAATTTACTCCATGAACTTCTCTGACATTATGAAAACTTTACAAAGAGATCATTGCATGTGAAGTATTAAAATACTATAATTTTAACTTTAAAACCCCACTCACCAGACATTCAACTTCCCTTCTGCATATCTGCCATGTTTTGAAGTGTTTCAAGAATAAGTGGGAACACCATAAAGATGGCAAAATAAATTATGCCTCTTGAAGTTTAGGAATAACACCGACATAAAATAAAATGGTATGAATCCATTTTTCATAGACTGAGACTCTAGCAGCCAGGGAGAAGCAGAGTAGAAGGGGATTTTCTGAATGAATAGGTGGTGACAGGGGATAGAGCAGCGCCACTGGAATGTCTAACACGGTGACAGAAGGGTTGAGCCTTGTCTCTCAGGTGACAAACTCTTGCACCATTTCTCCAGGGGGAAAATTAATTGATTGGTGCCGATTAAAGAATCAAGAGAGAGGTGTGTATAGATATCTCCCCATCAGCACTGGACTGGACCACTTTTAAGATATTTGGCTTAAAGCTGCAAATTCCAGTGCTTGGCCACACTGCCCATGCAGGAGCACCAACTGCAGCTGCATTTTCAGACCTTTCTTTCTGCTGATAGATGGAACAAGGGAAAAATCTCAAAAGGAGACAAAGCCCCGAGGCTGGATCTGAGCATATGATTCTGTCTGTCAGGAAAGAGGATAAATAATGGGTAAGGGAGTGTTTTCCCTCCTGATGGGAAGCTCTCTGCTGGCAGCAATTGTAGGCACCACTTTCATAGCTTCTGTAACAGGCTAGGAAATCATTAATGCCTTAATTAGTTCAGAACAGTGCTCTGCATCTTTTTGGCTGCAACAGACCTGTAGGAGCTTTGCTCCACTCACCGTGGTGATGTCCCAAAGGTTTTAAAATCCTGCCCTACCCTTGATTCTCGCCTGAGAACATTTCTCAGCAGCCACCTGTGACTGAGCTAAAGGTCACACAAGACATCTCCATTTTTCAGGCGTTTTCCTGGAGGAGCTGACCTCTTCCTTGTGCTCATCGTGGTGGCTCTCACCACTTTCTAGTCCTAAGGGAAATAATCGAGTGTAATCCTAACCAGCAATGCATCCCTGCTTTGTACAGCTAACAAAGGTGGCTGTCCGAATTTCAGCACCCACGTTAGACTGCTGAGACATAGCTTAGATATTTTTCTTCACAGCACCATCTAGTGCTACTTATGCAACCCACAACTTTCTTTGTCCTTGCCTTCTCTCACATAAATAGAGAAAAACACACACACTTTAAAGTAAACAGAGAATGGACCCCAGTCCTTTCCAAAAAAAAAAAAAAAAAAAAAAAAAGGTGCTTGAATAAATACTGAGGGGTAATACTGAGGCGTTTTTTTCCCCTGAAAAATAATGAGAAAAAAATCACACCAACAGATATGCAGTGATTTGCACTCTAGAAACAATGGTGGGGAAGTTGTTAAAAGAACCTCAACAAAGCAGGAAAATAAAATGAAATGAAATGAAATGAGATGAGATGAGATGAGATGAGATGAGATGAGATGAGATGAGATGAGATGAAATAAAATTAAATAAAACAAAACAAAATAAAATAAAATAAAATATGAAATGCTGTTTCTTTAATGATGCCTTTTGTCTGGAATAAGAAAGTATATGTGGTCAGGTGTGGGTTTGCCTACATGAACTCCCTTGCCTTTTATACACCTTGCCCACTTTTTCCAACCACAGAAACTTTTTCTAACCTCTAACCTTTTTTGTTAACATTGATAAAACATATTTAGCTTCACTAAATAATGAATGATGAAGATAAAGATTGTCTTTGCCAATAGCTCAACAACCTCCATTAATTACAGTGTGAGTCCTGGCAATAAATATTGCCTCCCTAATCATCAACGCCACAAGAGCCAAAGACCTCACAAATTCTCTCCCGAAACTTCATTTGTCCTTTGCTATGTTAAAGTAATTTTAAAAAAAAAAGAAAAGGGGAAAAGATAAAAAACAAAAAAGGATAAAGGGAAGATAAAGGGAAAGAGGAGGGAAAGGGGGCCAAGAGAAAGGGAAAAAGGAAGAGGAAAAGAAAAGGGGAAGTGAGAGAAAGTAAACACAGCCAAGCAAGAATTATAAAAAAAAATTAAACTTTTCCAATCATCCTGAAAATTGCCTAAATATTGAGGGGGAAATTATGAAAGTGTCCAGAGGTTTGCCATGGGGTTTTTCCACATGATCACCTTGTACTGTTACACTAAATTCCTACAGAGTGTCCTGGAGATCACAGTGGGAACCAAGTGGAGAAAGCAGAGAGCTGCAGGGAATACCAGAGCACTGCACATCGAGAGGAGCTGGAGGTGCAAGTGCTCTCTTCCTCCACCAAATAATGTCTAGTCGAGTCTCACATTCATTGATTGCAACTCTGTAATTTGACCTCGACAGCCTGTAAATTTTCAGGACACTATTCCTAAAAGCAATTCTGTCGTGTTAGGCTTTCAAATCACTGGTTTCATGGCTGGACTTTATGGGGAAAGGTACACGTTTTAAATAGCTTTTGTGTAAAATCCCTGCAGGCTATGCCAAAGGCAAACTAATGACCACTGGTGGAGCTGCAAATGGAATTGGATAATATATTGATACCAGCAGTAAACAGTATTCGATTTTAACAGCAACTACTATAGAAAAACATGTCTAATTTAATTTATGAACCTAATTTTAACATTGGAGAGGCTTGACACAGAAAAGCTAGTTGCTGTGTTGTTCCTGTACTTTAATTTGCTGCCCATCAGAAAAGGGGAAGGATGTTACAGCAGCTGATGCTAATTTGTTCATCTGCTTAAGCTCTTGGTATTTCTTGCCTGTTCGTGGCATTTTTGCAAGTAATTCTATCTGCTCTTGATCCTGATTCAAAGAAACAATTGATTTTCCTGTTATGATTTATTATCATTGATCAGAGTGCAAGTAACACATTTTTGCTTTTGGCACTTTGTACAGCCATAGCTGAAGTTACCAACCTTTTTCTATTTCTCTCTGCAGGGAAAGAGTACCTGTGGCTCCAGAAATGCAAATGCTCTTTCTTTGTGAGCAGCTTTGCCCACACAAGTAAATCCCAGTGAAGTCACTGGGATAATTCAGGTGTACATGACTGTGCCATCTGGACCTGGATGCTGAGCTGGATACCTCAGTTAGAAAGTTTCAACCTCTTCCTTATGGCACACATTTTTAAACATTTTCAAATTAATTTATATTAGTAATTGATAAAGCTGAGGGTCTGAGGCTGCCTGAACTGCAGTTCTAGTATAACTTTGAGAGAGAGGAAGCGGTCTTTACAATGAACAAACAAAAAAAAAAAATCCAGCTTTCTTTTTTTTTGTGTGTGCGTATTTGAATGATGACCTTATGAAGTATGTTGAAATCTCTGAGAATGAGAATACAAGTAATATTTCATATATACTGTCTGAGACAACATTTAAAAACACAGATATTTCAGGCTTAGCAGCAGTAAAAAGATAAATTTACTCTGAATCATCAAATTTCTGTGTAAATTCTTTCTGTACATGCAGAGAAAAAATAGATTTGGAGTGGAAAACTTTTAGTGTGAGTCTAACAGTATTTGTAATAGATGACGTATTTGTCCCCAAAATAAATATATAAATACAAATACTCAAACATTTTAAACTTCAAGTATCTGCAAAGTTAACAATCTCACATTCAGAGAACTGATAAGAAAAAAAGCCCTTTTTATAAAATTGTTGTGAACAGGCTTTCTCTCACTTTTCCTCTCTAAGAACAACAGCATGCATGACAGGAGGAAAAGTGCACAAACTCAGGAGTGGTTCCTGGGCTTTGTGGTCCAGGTCAGAGCAATTTGATAAGCAAAGGTGTTTAAAAAACCTACAGTCAGTGGATTGGGTATTGAAATAGCAAAAACAACCAAAAAATCCCAATCCCAGCAAACCTCACTCAGGATGGAGTTTCAACCCTTTCCCTGGACTGTTCCTGGGATGTGACTATTTTAATTGGGTAGCAGACACTTGATGAGAGCAATAAGGAGATGTTTTCAGACTGACAGCAGGTCTGAGCAGTGCTGCACTCTCTGTGTTCCCCAGCTCTGAATCAGTTCCAGCCCACAAACCACGAAAGTGTGTGCAAGCTCTAAGCCATTGTCCTTCACCTTCCAGCTGCATTTTGTGCCTCACACCAAGCCCCATGTTCCCAGGTTGTGAAGCTCAAGAGAAGCAGCTGGCATGACGGCAGCAGCATTTTTATTGGCATTTTTATTATTCCTCGTCAGGATCCCACTCTTCACGCAGAGTTTGTGGGCAATAACCCTGCTTGCAGCTAAGCAGTGATTTGGAATCAGCAGCAGCACTGGTTCGAAAGCCATAAGCCACCAATCCTGCAGGTCACAGCTGCCCTCAGCCGTGCAAGGCTCAGTGCTGCTTCACACCTGCCCTGAAGGGCTCAGCAAACTCCAAGCACATCTCCAGATGTGCAGAAATGTCCCCATATATCTGTCAGTTCCCAGAGCAGAGCTCGGGGTTGGGATGGAAGAAAGAGAGAGGAGAGAGAACGAAGCTGCCTACAATGCTCAGTAATCTGAGAGGGATATGTTGTGCAGCTGAGTTGAAAGGCTGAATTAATTCTCCCAGGTTTATTTCACTAGAAGATTGCAGAAATATTTCAGTTGCAGCAGCAACAAGAACCAGAGGGCTTTCCATGGGCAGATTTTGGTAGCAGGGGGACTGCAGGGGTGGCCTCTTCTCTATTTTCATGGTGTCAGGCAAAGCAGCTCCCAGCTCAGGAATCAGATCAATTACCTGTCCAGCTCTCCTCAGGCTGAATCAGAAGCTTAAGCCCAGCTTTTTTCCTTCTCCTTTAAGAATACCAGGAACTTTTGTACTTTTTTTCAAGATTTCTCTTTAAAATAGTTGCAAATTTCTTCTTAAAAAAAAAAGGTCAGAGAAAATGGTATCTTTACAAGCGGGTTGAATACAAAAGCAAGGTTATACTAAACATGGTACATTTTTCAGAGCTGGCAGCAGTGGAATATGATTTTAGCACATATTTTGTCAAAAATATAGATTATGTCACTAATTTATGTCCCAATGAGGATGCAGCTTGCTTTTGGTCCTTATAGCTTGACACTAAAAATATTAGTGGAAAGAAAACTTAGACTTAGCAATCCAGATCCACTGAATCAATTTTTTTTAAATTTTGATCTTGCATTATGAAGTAAATTTGGTATTGATGTGATTAATTCATCTGTAACACATAGCCTAATCCCTACTAAATTTATCATATAAGACATCTGGACACAGAACTTAGTGCTATGGTTTTGTTAACAATTGATCAAAGATCATACTTGATGATCTTAGAGGATTTTTCCAACCTAAATAATTCTGTAATTCAGTTATTTAGTTAACCTGAACATAATAAAAAAATGAAAGAGAAAGAAGTTTTGATTCTTAAAAATGGGATTTTTTTTCTAAATTAAAAGCACAGTTCTAGCCCACACACAAGTACAAGATGTCACAGAAAAAGTTATTGTTAAATAATAATTTATTATAAAAAAGACCTCACTGCACTTTATTCTCTACTTTTAGTATATCTTCCTTTCCTGGCCATATCTCTCTAATCTAGATTCCATTTGCCTTAGCAGTAGAATAGACACAATAAATGAAGTGATTTATACCAACATTCTGAATACATATAACTTCTATTTCACTGTAAGAATCCATGACTATTCAAGACATATTACTCCCTAGCACTTCACCCTTATATCCCATATTAGTGACTTCTGGATTTAGCTTATCAATAGAGTATCAGTGGGGTTTCTTGTATTCAGGGACATGTTTAAATTGTGTCTGATAAAAATGCAAAAAAATGAATTTACAAGTATGAACTTGGGGGAAAAAGTTAATAAGTGGGAGTTTAACAGGTGCTACAGAGCCCTGTGAAGGTTGTGTGGACAAGGACAAAAATCCACAGTTCACAATCACATGCTTAATGATCGATGAATTTAAATGTACTCTAAGACACCTGATGAATCATGACTTTAGGCTATAAAAGCTTTCTGTTGGCATTTTCTTCCCTTCAGCTTCAAAAATTGAAGTCTCTGTATCTCAGCTTCAGAAATGTGGTCTGCCCAGAAATACATTTTCCCAAAAAGAGAATTAAGGCAGGCAAGCATTTCAGCTATTCTTCTTCAATAATCTCTCATGAAAAACTACAATTTTTCTGCCATCGACTCACTATAAAGCAACTCCAGACTTATTGTGGCCAGTAAGCCTCAAGGATAAGTACATATTAAATTGTGAAAAATGAAACGGAAATGAGAAAGGAAAAATATCCATCCAAAATACATCAGAAGGCCCTGACTACCATACAAGGGCTACTGTGTGACAGATTGTGGTTTTCAGGGGGTGTGCTGGTAAATGGGCTCTGTACAGAGATTATATAAAGTACAACTGGGAGCAGGAAGTAGTATGGGGATTTTTTTATTACATAAGAATTGAAGGGATCTAAAAAGAGAAATCTGACACCTTTCGATTTGCTTAAGTTTCTGTTTCCTTGAAGAGCTGGATTCTGTCTCTCTGGCTTGTTACCTACATCTTTCCACAATGCAATATTAATTGTTTGTTCCCTTTGCCAGCACTGCAGCTCTGATGTATTTAAGAAGATTCTGTACCTTTGAAGTGTTGGTGTTCAGCATCTTCAGGTCCACTAGATGTCACTCAATAGTCATCATTTCCAGCACTGACATAAACACACACACACACACACACACACACAAAAAGGCAACAAACGCCTTTTCTTCAGACACAAAATGATGTTTTTTCAAAAATGTAGTAGTCACTGTTTAGATGTGGTGTCTGAAAGGTTGTTATCATCACTTCAAAAATTATGACTTTGAGCTGATCCCTTTAGAAGCCCTGGCTGCCACCTAGAAGTTACATATTCCTTTAATAAATATAGTTCTTTCAAAGGGGGAAAAAAAAAAAAAACAATTTGGAAGGTGATGGTCTTGTTAAAAGATAATTGTGCCTCTGGACCATGACTACACTGTCCATAATTTTGATCTGCACGATACCAAATGAAATTTATCTTCAGTATTTTCTAGCTCATATGTTCTTGCCCCATGGGGTTTTGCCATTAAGAGTGTTTTTGAACACATACACCCCAAAAAACCTCCAGGATGGATGGAGCCCCTCTTACTCTGCTTGCAGTGGTGTATTTCTACCTGGGCATTCTCTAGCTCCCAATTCCAGGCACTTGTTCTTGTATGCTTTCAGAACTGTAATCCCATCACAATGCAGCTGGCTTCTCTTAAGAAATTAACAAAGATATTTTTCTCTAGCCCTCAAATGATTTCCTTGTCTTTTTCCATATTCACTTGAGCTTCCAAACAGCCTTTCCAAAATACAGGTACCAAAACCATTCCCAGTATTGTTATACCAAAAACATTACATATGGGGAGAAAACAGCTTCACACACCCGATTGTTACTGGTTTATATCCTTTTCTTTCAGAAATAGGCTTATGCTTGTGCTGTGATATATTTGGTTCTTACATTGTTTCAGGGCTACCTTTCTGTCCCACCTTCACTAGATTTGTATTTTCCCTGATGTTGCTAGCATCCCTCGCAAATTTATATGTTCAGTATATATTGACAGTTCACTTATTCCCTGAAATCTCAAAGGAATCCTCTATCTCTGAGAAAGCCATAAAACTTTATCATCTCTTAACCTAATCACCAGCAACAGTGACATTTTCAAATATGTGCTGCAAAGACATGAAACAAATTCTGCTCAGCTCCTTATTCAAGTAAACATGCAGACCAAGGAACACTGAAAATATTTATTTACTATTCTGTGCAAATTACTCCTGACACGCAAATTAAACTCACAGTGTAATGAAAGGAAAACTCATGGAAGGTAGAGAATTAAACAATTTTTTTGTCAGCCTTTCTTTTTCCCTTTCTCTTTTGTCACCAGAGTTTCAACACACAAAGGATGCTCTTTGGCAAATCTATCAGAGGGTGCTAACAGGGGAAAAAACTAATGGGCCTTTTGATGGCAAAGAAAAACAGATGCTGAAGTGAGCTGGATGTATTGTTGCCACTGCTGTTCCTGGTGCAGCTTGATCATCTTTCCTCAAAGACAAAGCAAGCTTGGAAAGGGCAGAAAATAAAAAGAACTTTGGAGATTTAAAAATTGCATCTGCTGTTTCTGAGGCTGTCTCTCACTTGCTATCAGAGAGTGGCAAGCTCCCAGGACAAGGTCTTACCTGTTGTGATTAGATCAGACAAACCTCCACAAATCAGGCTAGTTAAGACTTCACTTTGTGATCACAGGCTCTCTGACATGCTACAAAACAATCCCAGCTACCAGAGACCAACTCTTAAAAAAAGTAAAAGGAGAGCAAGGGAAGAAATACACAACACACTGGGAAAAGGGGGGGAAAAAATAAATATGGGGGGTGGGGATGGAAAGTAAGATTAGGACTTCAGATGTTGACTGGAGTTTTGCTGAAACCAGTGGAGAGGTTGGTGGGATTCCTTTCTGCTGCCCAGAGAAGTAAGGACATGGTTCAAGAGAAGGATGTTGTCCCCAGTTGTGCTGTGTTTCTGATGTGGGTCCTCTGGCACTCTGCAGAAGCACTGTTGCTCTCTGGACATGAACATGGAATGATGGACTAAATAGCTCAAGCTTTCATCACTCTGGTTGCCATTTAACTGAATTCCCAGCACTCCAATATTTCTCCATTAATTTTATCCACACACCAGCTGTTTTCCCACCTTAATATCGCCACATTTGGTGATATATATACAGCTTATTTTGACTGGACTAATTCACCTTCACATTTGATGACTTTGAGCCCATGGGCTGAACTGAAACATTTTTTGCTTTGAAACGATTGAAGCAGTAGCTCCCAAGGAAATACAGCCTAAGGCCACATGATATGACAACTGGAACTGCACATCATTTTAATCCCAACCACAGGACTGCACTTGTTATCAGGAAAAGCTATTTACCCCTGTGGAATTTGGAAGGAAACAGGTGGGAGTTGTAATGTTTCACAGCTTTGTTTACAATGAGGCATCCTTTAAGTTACCTGGAGAGTGTAAGTAAAATAGAATTTGTACAAACAAGTACAGAAATGGTTTCTCCTCCATAGAGTTATTACAGTACAGAAGTAGACGCAGAATCAAGAAGCAAAAGGAAAAACATTCTAAATTGTCCCAAGTCAATGAGCCATTTGATAGATTTCTGACTTCCACTTCAGTGCTTTATCTGTCCCACACTGACAGGAAATGAGTGTTGAGGGCAATTCACTGCTCTTTGAAATAATGGAGATTTGCTTTTCTAGTAGTTAATTCGATGCAGAATCTATTTTCTGAACAGCAGTGGATGTTTCATCTGGCTTACCTGGCTGATGCATTTGATCAGATGTCCTGGGAAAGATGTAGAACACATCTTAGCATGGCGAGGGAAATTACTGCACTTATGAAAAAGTAAGCTTGTCGCAAGGAAAGAGTAAAAATCAATGGCTTGACTTTGCTATAATTCCTTTGTCACTACAGTGCAAGGTTGGGAAGAACAGTCAATGATGTGAAAGTCAGCATGTAAAAATAATTATCGAATGAGCCCAAGTCTGAGATGAAGGAAATAACTGAGCGAAAACTCTTTCCAGTGAAGCAGCTGTTAATTGCATTCACCAGTCCAGTGAATGTAAAGGAAAACTAAATGAACTTCTGACCAACTGCTCTTTGATGAATTTCTACCTTCCACTCTCATTCCCTGTGCCTGTTCCAGGTGCCTGAGCTGAAATGGCAAGCTTGGTGCAGGCTCTGAGTCTTTCATACTGGCACCACTATTTGGACCTGCATGAGATTTTCAACACTTCTTCTCTACAGGATTTGTGAGAAGAGAAATGCAACCCAGCACTAAGGCAAAAGCCACCTGTCTTTTGGAAATGATGCCTCATAGCTGCCCTGGGAACACAGAGTGCTCCAGGAGCTGAAGCCAACACAACTCCCAGGGTCTCTGGGCTGCTGCAGAAGGAAATTGCCCAGCCTCTTACCTCTATTCAAAGTGGAGGCAGTGCAGAGGAGACACACAGATAATTTTAAAAGTGTTCAGGGGGAGTGAGGTTTTGTGGTAAACCCCATTCCCCAGATGCCATCATCCTTCTCTTCAAAACAACATTTCCCCTCAGCAAAATTCCTCCATGGCTGTTTTTGGTGTGTTGTTCCTTTACAAAATTTTTCCTTCTTTTCCTTTTTTTTTTCCTATTACTTTTTATTTATCTTTACTCTTCCCAGTATAAGGACTTAAAAATCTTACAATCAGCACAGATGTGAAGACATTCAAGTGGAGAATAAGAGAATCTGAAACCAACTCTTCAGTGACTGCCACAAGGCTTCTCTCCAGACAAGACTCAGCTACCATCTCCTGGGGACACCTCCTTCCCCCTTCCACCCCGTTTGGAGCAGTGTGGCACTGAAATAAGTATTTGACAGTGGAAAGTATCTCCGACCAGAGACACATCTTAATCTGTGTTTATCTTAGGTAGCTATTTCTAATCTTAAAGGCCATACCAGCAGAGCATCCAATTTCCAGTTGTTTTCAAAGAAGTCAGAGAGGAAAAAATAAATCACAAGACTCAAACATACAACTGTTCCTAAAAGCTTTAGGAGGAAGGACATCAGCGTCTAAATTAACTCAAAATCTACAATAATTACACGAAAGATAGTAGAATATTATGAAAATCTGAATTGTCTCATTGAGAACTGCAAAATTTATTATAAAGGAGATGCTGTGAAAAGAACTACTGTGTTAAAGGTAAGCCTTTGTTTTGAAAGGCAACAGGTTGGGGACTACAAAAACAAAGCAGCTTTTAAGGAACACCCTGAAACTCCTACACTGCTGAGCTTTGTGCAAAGGGCAGCACAGATCCAGGCAAGATGGAGTGCTTGATGCTAACTGAAGTTTTCAAAGGACAGTTTTAAAATTTAGATTTACAGATGATTCCATTAGTTGCTCACTTAGCAAGGTGTACAGCAGATATTAAAAGGCTATCAGTACTAGAACTACAAAAGAAAATCTCTTAATCCTTCTTTAGGTTAGGCAAGTGTGTATCTTTTCCCTACTCTGCATCTTTGCAGCAATAAGTGGCAAGGGTAATTAAGTAGTAGTTAGGAATCTGCTGAGTGTTGCATGTCCTTAATATGCTTTAAGGAAATTCTAGAATTACAGATGCATGGCATTCCTATTACTTGATAATTGCATTTTGAAGTTTGGCGTTTTAATTATGCTAATATGCATGGCGTTATATTTCAGATTTAGTACCTTATTTTGTGTTCCAAGTGCTATAAGTCCTTGCCCCTAGATTAGTAAAATTTCATGGAAATCTGAACTGTAACATCCCATCACTTTATCCTCATAATCTAATCAAATGCTGACATTGTTTAAATGAATTAAATTGAGTATGTTGGTTTTCTGTGTGTTTTGCCAACTCAAAGCAAATTTAAATTAAGGGCCTTTATGAGAGTTTCTTACTCCTTCTGGCATGTCGCATTATTATATCATAATGGATGCAATTTAGAAGATTATATCACTCCCTAATTCATTCTCCCAGTTGTTTAGGAGACAAATTTGGACTCATCAACTTGAGTTGAATGTTTTGTCGCCTGTCTCAGCTATGTAACTAACCAAGTAACTCTCAGTGAGTCACTTTTAAAATCTGAACACAAACAACTGCAGGATGCTGTGGTGGGGCCTCTGTTTTCAAAACGGACAGGTAACCCAAATCCCAATTCAATTCCTGAAGCACCTGTCCTAAGAGACAAGTAAACAAGTCCCCTTTTCAGCATTGAGGTGCTTCATAGTTTCCAGAAAATCACAGTACTCTCAGTTTGCTCAAGTCTGGCAGCCAAAATGATTAGCTGTTTTGAAAGCTTAGGCTAAAAAGTAATTAAAAGTGAAATTCTTAGAACTGATTATCCTTCTTAAAATGGCTTACATGCTCACAAACACTGGCTCTAGGCTGTACACGCTTATCTACATCTAAAATCTGTCTATAACCTACGGCTGAAAAATAAATTGGGACAATCAGTTATGTCCTGTCTGTTTTAATTCTGCAATTGTAAAAAAACCGGATGGACAAATGAAGATGATTTGGCACCCAGAGTATGGCACCAGTTCCGTGAATCAGAAACCTTCAAAGGTGAGAGGAAGGGCAAGAGAAGAGGAACTTACTCTTTCATATTAACGTGAAAAAGCAACATACCATAATTCTTAGGTAGTTTTAATAATACTAAAAAAAAATTATTAGTCCCTGTGGGTAGGAAGGAGTTGAAAAAAATTAAATGAAAGCAGGGAAAAGTGGATAGAAAGGGAGGATAGTAAAAACTCTCTAACAGAGAGTTAGAGAGTAATAACAGAGGCAGAAAACACTCTGAATAGCAAAAACACCATCCATCAAAGTGATTGATGAGTTCAAATATGATACAAAGAAAAAATACAATAAAGTTATCCTGAGTAAAAGTAGATCCTGAAGTTTCAAGTACATTTTTACAAAGTGATCACCAGCCCTGAAGACCAATTAGCATATGGAAGACTGTACCTTAGGATGATTAAGAGATCACATTATTGCTTGAAACAGTTTGCATTTATTTACTTGCAACTTCTATATCTCAATATGTTTCCTCTTGCCTCTTTTCCATGGATAAAGTTACCTAGCATTAGTGGAAAGAGGTAAAACTAAGGGAATGCACTGAGGCAGAGATGAAAATGCAGTCCAGCACAGCTGTAGCTTCCAATCCAGCACACATCTTAGAAGGTGTGAAACAATCAGCAGTCAAAAATGTGGGGAATAATGTCCTTGCTTTGAGGGGCACAGGGACACAGCACAGGATGGAAAAGCAGGAGACTGCAGAGAGATATCTGATAGCTAAATCCAAGTCCCTGAGGGGATATGCTGCTGGGTTTGTACAAACAGGTTAGAAACATCTGCTCCAGGAATAAGCTGGAGAGGTGTCACACCTGATAACCCACTGTGCTTCCTCTCCAGCAATCAAAAGGCAATCACTACGCCCCTGGTGTGATGATTTTAAATTCTATTTGCAATTGCTTGTCTACGAGAGGGAAGTTTAAGCAAATGAAGCCAAATCAACTGCTGGCATCAACTATCATCTCTTTATTTCTTATCATTCTTACTGACATGATGAATGCTACCGGAATTAAAGGAACTAAGAGGAAACGCTGGTATTTACCTCAAATTATTTGCATTTTTGCAAATTTACCTTTGCATTTAGAGCCTATTCCCTATTCTTCACACTGACAAAAACCTCCAGTGCCTCCAAAGATGACCCTCTAAGCAGCTCCCTCCTACCATCTCAGCATTTAATTGCAGCGGGGAGAATGTAGAATCAGGAAAGATTGTGCATCTTTATCACAAAGGTTTCTCACCAAAAACCTTAAGGAGGAGACTGAGAACAAGCACCATAAAGCTATATTCCTTTTCCTTGCCACAATGAAAAAACTGAAACCAAAGCTAAGATGCTTCTGTAGAGACAGAGCTGATCCTTGTCTTCCACCTGATATGCCAGTAAGACAGGGAATGTTCTTCCTAGCACAGAACAGTGCCACTTCCCTGCTGCCTATTCTCAACAAGAGGATTCCAACATCTGATTTCCTGAAAGAGCTGACTCCATGCTCCCAGTGCAAGAAAGCAGTCTGAACAGCCACAGAGACTTGCACAAAATGGGTTCAAAAGTAATTAATTCTACTAATCAGCTTTTACCTATTAACATTTTCCCAATAGGCAGTAGCCAGTTCAAACCTAGACCAATCTATGGGCTTGTGAAAAGGGTTGCACATGCATTTGTCTTTCATCCACGCTAGGCAGGCACAAACTGGAACAACTTAAAATGCCCAAATCACACTTAATTCTCACATTTCCTGGCTTTTGAGTCCTTGATGAACATGTTTAACTAGAATGTAATGGTAGATATTGAAAATGGTGTGCTAGAAATACCTGCATCCTATATTCCTGGGATAATGCAGTCTGGACCCCACCAGTTGCCACTTGTATAGCTGGTCTAAGCTTCCTGTCACTTTTTGAGTCACTTTATCCCTGTGGACACAGAGCATCCCTCCACACATTAATGGCAAGAAGTGCATTATTTGTCACAAGGTGATATGGGGATTAGAAAAACTTTCTCTGTTTTCCTTCTCTTACATGGCCACACCAGGACGACTTGTTCTGTGGCCTCCAGTGATCAACCTGAAATTGCATTTTATTTCAGACTCCCTAAGTAGTGAAATTGTCTGGTGTTCTATGCCTATGTCTGTAACAACATTTATTCATCTTGCCTAATGCAGCTATTAAATTAAAAGATCCTACTGGTTCTAATTGGTCTTCCTGAGTCAAAGTGTTTATCTGCTCCACTCTAGGTAAAGCTCCATAAAGGGTCTATTTATAAATGTTGCCAACGTGGTTAATGCTTTTGACCTTTGATGGGGAGCAATTCTAATAATTGTGCAACACAGCAGCAACATTTTTTGCTACCGTTCTGGATGTTCCTGTTCGGGAACAGTCTGATTGCCTCTGTTTGCCTCTCTCTCTTTCTCTTTCTCTGTTTTTTAGAGTCTGCCAAATAAAAGGTTTTATTTGCTCAGACTGCAGACCGACCGAGTTTAGCAGAAGATCATGAGCAGTGATCCACAGAGCAGTGCATGTAACAGCTTCTGAGAATCCACCCCACCAAAACACTCAGTCCTTGTGACAGGTTTTTACTGATTAGAGCCAAAATGAGCACAAGGGGAGGACGACCTCGTGTTCATGGGGTTAAGGATCTGCAGTTAGATCTTTCTCAAACGAGTGATGCAATTACCTCCTGGACTCTGACTTAGGGCAGCTGAGGGGAAATAAAGGAAAGCCAATTAAAAATGCTTAAACAAGGCATTTGCTTAAATTATAAAGGAGGAGTGGGTCTACATTAAAGAAATTATAACCCTAAATTTTTTAAAAGTTATTAATTATTCCATTATGTTTCCATCAACCCTTATATTTATTTTCAGTCACTGCTCAAGAAGTGCCCCACAGCTCTACCCTAGCTAGGTTTGTTTAATGTGTGATGGACAGATTGGTGCATCCATGATTTCAGAAGGATAGGAGGAAATAGTGATAAATCCCAACTGGCACAATGATGGAGCTTTAGCCTGTGTCTGGGTGGAGAAAGCCTTGGAAAGCAGAGAAGGGTTTGGCTGGACAAAGTCATAGAGTTTAAATGCCTCTCATGTAGGTGAGTGCAGCTGGAATGTGCTACAGGAGAGATGGAGATGAGAGGATGAAGGGATTCCTCCTCCTCATTCTGCTGTCCTCTGCAGTAACAAGAAAACAGAGTTTCTGGTTTCCTACTTTCCTGAATTGTTGGCTCAAGAATTTTTTCCATTTTAGCTCTATTGGAACTAGATTTAAACCTTTGGTTTGCATTGCAGAAGAGAGAATCTGTGATGAAAGAAATGTTGGCAGTGTTCCTTCATCCTTTTTTGAGCTGCTGGACTGAAGCAGGGTATGCCTTTCTAATTGTTGAGCTTGCAGCAAAAAATCTCAGGATTCCCAGCATGCATTCAGGTCTGGGAAAAGGCCAGAGTCAGGAGTACCATGCCAACCCCATGTCATCACTTACTGGCAATCTGCCACAGCAGAAACTGCACAGTTGAAAACTCTTTGCTTACATCAGCAGTTCATATTTTCTTGCTGGAAGGACACTCATCTCCCATACTGAACCTTTAGAAAAGTGTAACAACTCTAACCCCAGTATTTTTCTAAGTGGGAGGATGAAGAAAAAATAAAAATTGTTATTCTATATAGTCTCAATATCCTTCCTAGATTGCCCCAGGATCCTGGAGAGAAGAACAAGAGAACCACTGCATGTACACTTTATAGAAATATACTAGCTTCCTCTCATTTGCACAAAACAACAAAAAGGTATTTTTAAAAATTCCGACTAGAATTAAGTTGTTCATGTTGTTTATCACCACCACAATGACAGCCTTTAATTCAGCGTGAATTTGAGTCAATAAGAGGCTGTGTGTGCCAGCAAAGGAGTCCAGATTGGGATCGTTATTCCTGACACACTGCTTGCAATTTATGGCCTCCAAGGACACTCCTACCCAAAGTCTGAGTGTTCTTCAGCTGGGAATTACAGCCTAGGAATTTCATTACATGTTTGTCTGTAAGATTGCAGAAAACACAGTGACTTAGTCCCCAGTAATGGATTCTGAGAGTAATTAGGGTAACATGTTAATGTAAGGCTTTTGAAGGACTTACTAACAGGGAAAAAAAAAAAAAAGACAAAAAAAGACAGAGAGAAAGAAAAGGAAAAAGAAAGAAAAGAGAATAATGAAAAAAGGAGTAATTGACAGCATTTCTTCACACTCCTAGCCAGACAACATCTGTTCAAATTAGATTTTGTGAATTTGATGCTATCTGAACAGCAGGTCTGGTCCATAAGCCACCAATAACTCTTTTTCCTTCCTTCTCCCTTTTCTAATGATATAATCAGCTCTAAAACAAATTCCTTGGAAAGAGATATGTGCAAATGGATTTTTTTTAATGCCAAACAGAGCTTTATTAACACCAGTAAAATCAACATGGATATAAGAGATTGCTCATTAAAGGTGGAATCTCTGTATTCTGCCATTCTAAAAACTGAAATATTGTAAAGAATATATATTTCTTATTCATCTTTCCTCCCTAGTGACAAGTTGCTATTGGACACCTTATTTAACAGCTTCACATACCCTTCCTGCAAAAAAGTGGGAAAATTTATCTCATCTGAAAATGTATTTTCTTTGAGTGGGAAAATCCATGGATCTGGCACTCTTGGCATGAGGATTATCATTCTGAGAAAAGCTTAAACTGTCACATCCATCCAAAGACTTTTGGGTTGGGTTTTTTTGATCAGAACACTTAGAAATACAAAGGGAAAGGGTGTCCCACAGTTTAAATCTCCTTGAGAATTGTATTTCTTCTTCTTCTTTCTTTCTTACTAAAGAAAGGAAAATTATTGCAAGAAAAATCTCTATATTTACTTTTACTACTAAAATTCCCAAAATGCAGATTACAATGTCCCTTGCAGAAGATTTGATGCGGACAAGACAGTAAAATCTTATGTGTGAGTATTCAAATCAGAAATGCTTTCACATTTATCTAAACACTGCATAATACACTTTTTTTCACAGCCAAATAAGAGTAAAAGAACAATTACACTAGGCCAGAGCAAAGATCCATCTGCTCAGCCTACAGTTTCTGAGAGCAACAAGCAGGGAATAGCTGCAGATAATGCACAGAGTGACACTTCCCCTGTATTGTCTTGAGACAATAGGGCAATTAAAATCATTCATGGTCTCCATCAGATGCTGCTTAATCTTAATTTAACAAGATTAAATTAAACCGTGACCTGGCAATTTGCATCCCAGGAGCAGAAAAACAGAAGGCAAAATTAATCATTTCTCACCCTGAATTATTTGGTCACATCTGAAACTATTTCAAGAGATGAAAATTTTTACAGATTTTTTTTTTTCCTTTAGCTAATAACTACACTTCCCATAATGTAAACTATTTGTTTAGAGTTCAGCTACAAGCTAGAAAACTTCTGGGACATCTGTAATCTTAGACAATGAACTTCTAAAGACAAGGACACTTCCTTTTAACAGCTTTAGCAGGAATTATTTTCCCTTCTAGGCTAATCCAGCGCAGCAAATCAATACCGCAAAGGTTATGTTGTGCCCCCTTTTGCTGCAGAACAGCAAGCTGTTGATTTGCCTTTTATAAATGGCTCGTTATATTAATAGAGAAGTCACATATTGTCTGTCTCTCCAATCACTGTGCTTTTAGGATTTTTCTCCCTTAATGAAGAGGCTCTTGAAGCTATTGGTTAGAAGAAAGTTTGTTTTATGGAAAAAATTCAGAAAATTTACACATGATTTCATGTATATGGTATCTTTGTCACGTTAGGATTGAAAATACTCCCCCACAGCTACTGATGAGGGTTCTCAGCTTTTTTTAATGCCATTCAGTTTTTCATTTTTTATGCTAAGCAAAGAATGTCATATAACAATAAAAATAAAGCTGCTTACAGGAAATATGCAATAATCCATCCTCAGTCAAGATAGCTAATGAAAACTGGGATTCATCAAATTCTGCTGATGTAAGAGACTGGCTGAATCCAGAACACATTTATGTAACACTCTGGCAACATATAAATAACCAGTCTCTCTTTTAATTAGAAAATCTGTCTCCCTCTGTTTGATTCCATGAGGCATAAGCATGAATAAAAAGTAGCTGCATGCTGCATGTACTGACTTAGAAGTTGACTGAACAGGAAGGACACTTCTGAAATCCTTTTAGCTGGCACAACCCATTCAAAAGGGAAACCCATAACCAAACCCATATCTATCCTTCTCTCCCTCTCCTGTTCATGCAAGTTTTATTTCTTGGCTCTACCTGCAATACACTGAGATTATTTTTCATTCAGCTGCACTGAAAAGGCAGGATATTTGTAATGTCAGGCTCAGGTGGGGATGAAAGAGTAAATGAAGCTGGAGGTTGTCTGAGCATCAACCTGAGAATTTCTATTATAGATCTTATTGTTAGGAACAATAAAGAGAAACTTATTTTGCCTTTAATGAAAAGGCAGGGGGAAAGGAAGTTGGAGGTATATTGCACTATAAATTTGCAGGTAGTAGACTAGGAAAAAGAAACATTTTAAAAAAATTAGAAAGAATAAAGAAAAATGGGGTTTGCTGTTCCATCATCCATGGCAAATCAAGCTCCACTCTTCCTTATGCTTACATATACNGGCCATTGCTTTGGGATTGCTGGGCAAGGACATGGACTTGATGACAGGGGAGAAAAAGTGGAGCCTTGTCTCACATTCCTAGATATGGGATATGACAAAGCCATTCCTGGAGCTGCAGCAGGTACTGAACTGCTTGCTGGTGCCCTGACAAATCAGATTTGGCAACACCTGTTCAGACTGATTTCCAGAAAAAAAAGCAGTAAAACAAAGCCAATAGGTTAAGAACAAAGACATTGTGCATTTCTAGACTGGTATAATTAAATAACCCCTCACACATTGCATTGGTTTAGCTGTGTTAGCAAAAAACCATAAAGACCAACACCTTTGACTGACTGACAGCACTAATCCACACACAAACTCCTTGGAAATTCCTCTAGAACAAGTTATGCACTTTGGTAAGCAATCCCCCTTATGTACTGTACGGGAAATTTGTCAATACACTGTGGAAAGATTTCCATGTATTTTCTTCCCAGTGACACACGCAGTACCTTACAAATATATTTGTAAAACACAAGAAGCAAGCAGATGTAGACAGTAAAAGTCATATATTTCATTAGAAATTTGCTGTGATTTTTTTTTAATTGCTTTAGAAATCTTAGATAGCAACTAAACGTTCACCAGGTAAGCCCTAACCTGGAATGCTGTCTGATTTGAACATCAAGCACTGTTAAAAATCCATATCAGAGTGTTTTCAAGAAGTACATTTTGGTCTCTGTGCTTTCAATATTAAGGAGGAGCTGTAAATCTCACCTCTCATAATATTAATTTCAAGCAGCTCCTGCTGGGAGACAAATCTTCTAAACCTGCCTGACTACATATGACATTTTCCCAATTTCCTTCTTTACTGCCTATGCCAGATTTTATGTGGTGACAGAAAAATGCCAGAGACACTGTGGCATTATGCCATGTGCTAAAGGAGTGCACATGGTCTCCCACAACACTTGGGCACAACACCTGTAGGCTTTGGGGATGGAAACCTCCAAAGCAATACGTTTCATCTGAGGTGAGAAAATCTAAATTCTGGAGGGTGGAAGTGAGCAAGGATGTCAGCCTCAGTGGAACTGGAATTTTAAATTCAGATTCCTTGAATGTGTCTCAGTTTAATATGAATTGTGCAGAAACCCAGACTGCAGGCTCAGAGGAAGAGCCAAGGACAGTGGTGATTTGTACCATTTTCACATCACCTCTCTGGAAATTAGTGGGGAACCAGCAAAAAAATTATCTTTGTAAAGAAAAAGCAACTTTCATTTAATAAAAACTTTAATGACCTCCCAAGAATTCTCCAGTTTATTTCCTTATTGCCCCAAGTTTTGATCACACAAAAACGTTCAGTAACCTTGCATTTTTCAAATATTTTTTTTCTGTATTACTACAGATACAAAATACAAAAGATGCAATATAAACAGAACATAAATCAAAAAGAACTCTCTTGCACAATTAAATACCAGTTTCTGACAGAAATAAAATTATTACGTCTTAGAGAAGAAAAATAGTTTTAAAAACTGCAAAGAATTCGAGGCATCTCTCAATCTCTCAGGTTGTGGCCCTGTAATCCCCAAATCTGACTCCTTCCAAGGTACTGTGAAGTCCTCAGGTTCCTTTGCAGTGGTGTTACAATAACTCTTAACCTCACTGTATTTATAAAGAGATATAACTTCCATTTACAATTTAAATTTTCAATTACAGAATTGAAAGTCTCTCAGCAGCATTCTTGGCAGCTAAAAGCCAGAAAAGGAACATCCCTCTTGCCTGTGCCAAAGTTTGATTCACACGAATGCAAACCTTAGGAAGGAGAAAAGCTCATTAAACGTTGTGGCAATGTACAAGAGGCAATGTACAAAACTGTGCTTGAGGTTTCTCATGGCAGATGCCAAGGTTCTGATGCTGAACCATCAGGCCAGAAATCAACATCTGAGATGGGTTTTAGGCTCAGACTCCTTTCTGATTTACTGGCAGCCACTATTTTTTCTATGCCTTTTCTCTGCCACACTGCCCATCTCTGTCCCCCAGTGAGGGAAAAACAGACTTGATACTTCCATTTTTGTGTTTCCAAGTTGTTTTTTTTTTTTTTAGAAGTGCTTCATAAGGAGGGTAGTTTCTGTTTATCACATCTCCTCTAGTGTATTTCACCCAAGGTATTTTCAGGATGTGAGCTATAAAACTACAGGCCAAACTCTATTTTAAGAGAGTCCTTGACACCAAAGCTTGTTAACTGATCCATTAAGGAATAAGACATGGAATGTTACCTAAAGCAGTATTTCTGAAGCTGCAAAATACCTCCCAGCTGACTGGCTATACAGGTGACTGTTGTTCCACATGTAAAACTGTTACATGCTACAGAAACTGGAAAAATGTGAAGTCACAGCCCTAAAGAGGAATGGAGGAAAAACAGGTTACTTCCCTCCTCTGCTTACTGAAAGATAAACTGAAATTTTAGATTGATTCAAAATCAGATAGGGTTTTGTTCCAGCTCTTTAAAAGACTTTGAGAGGAAGGGTTGTAACTTTGGCAATATCACATAAAGATAACGTCTAGCTTTTCTTTACCATGGCACTATTTACCAAGTTTCATCTGAGTTGATGTAGCCCTTCATTGCTCCAAGAACAGCAATTTTAAGAGGTAAATCTACCATTTTTATGTAATTCAGTTTCCACCATTCCATTTCCACATCAGCAGCAGATACATTGGCCTAAAAGTGAATTAAGTGCTCTATCAATAATCCTGAAGCAAAGCTCATCAGTCACTGGAACAAAGGAAAGCTACACACTCCTGTCTGGCTATTTTTCTCTGAGATACAGTACAGTTCAAATAAAAATTACAAGTTTGATGAAGGAATTACAAGGTCTTATGGCCTTAGACAGGAGATAAAATGAAATTATATTGGTTCATTTGAGGTTTCACTCTCAGAGCTTCTGTCAACCAAGCCTTTTAGAAAAGGCAACATCCTACCCATGCAAATTAAGAATATCCAAACCAGGGGAATATTCCAGAAGATAGGAAAGCCACTGTTTGCATTTCACAATTCAGTGGAAGTTAAGCACTAGAAAGTATGATTTTTAAATTACCCAGGAACCTGTTGACACATATGGAAACCTTTTGGCAGGTACAAACCAATGCATTGTTTTTCTGGAACATAACAGCATTAGAGACACACATCAAGGAATTCAAACAAAGTAAATCATCATGCTAAGGAATTTCAAATTTTAAAAGAAAATGTAAATAGTAATTCATGGAGATAAATTCAGTAAAATAGATTCAAAACAAGAAGATCAATGTATTTAGAGGGGATGGGGCACAGTGTTTATTTATTTACTGTTGTGACTGCAGAATACAGAGCATCTCTGATGATGCCAGTTGAAAATAACATCAGCAGAAGTATTTACAGCCACTCAGGGTGGTAGGAGGGAAATCAAGTTGCTTTTTACCACTGGAAAAGTATTACAATTTTTATTCTTGAACACCTCTTTAGGAGCCAGCATTCAAACTCAGTGGTCAGATTTGGAGCAGAAAACTTCTTTGCATCTGGGTGCACCTGAGTGCTGTGAACAGCAATGCCAGATCTGTAATGACTGCCTTAAACCCCCACCATTATTCACCCCTCTGCAGCATTCCCTCTTTTATTTAGGGCAATTTACCATAAAACCTACTCATTAAAAAAAGCAACACCTAATGTTAGGACAAGGATGTCCTATGATGTGTTTCAAAGTCTGAGCATGCCCACATTTAAGATATTTATTACAAAGGTTATTAAAGATCTGTGTGACTCTTCCTTTTCCCTGCTTTCAGTGAAAGGCAGCACTATCTCAGCTAGAAAATTTGCTAGTTAGGACTTGAGACCTTTGTGCTGAGGGATTTTGTTTTCACAGAAGTTAAAACAATGTCGTTTAACTTTTTGGTATTCAACTCTGGTGACTGAGAGAAGCTACCTGGGGAAGAAATTTAATTTATGGCATGCTGGTTATTGCTTTGTGATGAAAAGTTGCTAGCAGGGAGGCTAGGATAATTTCACAAGTCGATGGCTGTTAGTGTGAAGGCTGTGCTGCCGCAGGTTTTATGGCTGTGGCTTGGGAAAAGCTGTTTGGAACCTTGTCCAGGAGGTGGCAGGAGAAGTTAACCAAAGTTTCGATGGCCCCTTCGTGTCAAGCTCTGACTCACAGATCCATTCTGAGCTAAGAGTTTCCATAAGGAAAGGTGATAAAGTCTGCTTACTGTAAAATAGAAAACCTCTCTCTGAATAGTTCTTCCTTGAATCTGATATCTGTGCCTGTGTAATTTGTCCAGTTGTAAACACACTCAATTTTTAAAGGAAATCCAATTTGTAGCAGCATTCCGGCACTGAAATTAACACCTGGAATAGAGTTTCATTTTTATTCCAATTTCATTTTAGTCCCGTTCTACAGAAAGAACTTTTGCAATACTCTGTTTATCCAAAAGACAACAATTTAAAGGAATCCAGTGGCAAAAAATGAGAAGAAAGAGAGCAATCAGTGACCCAGCTGAAAACCATTCATCACTGATGTTCACACTTTGTAGCTGGAATATTGGAATACCGAGTATTTTTATTGAGAAACCTCATTATCATTTTTATATTTAGCCATATTGCAGCAACAAGAGAGCCCACGCCACAACACTAGATTTGGTACAGAAAAAGTCAGGCCCTAATTTGAGTTAAAAATAAAAAGAATGAGTAATGCAAAAATCAGCCTCTGACCATTCTTCCTAGAATTTGTGCTTTGTTCATCCTCTTTCAATTATTTCAAACTCTATTTGTCACTCAGTACATTTTTCCTTTTCTTTCACAACCACTGTGCACGGGAAAAAGGATCAGTCTCTCAGGAATTACATATCTGTTAGACACCATTAATTAAAATGAATCTAAGTTAAATGATGGAGAATTAGCCTGCACAGCATTTTTTCAAACATTCCCCTCAAATTTTCAGCTTGGAAAAAAATTAAAACAAAACGAAGGCATTTTCTCCAGAAACACAGGGTTTTGTTGAGGGAAGTAAACAGGACTATTCTGGCTGCTCTGGGTCCTCCCTCTAGGGTAGTTTACTGAACTTGCTGACTTCTCCAGCAGCCTGTTAAATGAAGTGTTGTCACCTCTGTCACTACAGAGCAGATATAAGGTGGCACTCAGTATTAAAGACTTCACCAACGTCAGTCACTGCAGGGTCAGTTTTCTCCAAAAACCAGCAGAAAGCTCAAAGGCAAGATGCAGCTTGGAAACATACAGGCAGCAGTGCATACAAAAGCCCTGAAATCAGACTTTGCCTCTGGGATCCATTCACAATTTATCCCGAGATTCAGGAATAAAGTCATTAATTAAAATGGTCATCATGTGTGCATACATGGGCAGAAGCATTGGGTGGGATGAGGTCATGAAAGCAGGAAACACAACTTTAACCAAAGCAGAGCATCCAGCTGCATTTCCCATTCCTCAACTCTGGGAATGCTTCACAGCCAGAGAGAAAACTCGGTGCTGAGCACTTGTGAGAGAAGAAAAAAGCAAAGGCAGGGAAGTCAGAAATGGTGGCAAGCCTGACATCCAGAGCAGGAGAAGTAACTTTCTTTCCCTAGCCCAGCCCATCGTCAGATCATCAGATGCTCCCCAGCCTTTTATTACATCATTGGTGCTTTACTTCTAATCACATGGATTTAATTCTCTCATTACCACCATTCTGTCTGCTCTGAAGCACTGGAAGTGCCAGATCTACAGTGCACAAAGATGTGTTTGCTATTTACTGAGTGCTCACAGTGCAGGCCTTTGATCCCAACCAAAGGCAAAGCCATCACTTCTGTAAAATTAAAGATCTTGGGTTTTTCCCTTTCATGACTTTACTGATGATCCTTAGGAAGACAAGAGCTTAGCCTCATATTATACTGCTTTGGCCTCCAAACATTTTGGACATCAGTAGGCTAAATTCAATTCCAAATGTAAGGAAGGTCATGAAGTAATTATTTTTTTCAAAAATAGAATGACAGCGTTGTCTTTGAAGGATTTTCATCACTTGCATCAGAATTGAATACACTAAAGGGTAACTGCTTTGCTTTGCCATTAACTTTGCAAGCATGTAATTTTAGTACTCCACCAGATCAGAGAGGCCATAAATTAATCTGTGTTCAGCAGAGGAGGGATGGCCTCATCTGAAGTTCCCCCAGCTCTTGTGCTCACGAGAGCTCTCTGCAGCTGCTCCTTGGATGGGTACAGAACAAACCATATCAGCCCCAAATAATTGCCTCTCAGAGAAGGGAGCTTCACGTCTGGATGTTGGGAAGACACGATGGTGTCCTGAGCCACGTTCTTATCAAGAAGGATAGCTGAGTGGCAGGTCCAAAATGGTGTCTTTAAAAACCCAAAACCAACCAAATCACTTAAAAGAGTTATCAGTGGTTTGTTTTCTAAGTGGAACTAAAGGAGTAGGTTGTGCATGTTGTGCTGGTTGGGATTTGGTGCTGTTAGTAGCTTCCTCTAATAAGTAGTTTCCACCTGAATAAGGTGGGACAGTGTCCTTAGTTTGGAACCTGAGAACCCCAGCAAGGACTTCAAATGCAAGAAGGAAAAGTGACACTAAGAAGTGGTGAAGTGGCAGAAGGGGGAAGCTTCCAAATACAGTGCAAAGCTTCAAAATTCCCCCAAATGGCAAGCACAGGACGTTGCGCTTGGGCAAGGAAAAGCAAGGGCACAAAACAGGATGGGAAACTGGTCAGGAGTCAATTTAGCTGAAGATGACCTGGGATTAGAGCAGTTACTTTACAAAAAAAGATAACTCCCCAGGCAAAACAAACAAACTCTGGGATATAGAAACAGAAAGCCTAATAGTCTCATGCAGTAATTCTTCTATTTTATTCCAAACTGATAAAGCCTGTGCTGAAATATGTAGTTTTCAGCATCTTGCTTAAAAAATATTGGTGATATATTAAAGAAGGGGGTTGACAATTATTACAGGCATAGAAAAAATTATATATGAAGAAAGATTGACAATTTTTCCTAATTCTTCTCTTATGAGAATTGTATTAAGCTTATTAACTGTATTAAGTCTTCAGATACAGAATAGTTTTAGGAATGTTATTTTGCCACATAGAGGCATTGTGGGAACAAGGAACCAGAAAATTGGATCCCTTATGCTAGGTCAGAAATCTGTTAGACATCTAAGATAATGTAAGTAAAAAGTTAGTTTATCATGTAGTCGAGGGGCAAGTTTGAGACAAAAATTAACCCACTCATATTCTAAGGCAGGATTAATATTCTGCCTCCATTTTTAATGAAGTAATTCTGAATGCAGAATGCAGGATAAGAAGCCAGCAAGATGAGGAGTCATTACATGTAATAGAGAAGCACATTGCCAAAAATTGAAATGCAGCACATTCCCATCAGGAGAGTTGGATCCTTTCTTCCTAAAATGCTGACAGATTTTATGTTTGAAATGCCAGGTCCTGTAAGAAGGTTGTAAGAGGTGGGGTTTTTTTTGCTTTAAAAACTAAGGCAGCTAAAGAAAAACAAGGGCCAATAATACCTGTACATAAAAAGGACAGTAGTATTCAAGAGCTATGAAAAAGTCTGGGAGGACATAATTAGAAACAGGCATAAACAGGATAAAGGGAGAAAATGCAGTATGTGTTCACTAAAGTTATCTTTGATAAGCAACTTCTATTTTATTAAGATAGTAGTTTGAGCAGCAAAGGAGATGTTTTCAGCCAAAATGCGCTCAGCCATTTGGATCCAGTCTAACATGCACAAAATGTATAAAAAATACATTTCCCCCTCATTTCATTAAAATTACAGAGCAGGTTAAGATCTGACTATGGCAAAAATGAGATTATAATTTTCTGACAGGGGAACTCTTGACATGGAGAAAAAGCAACAGAACTAATTATTTAATTAAAGGTGGTTGCACAAAAATGTCACAGGGCACTAAGTGTTATGGATGAAATGGTTATGCACTGGCAAATGCAAAAAGGTCTGGAAAACTTGAGGACTGACATAAGTGAAGTGAAACAGAAAATTAAAACAAAGATAATTCACTTAGCATTTGATAAGGATATTTCCTATAAATTCATGCTCATGAATCCAAATAGACCAAGAAGAAGGAAACCCTAGAAAATTAGGAATCCGCCAGTGATGCATCACTTTGAAAGGACAAATGTGACATATCAGGCTACACTTCCCACAGAAATAGGAAAGATCAAAACACTGTTAAGTTTTTTATTACAGAAAAAAACCACCTGAACCATGAGTAAATAAATCCAAAACAAAACATGTCTGTAAACCTCTTGGACCCTTATCTCTACAATCAGAAAATCTGTAGGACAGATTGATTCACAAGGCCTACTGAGATGAAATGGTTGCTGCCTGTCCTGATGAAGTAGAAGCACCAGGGAAGCAGCAAACTCATTTAAGCTAAGGAGCATCACTCAATCAGCCCTAGTAGAAAATAAATTATGACAAGAAACTTGAAAAAGGTCAAATCACAAGGAAAGTGCTATTCTGAAGCATGTATTTATCGAAAGCATTCAGGACAAGAAATCACAGCAGTATAGTTCAGAAAAGAGAAAAATTACATGAATGCCCATGGCAGAAAAAAAAATGGATCTCTTTATCTGGGTGCTCCTTTAGGGTGCACATTTCAGATTGGAATAAGAACCTGTGCACTTTTGCACCAAGAACAGCCAGCATAGCTGTGAAAGGTTCTTTGAACGAATCCAAGTTGTATAGGTTAATTTTGATTTGGGAGTTGGGTCAATCTTCTGTTCAGAGTTGTTTTTCTTCTCCATCTTAAATATGATTCACTTATTGCTAACATGTGCTGCGTCTGAGTAGCAGGAGGAAACAGTTCTGCCTCTGAAGCACAGGATAAAAAAAAAATACAGCTGGCTTGTGTATACACTTGAAAAAAAAATGCTCTTGCTGGTTTTACTCCTTTAGAAGTGTTGGGCAGCTTGTACTATTAATGCCATATCATTCTTTGAAGGCAGATTCTGCTGTCTGTGCCAGGAGAAGAAATAACTTTCATCTTTTAAAAGAATTAGTTGCTGGTGTAAGAGGTCATTACAACATTTTCCTGTGAATCATGAGCTGGATAATAAAGCCAATAGTCTAACAAGACTTTGCATCCCACTATTGCCCTGGGACTCTGAAGAATGCACATTGAAAAACCCAAATGCAAATTATCTGTGACTGCACTCCATATAATTGCTTTGTTAAAAGAAAATAGTCAGTAAAATTCCAGAGAGAGATCGAAATTTTTATCAGATTGGTGAGAATGATACATAAAAAGAAACGGACTGGATTGCACCTTTTTTTTTAATTTTGGGGTTTTTTTCTATAACTGGATACGATCACAAATATTTATATCACTTTAATTTCACAGCCTACAAAGTCACAGTGAAGCTGTCTTGGGCCTTAGGAACTGTGGTTTAGAATGTTTACCTATTCATGCAAGCATCCATCTACACAGAGTTTCTCTGCACAATTTCTCCTCTAGTCACAAATTCTGAGCTATCGCCTCGTGATTCAAACAAGAACCTCCAGCAGAAGGCAAAGCCCAGCTCAGGGTTGAAGCTGTAGCAAAATGTATTTGTGAGGCACAAGGTTGATTAATTCACATTTGGGAGGCAGCATAACTAGGATGTAAGAATCAAGAAACCACCAAAATAATAATAGGTACCTAATATAATGTATATCAAGCCGGATTTTTTTTAAAAAAACCAAATGTGCAAACAACAGTCACCCCCTCACACCTCATGCTTTCTTTGTGCTCTCAACATACAGCCCTGGATACTGATTGACTTCACCAGGAACTCGCACTCCTTTTCCCCAACACCCCTGCAAATTAACCTGCTTGTGAGTTTATCACAGGAGCCCAGAATCCCTTAGTCCTAAGTGTTAAGAAGGGAATAAAACCAGCAAAAAACCTCACAAAAAACCCAGACTTGTGGCCGTGGATATGCTGTAGGAGAATCCTGGATTGGAGGGGAGGTCAGCCCATCCTTCTCTCTTCTGATAACGGGTAGCTGTATCAAGAGTCAAACTACACTAAATCACCATATTTTTTCTCGGCAAAATGCTTTGCATGTCTGCCATTAGAAACAGAATCACCATGGTGAAAAAGAGGAGTGTCAGCTGATCTTCCTCTGTGATTAAAAAAATGGTTTTTCAATCCAAGTTCAACTTTGTCCTCTCCTTTCAAAATGACTTTTTAATGTTGATAATATTTCCATCATTTCAGGCATTTTTTTAGTCATTTTCTTTCCTTAAAGGAAAAATTATCAAATTACTAAATATACTACCATACCATGGCAAACATCTCCAAAAATTCTTAGCAATTCTGTTATAGTCCAAACAAGCACTGAGCATTGGAGCACGCTGTCACCCCAGAGAAAACAGTGTCCCGGATTTGCAAGTCTTTTTTTTCTAATTTTTCATAACAGTAAAGATTTTATTTTAGTGTCTTTGATAAAATCTCCAAAGAAATAAGTTTTTGAAGGCTGATGTGTAAACCATAAAGCATTGATCTTTCTTCCCTTATGTTTCTGCTCAGGTAGGCAAGTTAGTTGAGAAAACAGTGATTCTAACCGAAGGCATGCTGCATCTTGAGGAAAATGAAATCTGAAAAATGGAATTCTTCCTTATATGGAATTATGAATCCATGGCCAGCTCTCATAGTTTCATCCTCTTTGCAAGCATCATTCTCACGATGGTGTAAAGCACTGAGACACAGCTACTCCTAGGCAGAACATCACAAGTTTTGCTGACTGATATTTCCATCACTTCTTGCTTTGATACAGATGCCTCACCGAATAAAATTTTCATTTTGTCTAGAACTATGGCAACCTGGGCAGCTGCCAGGAGGCAGCTTTGGTTGACAACTCGTAAGAGTGATTCCCAGGCAAAACAATTAGTGGTAACTGCTCTTTTCCAGGGAGGCAGACTTCTTGGCAAATTGCACAGCTAAGTCAGAGAATTCAGACAAGGAGAAATCCAGCCTGCTTTGCCCAAAGGAAGGAATGCAGGTTTTTATAGCATGGAAGGAGGAATTCTTTTGGTTTCTCACTGTAGCTCCAAATAGCAGAGCTGCCTGTGGCAAGGCTCTGCCCTGAAGGCTGCTCCGTGGTGGCAGGACAGGCACCAGCAGGGCTACCCAGGGTGCCAAAACATCAGCCCTGAAGCTTTCCTGTGGATGCAGGAGCCCTGCAGTGACAGACTTGTTCCTTCCAGGCTTGGAGCTGCTCACCCAAGCACAGGAGCTCGCTCAGTCTGGGGATATCCCTGCTGGGAAGCACCCACAGGAGCCTGCAGCTTCCCTCACAGCATCCCCTGCCAGAGAGGTCAAATTCATCCTTCAGGGGGCTGGTTAGGGGTAAGAACCCATCACAGCTCCCACCAGAGACAGTTCAACAAGCTCTAAACAGCCTTACACTCCCACAAAGCCTTTCCAACATCTCCCCTTAGCCCTTCCTGGCTCTCACTCCTCCAGTGCTGCCAGGCAGCGCCAGCCAGCGAGGGAAACTGCTTTACTCATTACCAGCACAGTAGCAATTGCAGGTGAAACCCTTCCAAAGAATTTGTTTAAATTATGCCTGGAGAGTGGCTGAAATTGCTTGTGAATTGCTGAGCTTAAACCCAGGCTTTCCTTACTTCCCTGTGCTTGATTTGCAAATTGTATTTTGGTCTGACTTTCCCCTCCTGTCATGTGCCCTCCATATACATCAGCAATTCCCAGCTTTTTCCATGAACAAGCACTGAGAGGCAGTGCCCATTTTTAAGCACCTTCCTGCTCTATATGCAATTCAGTGGCCTTGCTGAAGATACCCGTGTGTTACATTTTTAAAATCTGATTGCTGCCTTTTAAAATATTTCAAATCTGCAGTCTTTTCGTTGGGATCTTTTATTAGATATCTATCTAGAAACAGCTTATAAGAACAGCCCAAACTCACAGGCCAGTTTAAACAAGCTGGAAGGCAAAACAATTAAGAGGATTCTGTCCCCAGGGAGTTTGCAGTGTAATTCATATACAAACAGTGTTGGCTTCTTTCGAGCTAAGAGTCAGGAATCTAATGCTGTTTAATAGCACCAGCATGCACAGAGAAACTTTTTGCTGACAATATGTCCATTCAAATTTTCCTTTTTAAATAAGGGGGAATTTTATTTCCCTTCCTACATTTTTCAATTTAATAATTTACATAATTTTGCTTCCGTAACACCCAATAACAGCTAATAAAATTATTTGCTCTCCATTTGTTTTTGCTTCTTGCTGTTGAATGAACAACCCATGTTTACAGATTAGCAGCAGTTGTAGAGTGCCCTGACTTTCTCTCCCATTTCAAAGTTATGAGTGAGAAGCACATTATATTGGTTGCTCTGGCATTTTTGGAGTAGCTCAGGCATTCACAGTGCAAACCACTGTTATTCATACTGTTATAATTCCTCTGCAGTTAAGTCATTACTAGCAATCAGAGCAGGCTTGTAGTACAATTCCTTTTTTGGGAATGTCATGTGAGATGCCCAGAGCAATATGAAAAAAATAAAGGCCAACTTGTCTGGCTGTGGAGGGATTTATAGCAGGCCCACTGGCAGAGATCTGCTGGGAAGTATTAAGAGCTGCTGCTTAGCTGATCATATAAACACCCAAGCCAGCAGGTGCACTACATTTGTACACTATCTTTTTCCTTCAGGTGCAGTATTAAAAATCCTGTCATCACAGCATGTTTATAGAAACGTGAATTATAGTGGCCTTTTCCTGCAGATGGCTGGGCTGAAGTTTTTCTCTAGGTAAACGTGAAATTCATTTAAAATCACTCAAATATTTTTGTTCTGCTCCTTAACAAATGGCAATATTGCTGAGAAAAATTCTGCTTCAGACAACATGTTTCTTTTAGTAAGAAAGAAGCTTCTCTTGAAGCAGAATTATCTGATTAGTAGTTACTAAAGACAATATCTGAGGGTGTTTATTTCCAAACAGCTGCTCTCAAATCAGACTCCCTCCTTCCCAAAATATGGACATCTCACCCAAATGTGAAACTTTTGACTCAAAATTTAAATTTGACTCAAACCTATAACTATTATTGCCTGTAAATATCCATGTTATTTTAATGTGCAGAACATTTGATCAGATTAAAATATTATCTACTTCATAATAATCATACCCTAGGGAAAGCCAAGACTGAAGTTAATGAATGAAATTATTTGTGGTTAAGGATACAGTAATAATTAAATTATTAAGAACAACTTACAACTTGCTATTTTACGCAAGAAAAACCCACCCACCCTGTGTTAGTGCAACCATCTGCTTGGGCAGTCAAAGAGTTATAGTCAGGAAATGGATAAATTAATGTTTTACATGTAATTTTAGCTTAGCTCTCCATCTCAAGTGCTCAAATACAGAGACTTTAATTCCACAATCACATTCTTTTCTGCTCTCCACAGCAGCCCTATGTAATACATAACTATTTTCTACTGTAATGCTTGATAATTCATTACTGTGGAAGAACTGAGGATGTTTGGGAGCATGTGTATTTAATGGAACTATAATGAAGTCAGGAAAATTCTCTCTTCCTGTAGTCTCCTTTTATGGAATTCAGAACAACAAAAGAGAACAAAAGCTGAGGAGATGGAGGAAGGATGATCCCAAATGCATGGTGTCATCCTCAACCTTGAAGACTTGAATTCAATCTCAACTCCAGTCTGTTCAGCCACTGGTGTCCTGCTGTAACCTGAGCTAAGGCACTTCAGGTGAAGTTTTGTAACATGGTTGCTTCCTTTTTGCTTTTGAACAAGTGGGCGTGTTGCTAAGAAAAGCTTCACTTCAGAAAATCATTACCTGTATCCAAACGAAGATTCCCTTTAAGTAATAGAAATGGCCCCACTTCANTTTTTTTTTTTTTGCTTCAAGTGGCCATCACCTCTCTTGCCCTCATCCTAGCTCTTTTCTGAACCCCACTGACAGAACATCAATCAGCAAGAGAGAAGAGCACATTTCTATCAGTTTAGAGAGCAGAATCACCTGGACCCATCAAGGTGTGAGATGAATCCCAGTACCAGCCCAAGGGAAGTGGGTCAATGATTTTCGGGAGGCAGCAAGCTACCAGGTGGCCAAATTTGGTACCCTATTTTGACTCTCTAAGCCTCATATCAACCCCTGTGAGCATTCATTACTTTGTGGGGATGTTCTGAGGGTAGACATACCATAGGTTACAATGCACTTGCTACAAATACGAGAGCCCTACATAAGCACTGGACAAACTGGTTTACTGCAGTGATATGTCTTGCTCTACAGAGGGAGTGTTTTTACATAAATGTGTTAGAGTGGAAACTCACCTTCTTGGAAATATACTTTATTGGGACATTGCTGGTATTCCATCTCCACGTTGTGAAGTTCCAGAAGATTCAACATTTATAACAAGGGAGAGGCTTGCATGTGTAGCACTGCTCAGGATTTCATTTTCAGAGATGATAAGCACTTCTCTCTAAAGAATTTGGTAAAAGGAAAGCCTGTGTCAAATCACATATGCTGCTCTAGAGACCTCCTCACCTAGCACCACCTTAAGTACATTTTCCCTCCTCCCCCAGAAAAAGTCATCCTGGCATTTAGTGGTTGTGTTGCAGCAAAGCAGACAGTCTCTTGTTCTCTAAGCTCATGTGCTGATTCTCTCACCCGTGGTCTGCTCACCAGCTGCTCCTGGTGCAGGAGGGCCCCGAGGAGGAGGCAAGGGCTGCACCACAGCCTGCCCTTCTTCATGCTGAGCAAGGTGGCCCACTGTGTGCTCCAGCAGAGGGGAAAAGCAGCTGACATCTCCGCAAAGAGTCAGTAAACCAGACAGAAATAACCCAACAGGCTCCAGTGTGAGTCCCAGTGTCAGTGCCAGGTCGAGCAGTGAATTTGGTGACAGTGGAAGCTCTGCACATGGTGATGGCTAGCTGCCAACTGGGCCCTGTGCCTGCAGATGCTCAAGTTCTCCAGCTTAAGAGATTTAAAACGCATGGAGGAATTGAGGGGGAGTACAGGGCAGGTGAGTGTCTATGAGTTGAAAGTCTCTGTAAGAGCTGATCTTCCTCCCCTGAGGCGTTTGCTGGTGTGAGGACAGTGCTGTGTGACACCAGCCTGCTTCTCTCTCACAGGCCTTGTGTGACAAGTCAGACCTACAGGGTTTAGTGACATGGTAGGCATGTTGGATCTTAAACCAGCTGTCTCTAGATCACATCTGTGTCTAAATCATATCTAGATCACATCTGCTAGAAATTGTCAGATTTTTATTGTCTGACCTGATCTTTTCCTGGTGGAGAAGGACCTGGGGGTGTTGGTCAACAGCAGCTGAATGTGAGCCAGCTGTGTCTGGGTGGCCAAGAAGGCCAATGGCATCCTGGTTTGGATCAGGAATAGTGTGGCCAGCAGAAGCAGGGCAGTGATTGTCCCTCTGTGCCCAGAAGCGGTGTGGCCACACCTCAAGTCCTGTGTTAATGTTTGGGCCCCTCACTCTAAAAAAGGCTTTGAGGTGCTGGAGTGAGTCCAGAGAAGGGAACAGAGCTGGGGAGGGGTCTGGAGCACGAGTCTGGTGAGGGGCTGAGGGAGCCAGGGGGGTTCAGCCTGGAGAAAAGGAGGCTCAGGGCTGGAAGAGTTCAAAAACAGTATAGATGTGGCACTTGGGGACATGGCTTAGTGGTGGCCTTGGCTGTGTAAGGTTTGCAATTGGACTCAATGATCTTAAAAGGTTTTTTCCAAGCTAAGTGACTCTCTGGTTCTATATTACTGGCAAGAGAGTAGGAGATGAAGTATATGTAAGAGGAGAAGGAGGATTTTAAGGGATACAATGGCAGCATCTGCACAGAAAGGGTGTATTTTGCAAGGTTAGAAAGAGCTGAATTCGTGTTGGCCTAGAAGATAAAGGAGGAATTGAGCATGGCTTTCCTCACAGCAAAGGGAATGCAGAATAAGACAGCAAAGGCTTCCTTCAGGGTAAAAGAGATGACCAAAATTTTTATCCTCTTTAAGACCAAGTGATGTCTGAGGCCAGCCAACAGGAGTGTGATTCCTAGGACTTCTTGCTGGGAAACAAGGACTAAAATTGGATGAATCAGGTACAGTACCTTTTCTACTAGTCAGTGACTACAACCACATTCCTTTGGTGGACTATTTTGTTCATTGTGCTGGTTCAGGTAAGCGTTTCTCTAATTTTCCAATTACTTTCAATCATCATCACCTCACCCTGTGCCTGAAGCATGTGCTATACAAGTCCTAAGTGGTAGATTACAGAAATTTCTCCGTTTGAAAGGGATTTTTTTTCCTTTAATTCAATATATCAAATTTATGTCATGAAGTGACAAGTGCTAACATTTTGCCTGCATACAACTTTTAAGCATTTAAAAAGAATTTTTACGCCTCAGCAAAAGCTCTGATTTCACCCGGGTAAAGCAAAGTAATGAGGTTAAAATAAAATTGAAAGAAAAAAACCCACAAAAAATAAAGAATAAGGATATGAAAACTATTTTTAATCTAAAAAACCTTGTTTTCTCCCCATAGATGAAACGTGCGATATTAATCCTGTGAATTGGGATGTCAAGCACTTCACTCCAGAGTGGCTTTACTGGCACTTGTGGAGAGCTTTACAAAGGCACAGCCTCTCTGCTCTGCTTGCTGTGCTATCATTACCAATTAGCAGTTGTGAGGAGTCCAGAACCTTCCAGGCACGGAGCAAATGGGCGCTGGGGGAACAGCTGTGCCCTGGAAGCTTCTCACAGTTCGTTTGGAGTTCAGTCTCCACAACTGTTGCGAGCTATGTTCCATTTCATTGAGGCTAAACTGCAGTCTCCAGGCTTTCATTAGTTATTTTTCAGTTTAACGGTGAAAATATGAGACTGGTGGTGGTGGCTGAGTGCAGACACAGTCTCTGCAAGCTTCGCTTTGGAGCTCAGCTGAGCTTCCTCTCCCAACCCAAATGAGCCTCAGCGTTGCACAACTTGGGGTCTCCTGAGGAGAGATCACAGATCATGCCAAACTGCAGACAGGATAATGGCAAGGTGGGGAAATACTGATTAGGTGTCAGATTGAGACCACCAGCCTGATTTAACTGTGAGGTCAAGCTGACTGAAACCTTGTCTCCAAATTAGATATAGACAAACTGTTTTGCGAGCAACATTTCTGATAAAGTCTTCTTTTTGTTCTGTTTACACACAGGAAGCAGACTAAAACTCTCAGAAATGTGTTCTTAGTTGTTCCTTGAACTGATGTTTTTTGTGACCAGAGAGGCATGAGTAAGGGCTAGACTGTCTGGTTTTCTTTGTCCTGTCAGCCCCCCAAAACATGATCAGATCCAAAAGTTAATTCATGCCTTCTCTGTCTTTCTTGACTCAAAAAAAAAAAAAAAAGAAAAAAAAAGGTATTTGGAGAGCATTTCTATCCATGCAGACAGCACACAGGGCATTTTGATCTTAAATCTTTGGCAGGAATAGATTGCACTACGAGCAGGTTGGGCTTACAAGCACACTGTGTACCAAATTTTATGGCACAGGAAAAAGCCTGTCAAGGCCAGTTCCTGGTGGTGTCTTGGGCATAACCCTGAAATGTCCAGTGCTGTGCTCCTCCATTCTGACCACAGCCTTTGACAAAAAAAAAACCAAACAAAAAAAAAACCCAAACCCCCCCCCCCCCAAAAAAAAAAAAAACACCAAAAAAAATATTCTGAGAGAGTTTGTTTCCATCAGTGACAGAGCCTCTCTTGCAGCTACTGTGGGGATGGGTTTCTTGCTAAACTCAACACAAGTACCTCATGCGATGTAGCCAGAAGGACCTCCATAGAGACGACATCCAATTACAATCCCTGGATGCCCAAACAAAGAAACATAATTCTTTGGAGGATGGAAGTGACAGAGGGACTGCACAGGGCCATAAAGTTGAAAAGTCAAACAAGAAGAATATTGTTTTCTTCTTCCCTCTCTTTTTTAAAGACTTTCTCTCAAGAGGACAGGAAACCAGTTTAATTCCAATGATATAACACTGCCTAAACTGGCTGTGGTTCAGCTCCTTGTAGTGACAGCACTCTAATGCTATGCCTTTTTTTTGAGCTAAACTTGCCTGACTTAAGCTTTCACTTCAAAGATATTGACTGTTTAAAAGGGAAACAAACGATGTAAAATACATTTGTCAGTGCACTAATGTTCTAATTCTAAGCTATAATAAATGAAAGAATCAGAGAAGGAACACTCATGTTAGCTTCTGAGAACCAGGTAATGAAAGACTTCTCTTACATAATGCATAAAACCTTCATACAAAAAAGAAAAGAGCCTGCACCTCTTAGTAAATTTTGAGACCACAGGGGCCTTGAAAGATCCCTTCCTTACAGAAGAATGAACACTTCCTTAAGCTGTCTTTCTGTCCTAAGTCCATGTGATACTCAGTTCAAAATTTACGAAGTTACCAAACAGTCTGATTTAGAGTGTGTGTGTCTGGCATTTAAGAAGTAGGACAAATCTCATAACAGATACAAGTAATTGTTTTCTTCATGAAATTGCCACAAGAGGAAAACTTAAGGCTATTTTGCAGCTCATTTGAACAAATGAATTTTCATTCAGACTCAATTATTGTTTTCTCCCAACACATCACAGGGAACAAACAAAGATTGTTTGCTTTGCTTTGCTGTATGGATGTATAAGAGCTCTCAGTGTTGGCATGTTTTCCTTGACTTAGCTTCTTTTCAATTTCAACCAGTCACTGCAAATTGCATCTATGAAGGAGAACCATTTTTACTAAAGCACCAAATGGTAAGGAAAGGTTTTTTCTTTTTCATATAGTTATATGTTTCCCATACATTTGTCAGTACATGTTGGGAAACTGATTCAGGAAAATGAGTAAAAGCTAGGTGGATGGCCCTCTCCTTGGACTTCCAGACAAATAAACTGTCCAAACTTATAAGCCAAAATTGAAGTCCATGGCCATGGAGGAATGTAAATTATAATTTCCAAAATATAGACATTACTGTTTTAATTTTATCCTATTTTCCTCTCTTCTCAGTCACCTTTACTTTACTAGAATGAGTCTGTTCCTCAAAAGAGGAAGAAAAATTCCTCAGCTGACACCAAAACAAAGGTGTGGTGTCTACTTGTCATTTTAGAGTTATAATTAATAATCTCAAAGTTCATGGTTTTAGAATTGCAAAGGCTATGAAACGTGCCTTGGTCTCTGCTAAGATAATTCATGTCAGATTCAACACTGGAAAGAACACACTAAAAAAAGAGAGATCTCTGATTTATCCTTGTGTTTGCAGCCTGAAGAGGAGCAATATTATTCTGCAGATTATGTCCCTTGCTTTCTAGAACAGCTGTACTCATGAACACAAAACCAGAGGAACTAGTTAGAATTTCTTCCCCAGATAAAAAAACAAACAAGAAAAATCATGTACATTTCTGCCTTTCTATTTTTTTCACCTTTTGGTTGAAAAATGGAAAAGAAGTTATGAACCTCTAGTTTTGTCACTAGTATTTTTCTATGGTGAGCAAGTGGAAGCTTTCTGTGAGTGCTCATTGAATGAAAAATGGGAAAAAAACTGTCATCAGACATCTGAAAATTTATTTCCAGCTGTTTAGCAACTTTTGCCATGGCACGTGCATCCTCTTTGATTTAGAAACTCCCTTCTGACAGAATGGTAACTCAGCATCTCTTTAGTTATTCTGCATCCTCCCAGCTACTGTACACCATATTTTACATTGCTTAGGTTCGCCAGATTTCCATGCACCACTACCCTGAGTCAAAGCAGAAGGATTCTTGGAGCTGGTCTTAGGACAGTGGCATTTGGGGGAATCTCAGTTATGCAGGGCATTCACAAATGTATGTAGTGCCACTCACTGACTGCCACAAAGGGCCTATTTTTTAAACTGTCAAAGAAACACTTGTGGCATTGCGGAAACCAGAGAAAAGCTGTCAATTCTATTATTAAATTGACATTCCACACATGCTACTTTGAGATGATAGTCCATAATAAAGTTGCCCTATTTCTTTGCCCTCTATTCATGTCACTACCTAAAGTTTTCTCTTGCATCTTCCCCAGACACTGAGTGATAGAGCATCAGACATGTAAGCTCAACAAGAGGTCGTCATTGTGGTGCAGTGACAGATGTTTACAACACCTGAAAAACAAGAGGGGACGAAGGTCCTAAAGCACCCTTGGTACTCCAGGCTATTACAATGCACGGAGCTAGGACAGTGACATCTCCCAGGGTATTGTCAATCAAGGAGTACTGAAACAAAAAGAGACAACAGGGACCATTGTAATCCCATTGGAGGGAAGAGGGGGAAGAGAAAAGCATAACAAGGCTTTGTCCTGGTCTTCAGAACACAGACCCATCTGTGTGTTCCTCTAGATGCTGCAAGCTAATAGGATAACACGAGTTGATCTGACCCTGGTAGGAATTGATACAAATTGGATTCTAATTCCATTGTGTCCAGTTCTCCAGTGAGGCCATGTGTGCCAAGAGGCCTTCCCAAAAAAAGAGGAGCTCCCACTTACCATGTTGTTTGTTTTCAGACTTGTCTAAAAAGATAGAGGTTGCAGGAGCCTGGGTTTCCCAGGTAAGCTGTGCCACCATGCTTCCTGCTGGGAACATCCTGTGAAGATAACAAGACAACAGAGCCTGTCACCCTCAGGGGTGTCTGATTTAGTAAGGGCCTGTGATTGACAGCTGTTGAGAGGAATGACAAGATATTTTACATCTGTTTAGTGTCCTGACTGTCACCCATTCCTTCCCACACTGGCTATTGTCATTCTCCCTATATCCAGGAATCCTACTGCTGCCAATGCAAATGTCAGACCACTGTGGAGCTATAGTGCCACGCAGCATACATTACACAAGAAATGAAAAGTGGATCAGGGTCAATGCATAGGGGAATGCAATGAGTCCAAAGTATGTTCATTATTCCAGACCTAACATTTTGGTCCAATAATTGGACCACCAGCTACTCAGTTGTGCATATCAAATCAGAGAATAAATCAAATACACATGGAGTTTTCTCTACGTTGGTTTTTTCTTTTCCTTGCAATTTATTTATTATTTACTCTCCAGCAAATCTTAAGCCTTCCTCCAGTGATGATTAATGAATAATGCAGCACATCTACAGAGCTTATTATGCACGGAAAACTCATATTCCTCCATTCCTATAGCATTCATAGTGGCTTTGGATTTCCATGGTGTCTTTTTTCATACCAAATTTGCTAACTGTTAAGCAGTACCTTTTTGTATCCTGACAGAATCAGTGTGTAGAGTATGGTATAAAGAAAACCATACACTCATTTTGGAGAAACCTGGTAATTTTATCATGACTTGAAAAACCACTTATGACAGACAAAACCAACATATATCCTGCACTGATGTTTTGTCCAGATAACGAGGACAATGGGTTTTGCTCTACGTCTGGCCCAATAAATACAAATAAAGAAAAGGAATAAAGCTCACAATGCAAAACCATAAATGACCTGCCCAATGAAGACTATCCAAACTAGGAGAGATGTATAACTGATTAAAATAAACAACAATTATAATGAATCCATTCTATCTTCATCACTCCACAACCCACTCCAAGTCGAAATACTGTGTAAATTATGAGCTCTGCAGCATGCCTGGAATGTTAACAAATCTGGGCTCTGGAGCAGCAGTGGCAAGTGAACTACAGAGTGAAGGATTCCAGTCAGCTTCAAAAGCATCATCATCCTTCAGCTAAAAACATCTCAGGGTATTTTAAGCAAATCTAAATTCAGCTCATTGGTTTTTCCCCAGGAAGGGCAAACTACAGAACACCTGTCTGCTACATTCTTGGTGCAAAATTCTAAAGCATGAGGAATACAGCACCTCCAAATTGTCCCTGCATTGCAGGCATCATCAAATCCCCAGCAAAAAATGGTTTGGGTAACACCTCCATGATCTTACTGGCGGCCTTTTCAATCCAAGGAGTCATGTAAATATATTGTTTATTTCAGGAGTCAACAACTGAATTGCTCAGAGCAAGACCACTGTGATTCTTCATCCGTGTTAGTCTACCATGGAAGACTAACAAGGAATAATGAAATGAGATGTAGCCTCGTTTATGAAAGGGTGTACCTGGAAATGAAAAGGGATGTAAGAGTCTTTTGAGCAGAGCTGAAATACAGCATCGTCAGAAAAGAGACACAATTCAGGTGATGAATCCTGTGGATCAGGTGTTATGTATCTACCAGTCAGTAGAGAAAGGGACTTCCCTATTCTTCTCAATCTCTTTCATCCTTTCTAAGTGATATTCTTTGTGAAGGAGAGAAAGATATAGAAATTTCTACTTTTTCCTATTGCTTTTGGTGCTTGCTCTGCTGTATTTTCCCTCTTACCCTGTGCCACTGGGACAGATGGCATTAAAAGCCATTGAGCACATGTGCAATGGACACTCAACAGGTCACTTGGTCCACATGTTATTGGTAGAACTGCTACTGAAGACCCATGTCTTAAAAACCTCTAAGAAATTGCTATCCAGGCTTTAATTTCTGGTTGCAGCTCCATTCAATGATCAAAATCTGCAATAATCAAATATTTTAGAGCAAAAGTTCAGTGTAACTGCTACCTGACCAGCAGCCTAGTCAGATCTCAGCACAAACAACGCTCTACAGCCTAATAATCCTAATATCTTCTCATTGCTGCACCTACTATATAAACTGAAGGAGAAGATGATTTCTTCTGAATATACTTATAAAACATAATGATAGTGAGTGAAAGCAGGTTTTGGATTTTGCTCTCTAACCCCTGAGGTCCAAGGAGAAAATTTTGGCTCTGGATTTAATTTCTCCAGCAGGCAGCTTTATTTTTCCCATAGAACATCGCTGTTGGCATAACAGAAGAACAGGAGGTTGGAAAAATGGATGAAACAAATAGCCCAGATCTTTTCCAAGCTGTTCCTGCTCCCACTACATAACTGAGAGTTTAGTAAAATGTGCTACCAAGATGCAAGAATGTTGCATGCATTCGAGCATTTTCTTTATTAACTTAAGTGATAAACCTGCCCATTCAATGCACATGTTCAAACAGAAACAATCTTGACCATCTGAGCCAAAATCTAATATTAAAAGACAAAGTGATTTTCAGACAATGATAATAACATCCAACATACCCGTTCCCCAGCTCAAAAATAAGAAGATGGAGCAAGATTCCTACAATCTGCTGGCTCACAAGAGAGAAGAAACTATTGTGTGGATTTGAACTCTAATGTGTTGCCTTTAAGCATTTGGTGGTACTCACTACTGCTTAAGAAGATATTTAGAATTCCAACATGAAAGGTCTGTTTCATATTTTAAGCCCAATAAATCTCGATCACAGCTTTCAATTGAGACAGCAGTCTGGCAAAACTACATGGACAGCAGACACTTTACTGTGGCTCTTTCTCCCCACTCAGCCTCTCCCTCCCCCACCTCCCTCAAATTGAAGTTTATTGTTGCCAGAAAAAACAAGAAACAGCATATCTGAAATTTAATCTTCCTTAAATTTGCAGAGCAAGCCTACAGAGCAGATTAACCATATAAGCAGGGCATACTTTATTATTCCTCTTGGGACATGTGTCATGCTTTCCCCCCCCACCCAGTGTTTTTTGTTGTTATTGATTATTGAGTTTCACCCTTCAGCCAGGCCAATCGTTGCAAAGTTAATACTGATTTTTGGCGGGGGATTTTTTTTCTCCTTTTTAATACACCTTTGCTGTGAATTTTTTTTTTTTTTTTTAATGCAGCTGCTGCTGCAGAGATACTGTCAGGAGATGAATACACTGGGAGCAAACAGAAACGTATCTGATGCCTAATTAAAACACACCAACTACGGTGCAATCACCAAGGGTATTAAGAAGAACACTTTTTCAGCACAATTCAGATATTCAGCTAGCTATGGCTTTCAACTGGCCCAAGAAGCAGACAATTCTTCTGTCACTCCCCTTGCCGACCAATGCTCATCTGACAAGGATACTGGTATAGATAGCTGAAGGATAGCTGGATGACACCGTGGTTTTGATTGGTATCAATCTTTTTTGAGACCAAAGCCTGCTCAGGCATGATCTGGAGCCTGATGAAACTTGTGAAAGCCCTCATGTAGCCTCACAGGGTTTTGGGAAATAGGTAGATCTATGGGGTTGATTTAACGTTGTTAATGGAGCACTTGATGCTCTTCTTGGTGATTATCACTTGTGACTTAAACAGAGAGGATGTGAGAATACCCTCTGAGGCATTGAGGTTCCCTTGCCTCTCACTGGAGGGACATTCCTCAGGAGAGATATCAGTGCAGCTACAATCAAAATGTGACAACAGAGCTTGCCAGATGAAGTTGTTTCACTTCTAACAGAAAGTTAGCATTTAGCCAGGCAGAAAAAATACAAAGACTGAGACATATAAAATGTAGGTGTGAAGGAGTTTGCTTGAAGATGAAGTTTGGAAGACAGCTGAAGCCAGGCTGAATACTTGGTATTGTTACTGTTCATAGATTCCCTGCTGCTGAAGTGAGAAAGCACAGCAGTGACCAACTCATCACAAGCTAACAGGTTTACATCACCTAATTCCTAAATCAACCCTTTAACTTTCCTCTGACTGAGATCATTTCCCAACGTAAGTCCTGGTTTCAATACCCTCAGAAATGAATTATCAGAGATAAGTTATTACTACAATGAGGGCCTAAACTAAAAGCCGTAACATCTTGTATAAGCATGTGTAGGGCCAAACAATTTTAATTTTGGCAGAAAAAAAAAATGGCACACTAACTACCACTTTAAGTTTTGGCTCTGCTTTACCATACTCGTATGGCATATGTGAGAACACGAGTGAGTCCAAAAGGACAGGAAAAAAAGAAAACCTAAATCCAAGTAAGTTTCATCCAGTTTGTGCTTCAAACTTCCTACAGATCTGGATGCAGAACTTCAGTTTTACTCGCATGACTGATTTAACAGTATGTGAGGAGAAACTCAAGCTATCCATGACTTTGGCAATTTTATAAGAAGAGCTATTTGGGCTTAAAGAATAATCACAGGGGCCAGTTAGAAAGGCTGTTCTGAATATTAAGGGAAGGCCCCTATTCTGGAGAAGGGCCCATCCATTGCAGCTCCTTAGTTCATGCTTATTTCACAATGAAGCCAACGTGCCAAAGAGCAGATCCCATAAAAAAGGAGATTAGAGCTTGGGGTTTCACCCAGAAATCATACCTGGGACATTAATACAGACACAAAAGAGAATGCTCTAAAGTATTTTGAAATAAGAGGAACTAGTTGATACCAAGATTTCAGCCCCCAAAACAGCTCCATCTGGACCATTCCAGTGTTGTGAAGTGCTTATGGGGAGAGCTCAGCTCACCATCTGAAGGTTAATTTTGTAACACACAAGGAAGTTACACAAAGGAGTAACTCTGTATGCAGAGTGGGAGGAAGTGGTCTGCTTTCCACCTGGCCTGATTCCTCATGTTCTTCAACTATCCTGGAAAGAGAGACTTGGAAGGAGGTGAAGAGAGGATTAATTACATATCAATTAGGTAAAAACCCAAACCAGATTACACAGTTCATCTTTCTTCCAGTTGATGACTGAAAGGACCATTTTGGCTTGTTTTGATTCTGATTTGTTTTTACCGGAATATGTTGTCCTCAAGGTTTTAGTACCACACACAAGAACTTCCAGCCCTTTAATTTTATGGCAAATATCCCTACAGGCCAATTCATTATCTCTACTCCATCCCTGTCACAGTTTGATGCAATTTCACATTAAAAGCAATGCAAGGCTACATTTCATGCAGAATCTTTTTTCTTCCAGGAGAATGATTTTAATCATGTTATGTTAGTGGGGTTTTCCTTTTCTCTTAAAGGCAGAAGAGAATGAAGGAAGAATATGGAAATAATACTTTTTTCCATTAATAGTTTTCATGGAAACACTTTACTTCCTACATGCTTTGGTTTGCAAAACAGTTTTTCTTTTAAACCATCTAATAAAAAGAAGGGGGCACCCCTTTCAGCAGAATTAAAGAACCCCAAAGAACTTTTATTTCTAACCAGCAGCATTCAGAAGCCACTCAAATGACATTCTTTATAAAGTGGTTGCTGTATCACAGGCAAGATTAAAGTGAATTTTTTAAGTCCTAGTTCTCCTTAGATCTAAATCTGTCTTTAGATGACCTTCCTGATTTAATCCAGATCATGGTCATGCTCAACATCCTTTTCTATATATTTGGTAGAAGCCAGTGAAATGGAATGCAGTATCAGAGCTGCCCTTATTTGTAATTTGTCTAGGAGGTGTTCCTATAGATGATAAGCACAGCTCTCCCTTTTTTTTTTTGTTATGCTTTTATGAAAGGCTCATCTAACTTACTGATATCCTGAATAGGTGTTCCATTATAAAGGACATGGTGTTTTTGCTATTGTAATATTGTGGATTTTTTTCTGCAAAAGGTATTAAGTTTTTGAACTTAAAACTACTAAGAGGAAAAAAAAAGAGAAAACTCAAAGAATTACAAATAAAGAGAAACAGTTCTTTCTCTGGGACATTTTTTTTCTTTTTTTTACTAGAATCATTCCAAAATTAGATCACTTCTAGACCTCACCTCATTTTAATTTTAAGTGCCTTGTCCTCTATATCTGAGAGTCAAGTAAGCAAAACTCAGAGAAATAGAGTGTTTAGACATGACAAAACTTACTCTTATGCTACTGTACTGTTTCCACTGAGAGTTTTGCTAGGCTCACTTCCAGTATCTAGACCTTGCAGGATGAAAGTTCCTCAGGGAAAAAACGTTTCTTTGCATCCCTTAATTTAGCCTACACATTTATGACTCAACGACAACAAAGTGGGGATTTAAAAAGGTATGGAAGAAGCAGGACTTAAAAAAAGGCATGGATCAAATAAAAGCTGAATCCTGCATGTGGCGCCCTTGAAGTTCTGTTAGAAATATACTGTTTACAGATTAGTTACTGGTATTGTTATTAAGTTTCTTCCACAACCTGACATTACAGAATTAAGCTTTCCCAGATGAAGACCAAGGATGATCCACAGCCCAGAAGGTGCTGACAAATTTTGTACCAAATACAACCCAAATTAGAAATGGCCATGGCAACAAAGAGAAGGAGAGGACCTGGCAGAGCATTAATGCTTCATGCGCACTGAAGCCTTCAAACATATGATCATAACTATGTTCTCCAGACTGAGCACCATTTTCTATCATTATAATAATTGGGTGTTTTTGTGTTGGACTAAGGGAATACCTCTATTTAAGCTTCTGTTTAAATGGTGGTTGGAAGTGTAATTCTCAGCCAGCAGACCACAGCACTAAAGCTAATGTTTGCTGAGCACTCTATTTGAACTCTGTTATTAACTATTTGGGAAGAATTTCTAACACACAGTTTAGTCCGGGTAACTTTCAGAAAAGCAGTCCATGATCTTGTTGACTATGAGAGGCGAAGCAAAGTTTTCCCATGAAGACCAATTCTGCAGCCAGAGAGCTGCAGCTTCTTCTTGATTCTGAGTGCCCAAGATCCCCTGGGTATGACTTATAGGAAAAGATTGATGGTGTCCACCTGGGAAACCCAAGAAAAGAGATATTCCTAATATAATTGTCCATAATGTGTTCAGCTCAGATATGAAGTATATCCATGATAGACAGATGACCAAATTAAGAATGAATGTCTCAACCTACAATTTTATATATATATATAATATTTACACTTACATCCAATGCTGACATAAATTGGAATAAGGGTATAGCTTCAATCCATTGTTCATGAAGAAAAATAAGGTGCACATTGTGTAAGAGAAAAACAAGTGTATTACTGATGGCAGGAGCTCTCTGACCCAACCTTCAGATTTGAACATCCAGCCTACCTTGACACTATAAACATGCTTGGAGCAGGCAGCAGCTGTGTCTAAATAACAGCAATTTGCTACAACACTGAAGATAGAAAATATGAAAAGCTCTTCAGAAAACAACCCTAGTACTAGGTCATTAAAATTGTTTATCAGTTAGTGAGTCAAGAAATTAGAACACTAAAAAGATGGCTGTGGTGGAGGACCAGAGAAACTAAGTCTATTACTGAAGCCCAGGAAGGAACCAGAAAACATAAATTTTCCTTTAAGCATGTGACCTTGTTTTCTCTCTCTCTTTTCAGCTTGCAATTTACTTCCTAGCTGAAGAATCATCTTTTTTCTCAGCAGATCTATAACCTTGTCCCAGTGTCTGTGCTCATTCTTTGCCTCCTTACATATCTGTTTCGGTTTTTTTTTTTGTCTTCAGCTTGTATCTACTACTGGCTGTGCAACACACCAAAGGCTTCATTCACTTGGTGGGTTTGGTCCAAAGTGAGGGATGGAGTGACCCAAATCACTAGGAGAGCTCAAGGCAGAGCCAAGATGTCCTGTGTTAACTTCTGTACTCAGTGCAATAATGTAGGTGATCATTTCACTTCCCCAACCAAAGCACTTCTCAGCAAAAGAAGGTCTCTCCTGAAATGGATCCTTTTGGAGACATGCTCCGGTTTTTCTCTTTTGTATGTAGGTAAAGGGGCCCAAAATATTTCAGCTGTGTTTCTAAAAGACAAGATTTTATGGAGACATTTAAAATAATTGGAAAATAAAGCTGGGCTCCTGAATGCTCAGCTGTTCTAGTTGAACCTTTCTGTTGATATTTGCAAATAAAGCATTTCTTAAGTTTTACTGTTGCATTTTCTTACCATTTTTCTAATCAATCCCAGTTCTAGCAGCTATGCCTTCGGGCGGAGGGATCAAGGTACCTTCTGGAGACAGTGAGCCTGAAAAAGCCTAATTGTCTCAGAGGCTGGTCAAAGATCTTTGCTTTCTCACAAATCCCTCCTTGCCTCAGCTTGCTGCTCCCTCCAAAGCCAGCATTTACTAGTTCTGCTTTGTAGCAAGCATGCAGACAGTGTATCATGAGAGGCTTTCAGCAGGCTGCTCTTAAACTTGGTTTCCACATAGATGGGAAGAAGTCATCCAGCTCTTAATTTTACACCATGGAGGGACTTGGGGCGCATTGCCTTGAAGAAGCGCTTCAAGTACTGAGAGTTGTTGAAATCATCTGAGGCTTTCTAGTTGCTAAAATATTCCCTCCCATATGCTGAGTGTCCACTTTGAAAACCTTGCTCATTCTTTCCTGCATCTGGCATAGATTTCCAGGGGGGTGGGGCAGGCTCTGCGGTCAGCATGAGATGAGCCCGACTTCACAGCTGCTGTTTCCTTCCTCTGACAACGCAAAAAATATCTTCAAGGAGGGAATCCCATTTAACATGCAAGCGGTGATACCAAAGATGCTTTAGCTTCTCATCCTCTCTGGGACACTGTCCTGAAGAGAATAGTGCTGCTAATATTAACCCACAGGCCACCCTCCTCCAGTCTTCACCCCTTTTCTTAACTTCTGTCTTGACTGAGTTTAATGTAAACACCATAAAATCAAAATATATTGTAGTGATTTACAGCGAACAATTTTCTTTTCTTTATCCCCTTTCAGATGATTTTTCCAGCCAGTTTTGATTTTCCCACATCCATTTACATTCAGTTGTTACACACCAAGTAGAATTCTAGTCAAAGACTATTTTTCCCTACTTTTAATAGTATGTCTGCATCCGGGCAAAACTGGCTACATAGAATGTTTTGCAATAGGGTAAAGGATATTGTCCATACCCATAAGGGAGACACCAAAGATTGTGATCTAAACAGAAGGCACCAGAGATGTTAACCTTTAATCAGAGTCTCTTTGAGAGCTTATGTAGCTAAAACTTAAATCCAGCATGAGGACACTTGCTGTAGCAGACCTCAGCCTCGGCATGCTCTGTATGGAAAGGGATTTGTTTATTTAATTAGAATATAAACAAGATGCAAGTTGCGTTTAGCTACAGGTGGGCAAGAGTTTTTAGGAACATCAACCACAGCCATACTGTGCCTAAGGAAGGATTTTTTTCCTATATCTTACCCTAGCTCTTCAACAGCACCATTATTGGGTGATAACAAGTCAGCACTCTTTAGGGCATCTGTGGAAACTGCTGGTGTGGGGTGTCTGTCTGCAGGCAGAGATGTAGCCATGGATCAATGACGTGGTTAACCAGGACCCTCTGTGTATCAGAGTTGGAAGGGACTCACAAGGATCAAGTCCAACTGATAAGTGAATGGTCCATACAGGGGTTGAGCCCCCAATCCTGGTGTTATTAACACTGTGCCCTAACCAGCTAAGCCAATCTCAGACTCATATCATCACATCCCACAGCAGGGTACAGACAACTCCTTTCTGATCCTCCTAAAAATTTCACTGAGACACTGCTGAGCTTAGCTAGAATATGCTAGTTAAATGAAAAACAAGAGAAAATGAAGTGTATTATATACATGGGCTAAGAGATGGCAGTGCATTTTCTCCAGTCGATGCACAGTGTGGATATCCTGAGCTTAATGGAGAAAATTGGTGAAATAGGTCAGGTTTAGCTGAGGGATGTGGGCTGTCAAGATGAGTCCCACAGTCAAGACACTTCTCTGGCCATGCCAACACAGCCACAGAGCAGCAGCTGATCTGGGCATTTCAGGGAGGGGTTTAGGGCACTCTCAGGGAGAAGCAGTGAGCTCTGGGGCTCAGGGGTAAGTAGGGGCTGGAGAGCAGCATCCTTGGCTCCTACTTGACCCATTCCTTCCCTGCCCGTTCCTCTGCACAGCCCTGGTCAGCAGGGAAAGAATCAGCCCCAGGCAGGTCTGACATCTGTCCCAGGACACAGCAGGGAGCAGCAGAGCTTTTCCTTCCTTGCACTCCCACAGCCCAGCTGGGCCCAGCTGGCCCTACACACTCAGAGCACTGGGAAAACAGATGAATTACAGTCACTTAGACTACCTGAATTAAGCACTGAGGGTCTAAATGCTTTAGAGAAGTTTTGCCTTTAGAATGGTTTACTCTGCCTGCTACTTCTCAGCAAGAATATTTTTGATCCAGCTGCTAGTCCAACTTTTTTTACATGGGGCTATAATTTTCAGTGCCTTTCCACCAGTGCTTATTATCTACTTATACAGGAATGGCTGTTCATCTTTTTCAAACAATATAAAAACTATACAAGCAAGTGGATTTTAGTCCAAATCCAAAAAGCTGGTACAAAAGATGCATAAATCTTAAGCTACCTCTATGCACCAAGCAGTCAACCTTCACTACATCTATTGTTTTCATTCTTCGCATCTGAATTTTAGCCAGGAGAAATGGTTGACCAATTTTTAAGTGAAGAGTGATCATCTCCAGGAAGAAAAAATTTTAAAAAATTCTTAATATGGCAACGATCAAATGCATTCAGTGCAAGGAATTATGATCTGCCTGTGAATTGCTCAGCCTGGAGGGATCTCAATGAGTCCTGGGCGACTGAAGATAAATGTATTAATTTCTCTATTTGCCTCTTCTGGAAAGATTGTCTGTGGATAATTTCTACCAAGGTTTTCTCTCCTTGGCCCTTCCCAAGTTGTTTGTTCTTGTTTGTGTGGGATCTACCTCCTGCTATTGTGAACCTGGAGGAGTTTGATTTAACATCTGCTAATTAGTGTATGCAATGTCCTTATACCTAAACAAAATTAAAATGGTGTATCTCCCTTATTCTCAGTGATAGCAGGGTCAGCCCTCATTCAGTAGCAGAGTTATAACACGACACAGCTGAAGTAAAAATGAATCTTCACAGAATGAAATAAATACATTAAGAGGAAGATTAAGGATGGCTGACGTTTTGTGGCTTTGGTTTGTTTTTGGTTTTTTTCTGATTGGTGATTGTTTGTTTTGTTTGGTTGGGGCTTTCCTAAGATATTCAGGTATTGAAATCAAGAGTGAAAAACATATTCCTCCCTTTTATGCTCTTCTTCCTAACAAAAATCTGACCATTCCAAGGGGGAGAAAAAGTAGTAAACAGAGACTATTTCTTGTTGATGGGTCAGCCACAGTTTTATGTAGGCTGAAAAGTAGATTGTAATCCTGTGAAACAGCAGCATACTTTTGTTCCTCCCTCCCTGCCCCCATCCTGAAAACACACATGGCTTGACAAAATGCCACTAGAACGTGCTTGAAAACAGTGATCTCATTGTGAAGGCTGAAAACTTAGGGCTCAGTATAGCTGGATGATTGAGAAGCACAACATGCTCAACAGATGTAAAAACTGTATAATTCATGACTTTCTCAAGTGGGGAATGAGCTTCCACAGCCAGTTACTAAACCGCTGCAAGAGGTGTAAAATATCCAGCGATTTCCTACGCGAGTGCACCAACTATTCCAGATATGCACACACTACTTGTGAGTTTTGGCTAGTGGTCACTGGGGTTATTTCTCTCTGCTCTGTCCCGTGCTTGTTTTGGGGTATTTTAATAAGACAGGAGAGACTTAACATTTTATCCTTCGTTTTCCTGTTAAATGGCAGGAAGGTGGGGGGAAGGGAACAAGCAAACAAACTCCAAGCAACTTAAGTCCAGAGCAAACTTAAAAGGAGATTACAAACCTCGGACTTCCCACTTGTCTTAGTGAGCTGGCAGGAAAGCCAGTTTAATCCAACTGGGTTTGTAGCTCCCTTGGGTCTGCAATCCTTCACAGACCTCCCTGGCAGACTCTGTAATTTTGAAAAGTTAAACTGAGGCTCGCACGATCCCTTTTCATTTTTTTTTTCCCCCAAGAGTTTCCATCCCTTACTTTCTTGTGAACCTCAGTACCCAAAGCAATTTATTTCTGAAACTTTTCTTAAAATTTCCATATTTTCTCCCTTTAAGCAGCTCTCTCTGCTACTGCACATAGTTTCTGCAGGGCCTCACAGGGGAAGGCTGCTGAAGTTTTTTGCTTCCAGATCCAGCAGGCAGCTGGAAGACATTTTACCTTTCTGTACTACAGGTTAGAACAGTGTCAAGGCTGCTCTATATCGTGCCCAGAGGACTTCTTGCTCACTGAGGACTGTCATTCCCACCCTGGCTGCACCTTCTCCTGCTCCAGACATATTCTCCCAAATGAGAACAGCCATCCCCACCTTTGTAAAACTACTTTGTTTCAATACTCCTAATAGAATCATGCACCAGGAAAATAAGTAAAATAAAATTAGCGCATGGGTACAATCCTGGGTGCCAGATTGCCAGCATCTGATCAGAAAACAGAGAATTAGCCTGGGAAACAGGAAAAAAAAGTCTTGGCCTAACAGATGTGTCTCAATATATAAGTTTTGAAAGAGGATCTCTTCACAAGAAGAACATGAATGAGACAGAATTATGGCATATCCACCACCTACCAGAGTTTTGAAGACGTCTTCTCAAATTAACATTTAATTTAGACTAAAAGGAGCCTTCTAGGCAGCTCACCAGCCTTCACAGCTTCTGGCAGGTAGAAGAGGATGGAGCAGGATACATAAGCAGATGAGTGAATATTCCTTTTGGGAATATGCAGCCTCTGAAGGCAGAGGTTGATTTAGAGATTTCATTTGGCACTGCCAGAGGTTATTGTGATGCTCATAATAGCTGTCCCCTAGCATTAGTTTATGATCCAACTGATGCAGTAGCTATTTGGGACAATATTTTCATGGAAAAGCTCACTTATAAAGACTTGTAGCTTCCCCTCCCTTTTTACTGTTTTGGGTAAAAATTCCTCATACTCACTGAATGCCCAAAGTGCATTATTATTTCTGGCCACTTCTGAGACCATCCACATGTAAAAAATCATAGGTAGTCCAGCTGTTACATATGGTTAAATTCTTTATTGAGATGGAATAAATCAGTTCCCCTTCTCTCCTCTCTCTTTTCTGAGGCTTCAGATTTGGCATTTGTCTACTGCTGAATGCTGAACTCACGCCTTGTCCCAGTTGAAGAATTTTCATTTCGTATAACACACGAATAGCATATCAGGTGTAGTGAAATCTAACTATGCAGTAACCTCTCTTTTTCTTACTTGATCTCGCAGACACAGAGCAAGGTGCACAACTCCAAAGATCACAACAGGGTCACAACAGACAAATGGTCTCACTGCTTGGCAAAGAAAATCTATCTATCCCTTTCCCAGGAGACTAAGGGGTTTTCCCCCCTTCTCCAACTCATCTTCCTGCTGCAGTTAAAAAAACACCTTTGCCTTTCTCATTTTGATCTCCTTCCTGCACCTCAAGAAACAGCCACACATTCATACACAGAATGAATTACTATTAAAAAAATGGTTTGATGAAGATGCTTATATTTAGGTCAATATTACAGAACCATAAATATAGACAACCTCCCTGGCAGCTTTGCCGGCATGAACACACCACATTGTTATAGCTGATGGTTTGGTGAAGTTGTTGGTGAAAAATGTTGCAGAACCTTGGCTTTCCTCCAGGCTTCACAAGTTAAAACTGCCTGGTTTGGAGAAATGTTGGCAAAAACTAAGTGCATATTTTGTCCCAAGTTTGTGTTAGTGGTATTTTAGATAATTAAAAAAAAAAAAAAAAAGGAAAAAAAAAAGAAAATTTTTTTTAAAAAATCATTAGATTTTTACCTGAATTCAGCATGTTAATCTGTATTCTGCATGTCTAATTCTTGTATTTCATGACCAGGAACACTCATCAGAGAACTGGCAATTTTGACAAAGCTTCTCAAATTTTACATACAAACAATCCAATAACCTATATCCTAAAACCTCTGAGCTTAATAAACACGTTTTTATTGTCACAAGTGACACTAAACACTAAGATTGTCATAATGGTAATTGTATGAGAAAACTTGTACTATGCACACATCACTTTCCAAAATGGTAAAAACTCTTCATGATTTTTTTTTTTGGTGCAGAAATTACGAGAAACCTAGAAACAAAAGACTGTAGACTTAGATGACAATCATAAAGTATTTTTGCTGTGCCTTCCTCCTGAATAGTGTAAACACATGCACTAATATATTGTAAATCCACTGCTGAGGAAGTCATTGTGACACTCTATGATTTCAATGTTCCTACAACTGAGATGGCTTTCACAGCCCAGTCACAGCTTATCCACCTCAAATAGGTTTGCTTGAATCTAAGCCACACTAGGGCAATGTTTATTTTCACCCTCTGGTTCATTGTGAGCAACCCCCTCAGCTGCAGTTTGGGCAAAGCCCAGCTGCTCTGATGTCAGTGGAGTTTCTCCACCCCATTGTGGACAACGCCATTGGCTTCAGTGGAGCCAAATGTAATTTGTGACTATTTCATTAAAGACACATAAATAAAACCCTTTGGTGCAAATTCACAATTACAAAAACAACCATTGCCAGAATTGGCTTATCATCAATGTGATCTCTTGACTTTGTCTCGAGAACATGGCATACTTTTTAAATTAAATAAAGAAATTTAGTGGTCAAAGTTATTGTGTAATTTTGCTTGTCTTCCTCCCTCTTCAGAGGAGTTAAAAATCAGAAGTTATATCATCCATCACCATGGAAACCAGGATGAAAATTCAGTGCTGAAGGGCATATTTCGCATGGTTTGAATCAAGAATTGCACTGGGGTTGGAGCTTTGTGCTGAGGCTGTTGCATTTTCTGACAGTGTCAGCTGAGCACAGCCTGTGACAACAGCAAGAGTTAATCCTCCCAGTACAGATGCTTCAAGTCACATCTGGAGGACTCTTCTCTCCTAAAGGCAAGAGAGAAGAGTTGACACAGGAAGGAATTTTATGGGAAAAAATCATACTCTGAACATGTGATTTGACATTTCTGCTTCCCGTGACCTGTGTGGTCTGAAACAGCAGCCTGTGAAATTGTCTTGGACTTGCTGCTACAGTCCAAACAGGCAGGACCAGCAATGCCATCAGGTTCCCTGCTGCAGAGAGGACATGGCAGGGCTGATGTGTCCATTCAGGGTCACCAGCTACTCAGCCCACACCAAAATCCATTGCTTTTCAAGGAGCCCTGTAAAACAACTTTACCTGCTGAACCTCTTGGTAAGAGGAAAACTGTGGGGAAACAAGGAAAATCATGTAACTGCTAGAAGAGATTTGTCTTCTTACTGGTTACTTATGTTTGGAACTGGCATAATCTGAAAGGCTTTGTCATTATTTATATTTTTCCTGTATTTATAATCATCTGTATAAGTGTTTGGTGTTTGAGGACAGGCACTTTAAAAACAAAATTAAACATTGGCTCAGACCATATTCCAAAATATTCTAAATAACAAAGTCCTTCTGAAAGCATATTGTGACCTTGCTTGGCATTACTGCAGCATGATTACCCTCTGTTCTCTCACAAGTAGAGGTGAAAGTTGGATACTTCAGTCAAAATAAGCAGCCTGGCTTGCTTAAAGACCTACTAAAAGTAAAGACTACTTAAAGACTTACTAAAGTAAACCCAAAATAATGAACTAATTTTGATTGTTAAACAAACATCTCTGAGATTGTTATTTTAACACATCTGGTAACATGAAATGACCTGTTCTGAGTCAGTCAAGCACCCGTGTACATGAGTTCCAATTCCTCATAAACACAAAAGAAGCTACTTCACATTCTTATTTTCCTATTTGTCTTCTGGCTTGGATAGCTTTGACCAAAAATTGTCACTGAACCTAGAGCACTTTTTAAAGTAGGTGATTGAGGAGACAATAAGCATAAAGGAGAAATGAAAAGTAAATCTCTGTAAATTATGGATGAGGCAATAATTGCTGGGTCTGCAAAATACTTCCATTATATGGGCAAACCCAAAAATAAATTAATAATCTTTATTCCTAGAGCCATTTGAATTCACAGCACCCATCACTGCACTGGGGAATTTCACTGCTGGTGTTCTGGCCTGGCAAGAAGGCAAGAGCTGCTATAAAGGAGCTCCTGCACTCAAGGGAACCCTTATCTAGTGAAGAAGTCATCCAAGAGCATCACTGCATGATACTGCCCTTCTGATTGAAGAAAAAAGTAAAAATCTCTCAAATCCTGTGAGGGTACCTTACCCAAATTTCTTAAAGTACTTACATTGACTGAATATAATAATTAATAATCCTTCTGAACTGAGAGCAACTTAAATATATGACTGTTTAATTTTGTCTTAAAATATTCTAGAGGTTAGATCTGTTGAAAGTAAGACAATTAAAGAATTGTGTGCATGAAGTTTGGGTGAAAAAAACTACAGAGTTCCCATTTGTCAAGATACAATACATCAAATTATGGCAAATCAGATTATTGTAAGAATGTCTTTGTATACAATGATAAGATATACTATTGGTCTAAATCTAAGCTTCCTGTACATGTAATTTAGGGGCATTACAGAGCTGTGACTTCCTCATATATCTTTAGCAGTCTTTCAGAGAGGTTTCCACAACTTTTGGCTTCTGTAACTCTCAGCAATCAAAACTAATCCCGAAGTCAGTTGATAATACATCAACGTGATTCAAAAATGCTTTTGGGAATAATAAAGTTTTTAAATATGTATCAAAATATATATATACATATATGTAGACCCATCCCAAATGAATCCTAAACATGCATTCATTGATTAAAAAACTCCAAACATCAATTCCTCTCCTTTTATATATATATATATTATAAATAAAAGCAATATTTAAATTCCAGACTGCTGAAAATCCTGAGGTTACTTTCACAGACTATTAAAGTGATAGTAAATTCTTTACTTTATAATACCATAAAGTAAGTGCTTTTTTCCTTGAAAAACCCCTAAATTTCATGTGACTTTGTAAATCCTATATTAATTTGTTAGATTTGTGGTCTGGAATAATGTGAATAGTTTCCAGAATAACCCTTTGTTCTGTTGAATTTGTGTAATGAGCTGTACTAGCCTCAAAACTCAGGATCACCCTTTTTGTTCAATACTATTTCTGTGCAGCTAAGGAAGAACCTATTATCAAAATGCAAGTGTATATTATATCCTGAAGACTTCCAGACACTCTTTCCAATCTTAATAAATGTTCCCCCAAAAGTATTTAACTTAGTTATTCTCACTCACTCAAAAAAGGAAGAATCATTGCTAAAGTCTTTTCCACTTATGCTTGGAGCTGATACACAGATAAATTCTGCAATTCTTTCAGAATTTGGTTTGCCAAAAAGCATCAAAATTGAGATCTAGACAAAGCAGTTTTTGTTCCATATGGTGTGTCACTGACACTACTGTGGTTTCTACTTATGGACTAGGGAAAGATTGGCACTATCAGTCCCCTAAACCATCTTTGTGCCTGTTGGTGACAGAGAACCAGAAAAGGAAAGAGAAGGAATTCTTTGATGAACCTACCAAGGACAGGCTGACTGTAAAACAAATTGGTCCTATTAAGCAAGGCTTGTGAGTTGTACCAGGTGCTTCAGCCTAGAAATCTCACCACTACAATTGTCATTGAAGTATGGATGTTTTACTGTGTTTTATTAATATTTTACATGCCCCTGAATAACAAGCAATGTCACACAAGGATATCAACACAAAACCAGAAATCAGGAGCTAAGCCAGTAAAGGCAGAACCGCCTCCTGCCTTTTGCTTCCTTCTCTGCAGCTAGAATTGTCAGGATTCCCACCAAATCAGTCTAAAAAAAGCAGCTGGTCCTCTGTGATCCCAGGGAAAGTTAACGACTCGCTTTAAACTGCAGTAATTGATGAACATGCTTTTCATTTAAAGGAAAGCAAGCATTTTCTTCACATTTCCAGGATACAGGGAATGCCAAAAGCCAAATCTCCTACATAAATTACTGTGAATTTACAGCTAGGCCTGTTTCTATTGAATTTCCCCACCCTGAGAAGTTCCCATATATTACAAAGTATGAGTCAACCTGAGCAAAGGTGGCAGAGATTGGCTCCTGGGGTTGGGTTCATCCCTGCAGTGGCAGGGTTGCCATCTAAATTTAGGCTAGAATTTGGGCAGCCAACAGAGTGATTAATCACTGCAACAAATTACCAAGTGCAATTATAGTGACTGCCACAAAATGTCTAAACCAGGTGGCAGTTTTGGCTTGCTCTGGTGTCCCTACACCTCAGCTCCAGCACAGGGGATGGCAGAGTATTGCACATTCAACATTGCTCCCTCAGCAGGGGGAGGAGATAGTTTTGTGTTCAGTTTGCTCTGGTTCAGGTTCACAGAAGAGTTATGGAATGAGACCTCAGCACTTCTTGGTTTTCTCAACTACTTTATTGCTCCATCTCAGGGGAGCTGTGAGAAGAACTTGAATGGTGATTCAAGGATGTTACTGGAATTCTGTGGTAGCTTGGCTCAGTTTAGTCCTCATTACCCATGGGTGCCACGCTGAGCTCATCACGCAGCACAGAAACAGTTAGCCAGAATCAAACCCATGCAGAAAGAGTTATGTTTGCAAGAGAAGGAAAATATCCTTTCTGGGAGGCAGTTGCTGCAGAGCTGTCTCCAGTGGCTGAGGGTGTGCACCAAGCGATGCTCAAGGACAGACCACAAGTTCAGCATCTGCATTCCTGCCGGACTGACAGGCAACACCGCCTGGAAGAGACTGTGGCAGGTCAGAGAGTCCATCAGCTCCTCACCAGCCATGATCTGACTCCAATTACACCAGTTCTTGTCTTCATACAAGATTACAGATGTGGAATTAAGCGGAACTAGAAGAAAGTGACCTCAAAACAACTGCGAAAACTGAGATTCTCTCCAGTTGCTTCTCCAAGAATCCTGAGGTTTGTCTTCCCTTCAGGGACAGCCTTCAAGGCTAGGCCTGGGTCTACCTTAGTGCTTCATCTTTGCCAGGTTCAGGACAAAATTCCAGGCCATGCAGTGTCAGCTGGATCCATGCTGACAACAATCCTGAGGCACTGACACTTTTGGGGTGTGTACAGACACACAGATCTTATAAAACAAGCAATCAGGACAGTAACCAGCTCTGCACCTTCTCCTAGGAAAGAGAGGGTAACAGAACTTTATAGACTATATTGGCTTTATATTGACTAACAGAGGTCATCTGGTTAATTTCTGCCTGGTGAGAGCACTCAGATGCTGCCATGGTAAAGACAAGATATTGCACAGAGTAGGATTTTTAATTTCAGGTGCTTTGCTATCAGGTTGAATTACATTTTTTTGTTAAATACTGAGTAGTCGTTCTGAGGAAGTTCAAGTCCATAACAGGTGGCAGAAGGAAACTAGGACTCCAGTGCTTAATTTATTTCTCACTTTCTGAGATTTAAGAGCACTAAGGAACCACTAAGAAAAGTCAGACTTGCCTGACAAAGCTATCAATGCCATAGCAGTAAAGGTGCATTTATGATGGTATAACATGTGTGAAATAAGAAAATAATATATCGTCTTAAAACAGGTTTTTCTCCCACCCTAAAGCACAGGCTTTGGGAAGAAAAGAATGTATGTTAACCACATACTCCAGGAAAGAAATTCCCTGGGATCCCAAGAGTTTTTGTTTGTAAATTGGAAAGATGACTATCCCATTCCCAATGGACTGCTTTAATAAATTCGTTTGCTAAGAAAACAGCAGCAAAAAGCAAGGACTCCAAGCCTGCAGTTCAAGGACTTTAACTGTTAACTGACAAAATCAATATGAAAATCATATCCAAAATTAATTGGAAACAATTAATTTTGCACCAGCTTCTTTTTTTCCCATAAAAGCCAAACTGATGAAAAGGCATATATATAGAACAAGCGAGGTACTGCCTGATGTAAAAATGAACCACTCCTGCTATAATCAAACACCATTTTAAGGTGCCTGTGCAGTTGCATTACAATACAGCTCAATTCTGATCTGTCACTTCAGAAGGGGTATTTTGTGACTACTTTTTCAATTACAGACAGATTTATATAGAGAAGGAAAGACGAAATTGTGAACATGTATTTTAGGGGAAAAAAATTAGATTATTTTAGTAAAAGATGCTAAAAGAAAAAAAAGAGACTGAAAAACTCATCTCTGCTAAATGCTTTTATTTTGACAAAAGACCATTTTCTAGGAGAGGGTCAGCCACCAGCTGTGCTGGCAGAAGGCAGAACCATGTTCATAGGACCCACTGCCCAAAAATAATTGCTATGTCAGTACCCAGCACTGAAATAAGTGAACAGCAGAAAATCAAAGGTGACAAAAAACAAAAGAGGAAGCACTAGGTCGAGTAAATTTGCTACAAGCACTCAGGTTCAAGTAGTCTGTTTCTTGTTCAGACTAGTGGTATTTTAAACTTCTAACTCACAAAAGGACTCGGGGTGTAAGATAATTAAGCCTTTATGCAAAGAACCATTGATTTCTGACTTGGGCAGAGATTTCTTTTGCACCGGAAGGGTTTGAAACAGCAAATCAGATTATGTAGAGCAAATAGAGCACCAGCAAAATTATCAGCTACTCGTGTCCCCTGGGACAAAACAAGGAAGGATATTTCTAAAGGCACGTCCACGAGGCACAAAATGCTGCATACAGGAGAGCTGTACAGATGCCTTAAAAAAATCCACAAGACAGTGAGGGAAAAGGATGGTTTTACTTCTCAAGGTGCCTGTCTTCATTAATCAGCCTCCCAGAACTGCTGCCTTCTCCACAGGCTACCCATCCACCAGCTACACCCTCAGCCACCCATCCGTGGGCCTAGACCCACTGACTCTAGAATTTAATGCAAAGCATGCTTCCAGCACATTTTTGTGATCCTGAAGAAGAGTTGCCTGCCTTCTGTTCTTAAAAGAAATGGGACTGTTCCATATTTCCAGAATATCAGGTATTTATTTCATAACAGTGGTGTGTTACAGTGATGTATGTTTACAATAAAAGTTGCTGAAGTGATATATTTCCTAATTACATTCTCAAAGAATTCACATCCAATACCAGCATCTGAACCACCTCCCAAAAGTAATAATAGGGGTCCTCTCCACTAGCCTGGGAGGGAAAATAAGCCCACAAGTCATAGAAAATTATATTTAAAATTCTTTCTAAAGGGTAAAGTGCCCTCTTAGGTGGCTCTTGAATAAATGGAGAGGAGCCCACAGGATTCCTGCCGTTAATTTTGACAGGCTTTGGATCTGTCCCTATTGTTTCATTAAAAACTGGAAATAAGTCTTGTCTACTCACATAATTCGAACCATACTGCAGCTATGCAAGTATAATTCACTGCAGTCCGAGCCTCCTATGGGGATAGAGGCATAAATTCATATTATGTGAAAGGGACATAATCCATAACTACATCCACAAGATGGCTCTGGGCAGAATAACATTTATTGATCAGAAAACCACCTGCCTTCCCCCTTCCCAGCCCCCTGCCCATGTGCACATGGCACAGCAGCTGTTCCTCAGGGGCCTTCTTTCCCACACTCCTCCTAATTTGTGCCTATCACCCGTGAGCATGCACACAGGGCCCTTCAGCTCCCATTTGCAAGGTCCCTCTGCTAATCCAGAAAGCTAGGACATTAAATTATAAAAAAAAAGAAAAAAAAAAAGGAAAAAAAAGCTATTAAATACGTGAGCAAAACAAATGGCAAGCTGCCAAAATATTTCGTTTGGACTTGAACTGCTGATGCTACTTCTGGATGTGTCCTGTGTGCCTCACAATGGGCACCTCTGACAGATTCCCGAAAAGTGAGGAAGTGCTTGAGTGCCTAACAGAAGGACACATTTTGAAATAAAATAAAAAAATTGGAGAAAGACCTTAGCCAGCTGCCTTCTGACCTGAGAACCCCAGGGAGTTTGTGGAGTCTTTCACCTTGGAGATATTCAAACGCTGTCTGGACAGAGTCCTGAGCAATCAAGTCCAGGTGATGCTGTTTGAGCAGGAAGGTTGGACAAGGTGACATTCAGAGATCCTTTCTAACGTCAAATATTCTGTGAAAAAGTGACATAGCAGTGCTACAGACACCACCCAAGTCCATAGGGTTCTTCAGAGCCATCACTAATATTCTGAACAAAACCATTAACTGGGCATGTACTGTGATTATTTCCAAATCACTGTGTCTATTCTCCCCCCCACCAAAATTCAAAGTTGCCTCCTACAAGCTTGAAAGATGTTTTTGAAATAACTAGCCAAAAATATACACATGTTGTGCATGGCCCTACAGAGCTTCCAACAAAGCAAATTGTAGTCTGGGGTGGATGGAGGAAGTTGAATCAAAACATATCTCTGTAGAAAATGCTTGTGGCTTAGGAAAAGTGGTCTTTTTCTTTCCTCTCATGGTTAAAATATATTGTGTTATGAGCCAGTGTCATGCTATGAAGCACAGAGAAGAAACCATACTGGTCTTTTAAGCAGAGAGTTGTGGGACCAAAGCTAATCCACAGAAAATTCCAAATACCTTTGAAATGGGAGAGTTATGTTGCTGTCTCTCTTGAGATGTCTGACAATGGCCACATACTAAATTTTATCATCATGCTCATAATAATATATTATATACATGCACAACACTATGCATTTGCACAGCAGTCAAAGACAGGAAGAGGACAAAACATCTCTGAATTCTGACCAGAGCACATTCCAAGCTAAATTAAAAGGTCAAGTTTTACTCTTGAGCCCACTATTACCACGAATAAACAGGTGCAGCTGCAGGTTGTGTTGGTCCAGAACACAACCAGATTATTTTGGGTACAGATATTTGAGCAGCACAGAGCCCAGTGCAGGGCAAAACCCACTTGTGCTTTGATCTGAGCCCAGCAAAGCCAGGGGGACTTCCAGTGCTCTGGGACCCCCAGGGCCCTGACTACCTCGTGATCAGCTCCCAGGCAGGGGCCTTTTAATGCCTCAGGCTCATCTTTAAGATCTAGAGTTGATCTCCCTGGTTTACCACTCAGACACGAAAGCCTCTGTCTTTCAGTAAGAGAAATGCTGAGCAATTAATGTTGGTATTAGCAATTTCTGCTATGGAAATGGCCTGGATAATACTAAGCGTCCAGGTATCTTCCATGAGACAATATATACCATCAAATGCAGCTAAATGCTCAGAAAATATCAATAATTTCTGTCTCATGCACCAAACTGGAGACAATTTGTTGTCCTTGAGGGTCAGGTGTGCCACAAGCCACCTTGGCTGATCACTGTCACACTGAGAGGTCACATTTTGTAAGGTTCCTCACAAGGGGACATTGGGCAGTCTAATTAAGGTATTCACACAAATCATATAGCCTTGACTTCTGTTTTGGCATCTCACCTCCTTCATTCCTGATGTTGAATACCTGGCTGTGATTTTCACACCATTTCATGTTAAAGGTGCCAGAATATAACTCTAGAAGGAAGCAGTGGAGAGAACATACAGTCTGCTTATTTTAAATAGGCCAATATTACTCCTGTAAGTCCTGTCCTTCATGGATTTGTGTGGTGCTGTATTTACATAACGTCAGAATAAGAATTTTTTAAAAATTAAATAAATAAATATGAAATCTTGTACTTCTCTGGTACAGCCACCATTCTAGTCCACTTGGATCAAAACCCATCCTCTCTCAGCAATGTCTGTGTGTTTAGATTTTTAAGCCTTAATAGCAAAGAAAAAAAATCTTTTAGCACAATTAAAAGAAGCCAAACCGAAATGATGACAGCTCAGCTTTAAAACTGATGCCTAAAGAATCCAAGAGTTTCAATACTCAATTTTGGGCTTCTCTAGGTAAAGATGGATAGGGAGGGGGAGCTACAGTTACTTTTTTTTGTTTGTTTGTCTTTCAATTGGTGCAATAGTAGAGCAGATAGATGAGCAAAAGCTTTCCCAGAGCACCTCATGTCTGGTGCTCCACTCCATGGTGTGCCCACTTCAGAGGCAGCCAACTGCTTTTAATCATCCCAGTAGGAGACCATCTCATTCCTAGCAGAGCAGCTGAAAGGAAAAAAACTAAAAGGAGGGGGGCAAAAAATAATTTAAAAAATGAGAAAAACTCCCAGCTGGCAAAGGCACTGTTATTCAGATAAGGTTTTACATTGGGGTCCATCTATTCATCCATTGCTGGGTGCTGTCCTGTGGGAGTCAGTTTATGTAGAGAGAGCAGGAATCACCTCAGAGTCCTTCCCAGCACCTCCAGAGAACGTTTCTGCTTGCTCAGGGCTGTGAATGAGCAATTCTCAGCACAAAGGGACAGATGGATTTGTCCAAAAGGTCTCTCTGCACTACCACCATGAAAGAGGCTGCTTTGGGACAAACTACAAGTTAAAGGCATTTAATTCACAGCTAAAATCCAATAATACATGTATTTATAAACTTGTTATCCATAAACACATAATTTCATATGGTCTTGTGTATTGGGAGAGTCTGTACTGCCCCAGCTCTGGCCACAGCCATTTCCCTGCCTTCCCTCATTTCTGCCTCAGTGGAGCACGAGTTGGATTTCTCATCCTGAAATGGTACTTCGGTCACATCCTGGGGCAAGGGAGGGCCAGGCCAGAGCAGAGGAGCATCGAGGGGACAGTGGTGACCCTCAGCACTAACTCTAGCACTTTTTAAGCTCCTCTGATTTATGCCAGAGGCTTGGTTTGACTTTGAAGAGGATGACTTTAAAGTTCCCCTCAGCCTTCCATTGAGCAATTAAACCACATCTTCTGTTCTCTAATTCTGTTGGATTCTTTAAACAGATTTATTTCTCCAAAATGAGTCACTGAAGGTGAAGTTATTTCCTATCCTGGAAAGTATTATCTGCCTAGAGTACCTACACAAGCTCCAGTGTAATTTTCTACACCCTGTGCCTGCAGTACTCTTGACTCTGTTGAAACATCTGAAGCCCAAATTTATGCCTGAACATGTGCAACAGGAGACAAAATTTGGCTGCCTGAGTGTGAAATAGCTCAGTTGTCTACTGACTCAACATAAAAATTATCAGCTTCTTGGAAAGGATTAATTTTCAAAAGTTAAGGTAGCAAAGAAGTGAGGAGAGAGAAAAACAAAAAGAAAAAAACACTTCATTTTCATGCAGCCAACATCCATTCATAAAGCTGTGTTGAAAACACTGACATGTGATATTCTTCTTTTAAATCAAAATATTTTTCTGTTATCTTGAATTTCTCTTTTCTTTCAGCTACCTTGCTCATATTTACAAATCATTTGTTGATATAATCAGGCTTAATTACAATTTACAAGAGCAATCCTCCTCATACAATCTGAATTCAGGTACCTCTGAGAACCAGCAGGTTCTACATTCTGCACTTCACTCAAGCAGCAGCAGCTTTTATGCCTATTTTTAGTCCATATTTAAAAGGGGACTAGACTTAGCATCCCAATACTCTGATAGAAATGAAAAGAGAAATCACTCAATGATCTCCAGTTCAAGCAAAACCAAGACTGTTTTGGGGACCCCACAGGGTTCCCAGCCCAGAATTTGCTGCTCCTGCTGCACATTCCCAGCTGGACAGCCTGTGCTGTCACCCAAACCAGGGGAAGGCAGCTTTCCTAAAGGTCCAGCCAAACCTGCACCACAAAACCCTTGCTGACAACCCCAGACTTTTGTTCCAAGCGCAGTGACATTTTCCTGGCTCAGGAATTTGTGCATGTGAACAGAGATGATATTTAAAGAGAGTAAATCACCAAAGCCCATGGTTTTCTTATGCAGCAGAAAATGAGCTGTTGTGGAAGATGGAAACAGTGGGACTCCTGCCTGAGTCCATCCCTCTGTCCCAGCACTGTGAGACACCAAGGTGTCCCAGGGAGCAGCACAGAACCTAATTCCACCCTGCAGGACCACGCCAGCTCTCACCCCTGGCTTTGCTCATCCCTCGAGCCTCCCGCAGCACATTCCTCCCACCCATCATAACCACGGAGAGCAAAGCCCTGGGATTTCTTGAACAGAGCCCCGAGAGGAGGGGATAAAGCTGTAGGACCCAAACCCCTGTTACATGAAAGCAAAAGATGCCAAAGTCTTAAAGTACTTTGGCAGAAAGCTAGCTCTGTATAACTAAGAATGCAAGCTCTGTGGTTAGTTTAATCCCTGGAATAGCTCTGCAGATTTCTGAGTAATATTGCACAGGGCAAGTTTGGCTGTAATTTTTTTTTATATCTTTAAATTACTTACTGCTGTGTGTTCCTTTCTTTTCTTTATATAAGCTTTCTTCTAAAACATACATGGGAAGTGAGAAAAATAAGTATTTGTCTGAAAACAACTTCCACTGTAGAAAATTTGAATCCTGGGAGAGAAATTAGTTCCAGTAGCTGCCCAAGAAGCCATTTAGCCCCATCTAGAAAGGATACATCTGCTGCCTCAAGGAGTTTTGCAAGGAAAAGAGCATTCAAAAAAATTTTATTAGTTTTATTACTATTTTTATTACCATTAATTGATTCTTAAGCTGTCAGAGCTGCAGCAACCTGTATCTGTATTATTATCACCCTTCTGTGACCAGAGAAATAATGTCAGGAAAGAGATGGAGTAGAAAGAGGAACTGGAGTTGCATGAATGGGACAGATGAGCTGGAGTTAGTACAGGATATTTCAGAAATATTCTCTCTTTTCCCCCTTTCTTCAAACACAGGCTTAGCATCTGAATGCAAAAGTTTGGTTTAACAGAGAAAAGAGAGAGAGAAGTGGTTTATGATTTCCATATGTTTTGGTACCTTTAAAATAAAGGCATGGTAATACTTAAATAGTATTAAGCTTCAAACAGCTGGTACTGTGTTTGTTACTATAATCATCTGTCTAATTATAGTGGAATGTGACAAAAAAAAAAAGTAAAAAGAGGGTTGCTTTGACAGCTCTGCACTCCGGACTCCCAACAGGCCACCAATTAGAACCTGGAAAAAGGAAGGAACTTGTAAAAACTAATGACTGCTCAGCAATGGGATATAGGCTTATTTTTGTTGTAAATGTACTTTTTTACCCCTACAATAAATCTAGCATCCTTTAGCTACAGCAACTTTATTTAGGTCACGTTCATGATATATAAACAAAATTAAAGATCTTTTTTGTCAGTCAACACTTCTCTTCTGTTTTTCCAATTATATCCCTCGGTTGCTACAAACATGCAAAACCTGTCATGAACCTAAAAGTGACTTCCTGATGATGAATGAAGATATTCTGATTTCCAGAAGTTCATGATCAGCCTGAAGGCGTTTAGCCAGTGGTTCTGTGTAAATTTGCACAAAAGGATCCAAGTCCCAGAGCGTTCAGAGAACAGGTTTACAATGCACTGACCCAACCTCTACCCACTGGGGACAGATTTCTTCTCTGACTCAGTGACACCTCCCACCCTTAAGGAAAAAAAACCCAATCATATATATATATGCACACACATATGTAATATACTATATATATATATATAATATATACAATAATGCTGAGCACCACCAATATTATTTAAGGCAGCATCCAACCGAAAAAGCTTAACACCACACAGAGTGAGATGTAGAATATGATCCACTAAGGAAGTCAGTTATCCCAGTCCAGGATTTAATCCAGCTGCACGGAGGTTAATGGGTATCTTTTCCCTCACTCCAGTGCAGTTGGATTTGGCCTAAATTACTTTCTCTGTAATGAAAATATCTTTCTGCCTCTGTTGCATTTCTTTTACCACTGCACTTTAGCTTCCATATCTTGTCTTTTCCACCACCCTGTTGTTGACATTTTCAAATAGAATTACATTTCCAATGTACATAATAGTACATGAATTCAAAACTCATTTAAGTGAAGGTAAATAAAGCTTTTCAAATGTTTTCAGATCTTGGTTGTGGTGCTTGCCTGAGTCTATTCAACAATACTTGGCGATTCAATTTTCTATTTTGAAATTGCACAGAATGTTTTTTCCACGGACAAGACTTGCCTAGGAAGTTCAAAGAAAGCCAAGTTTGAACAGGCATTTTTTATTTTTAAATCCGTACATTGAGGTTATTTGTACCCAGAAGCTCTGCTCAATGACAGCTGCACAATGAGAGCCTCAGCTGGAGGAAGGGTTTTGCTGGTATTGTCTGTCATTTCACAGTGAGATGGTTCTAGCAAGAGCCACTTATCTCTGTTCACACACAGCACACAAGTAATTCTGCCTCATATCCACAAGACTCCCTTTAATTTAGCATTTACAAACACGGCTGTTGGTGGGAGAGGTTCCTCTTTTCTGGTTGGGGGGTTTTGTTGGTTTTTCAGTGGATTAATCCTACTTTATTTAAAAGATCCTGATTCAGCCAAGGACTTGTGCCTAAATACAATCACTTATCTAAGCTCTACACTTGCCCCAAGTTTAGATGACGGGCTGAAAAGTTGTGAATTTATAGAAGAAAAATATATGTACAGTCTATACTCAAATACTTTTGGAAAAATATGTAGGGAGTTACTGAATTGATCGTTCAATAAGATTTTTCTACTAACATTTTCTTCAGTTCTTTCATGCTCACATTTTCCACTGAACTTCCTTCTCCATTTTGTCTAAATACAATAAACCCCACACATCTTTGAATGCCTTGCAATGATAATCAAAAGTAATGGCCTTTTGAAGGTATACAGAGTTGTTTTCAGCGCTTCCAATATTTGTAACAAAAAAAAGAACATATACAAGAGATGAGAATGTCATCTTGAATACCTGCTCCAATTTAGAATGTGCTATAAAAGTTACATCAGTTAGATTGTCTCATTGTCCCATCAGTTATTAACATGGAACAAATGTTCCGTTGCTCCATGTCTCTTCACAGCATACCTTTGGTCACCGAATTTTTTTCTATTTATATCTGCAGCTTCAGTGGTGCAAGACGTCTCCTGAGAGAAGCCATAGAAATTTAAAACAGGTATTATTTTTTAATGACTCAGTATTTTCTTACCATTGGGCACAGTAGGCATTTAGAGAATACATTTTTCAAACTGCTCTAGTATGTACTTCCTGTTATTTCACATTGCAACAGGCATTCAGAAACCTTCGTGAGAATCCCAAAGCTTATCAGGATGTGTTCCTACATTGTGACATTCTTTCCCCACCAAGCCCAGCACACCAACTTGACTGCTCTTACCTCCTAAAAACACTAACCAAGAGCAAGACACCATCCCAGTGCCTTACAACCTTTTCTGAGCTTCAAACCCAGCCCTGGTGTGAGAGGTTACTCTCCAAGGTGAGCAAAATACGAGGCTCAAAAAGAGACAGATACACAAAGGGTGTTTTTTCTTCTTTTCAAACACATATGTACATTTCCACTAAACCTCCTGGAGATGGACTGATACATCAGAAATTTCCATGCAACTAGTTAAATCATGTTTTCTATTTGATTCATACAGATGGAGCTACAAGGGGAAAAAAAAAATAAAGAACCCCAGACAACAACAAAACAGAAGCCATGTCAGAGAGGGAATCTGGTCTGCTGGCTTTCCAGGAAAAAACAAACAAACAAACAAACAAACAAAACAAACAAAAAAACCCCAACAGTGATAAACAAGACCACTCACAGAAATGACGTTTTAGGGAGCGTTTGAACACATTCAGTGAAACTTTTCCCAGAAAAGGCTGTGCACAGGCTGCTCCCAGGCATCACATTTTCTGGAGCTGCAGGTCTAGCTCAGGGAAGTTATCCCACTTAGCAAGCTCTCTTCTCACTTCAAAAGCTATACAACTTCCTTTTTTTTTCCTGTTGCATTCCCCTTCCTGCACACTCACTCAGGTTTTGACCAATGGAAAATTTTCCTTTTTCAGGCCACAGCTGAGACCATGCTGTGCACCTCTGCTGGTATAACAAGCTGGTTATAATAATAGAGATTTATTCTGCAGTGTTAGAATGATCGTGGTAGGAAAATAAAATCTCAAAGCAAACCAAAGAGTGATGTAAAAGCAGATACAGGTAAAGCAGCCAGCTTTACTGAATGACCAGTTTCAGAGTAAGTTACATCATTACCCATTTCACCTCCTGCTCAACAGCTTTCCCCTGTCTTGTTTCCCAGCTTGAATTCTTTAAAGGAGATCAGCTGTTCATATCCAGTTCATAAACAGCTGGAGAGATTTTCCCTGCTGTGAATGAGACTTTGTTTGTGTAACTCAGGACAATTAGCTCAATCTTAATTCCTCTGCTAAGGACAGAAAACCAGCCTGCTGTAGTAGTTCACCACAAAAACTAAATACATACACAGGTGTCCTCAAAGTAGTTTGTAAATGAGAGCCTGAACACAGCTTTTAAGGGTAGATTTTTACTTTAAATCCCTAAATCATGAAAAAATGAAGACAAAACTTCTGTAGGTATATTCAGTCCAAAGCCATTTGCTTTCACTGTGGTTCACACAGCTACTCCTCATGTTAACAGTTCAGTGCCAGCAAAAATGCTATTGCCTTCAAAAATAATTAGAGAGGTGCAGCAAGGGTGTTCTAATTAAAGCGGATTTAACTTTTGTATGTTAATTACTCTCAGTTAGTATCAATCAAGTAAAGGAGTAATGGGGTCGTTTCACATTTAAATCACAGAAGCTTCAAGCATAAGCTGCCTTAGAGGAAATTAGCTTGTAATTTAACGGTGTTATTAATAATTGCTTGTAAATGGTAACAGCCAAGCTGTTACACAGGCTGTGCCTAGTGGTTACAATTATAACCACCCCCACAAAAATTGACAGAGGTAAATTCTAAATAATCCCTTCTCGGGATTTCAATCTGCTCATTTTGTTTACATCCCCTGCCTTCGTAATTAATGTTATCCATCTCTGCCTGTCAGCAAGACATTTGTTTCGCAGGGCACTAAGATGTGCTGTTTCACCACAGCATCCCTGGCTGTGCTCACCTGCCTCCTGACAGCAGGGGGACCTCCCTGTTCTCCCAGCTCCTCTCAGCTGCACTTTTTCCAGGCCATTTTTCCAGCTTTTACATGGAGCAGTTAACACAGAATGAGACCTTGGTCATACCAGAGCCCTAAATGTACCACTGCACTGTGAGAACGAATTAATTATATTGTCCGCTGACACATTTAAACTTCCTTTTGCCTGTGCAGTCTCTATTAATAGTCCAGATACATAATCAAGCAACTGGTACATGTTGTCCACAGAAAATAAAATACATGCTGATCTTTATAACATGCTTAACAGCCTTAAGTTATGTGTAGAGTTTTCTGAAGGGGTGGACAGAATGTGCATGCATCTCACAATTAGATAGGAGTAGTTTGGGAAAGCAGAGCAAAATTGATATCAAAATGCTGTTTACCTTCAGCTGAGCTATAATTTCACTCAAGGACTCTGGCAACATGAGGTTTTGTACTGTCTCACCCATTCCAAGAAGCACACCTATTATTGTGCATCCACCAAAATAAAAGACTGCACCTCTTAAAGAGTTCAATTCAAATGGAAGCTTCTCTAAAAATTCCCCAGAGAAAAAAAAATTGAAAAAAAAACAAAAAGAAGGTGGGGAGAACATCTAATCTAGAAGACTGCATGATTTCCTCAGTAAAGAAACTAAATACATAAATAAAACAAAACACAGGAAACACATCATGCTATGCCTCTAAGCTTCCTCCTACTTAAGAATCTCAGGCAGCTTTTACAAATTTTGCTAAGTGGGCAGCTGCAGGAGAGTTACTGCAAAGCCAAGCAACATCCTCAACTCCAGGAACAGAATCACAGAAAATATAAGACACACTCCTCAGCTTTAGCTGATTTCAGTGCTCCTCACCAGACCCTACAAAAAACAAAGAAGGCCATCTCACTGGTGAAAAATAGATGAAAACCTACCTGAATTGTTATCTCCTTTTCAGGAAATGTCTGATTAAATAGAATAAAAACTCTTATCTCTTTCTTCAGCTTGGTCAGCAGTTAGCTCAGCTATGAATTTCTGTGTAATTATCCTGATCCTTAATTTAAAAAAGCTTTTCTGAAGATTTTCCTTATATTATTACATACTGATCACAAAGTATAATGCTCATTTCTATTCTAGAATTGAACTTTTTCTTTAATAATGTTCATTCAGTGAGCCAACACCTATAAAACCAGATCAGCACCCATCCCACTGTGCCTCCTAACCATTTTTTCCTCCCTCCAGACATTATATTAGGGCTGATAAGGAGTCAGCCCTAATATAATGTGTACTGAGAAAGGTAACACATGTTAAAGGGCTCTGATGTGCACAAAACAGTCAGAATAAGGGGTGGTAGTGATTTTCAGGGTATAATTTTTTGGTTTTAAGGCACTTTCATAATAGGACAGAAAGAACAAAGTAGAGAAATTGTTTTGCTGAATTTTTGGGAAGTTTTCATAGACAGCTTCCCCTTAGTGAGTCAGTTTACAGGGAAGGGGAATAAACATAATCTGAAAACTCTTTTCTTGCTCCCATTTGAACTCTTAGGAGCCATGACTAGAGTAGGAATACGGAGTTGAACATAGTGGCTGAGGAGCAGCACTGACAGAGCTGCACTCCTGTACCACTGTCTCTTGGCAGGGCTTGTGTGAAGCTGTCTTTCTCAGAGGCTGAGCACTGTTTGTTGTAGACACAAATTGTATCCCACAGAGCTTTCTCTACTGTTTGCTTTTGGATGGTCCCACCTTCTTCTCTCCTTAAAATGTCCCACATATAATTTCAGAGCTCAGTAAGTTGCTCTCTCTCTTAAGCCATGTTTTTCTGAGATTTGTTTCAGGTTACCTCCTTCACTGAGCCTGTGGGTCTCCTCTCAGGGAGGGACAGGGAAAGCTACAGATGCACCTGCTCAGAGATCAGAGTGAGGCACTTGCAACTTCCCACATGAGAATTAATCCTTTAAACCTACAGACAGCAAAAAAACACATGAAAATGTAAAGCTCTGAGAGACCAGGCTGACCTCACCTCCCTGAGAGAATTAATAATGCTTTGGTGAGAGTTAGTTTTGATGCACTTAAATCTAAAAGTGTTGTTACTCTTTCAACAGGAGGGTACTTTCCGGATTAATGAGAGTGACACGAGTAGGATTTGGCCTCTGCTCTATGTTGTCTACCCTTTCTGGGCTCTCTGGGATAATATTGCCAATATATTCCTGATTTCTTGGGCTTCCTGTTAAAGTTAGGACCCTGGTCCCCAAAATGAGTGGAGAAAAAACCTCAAAAACACTGAAACATCTCCAGGCCTTTCCCTTCCTCCCTCAGTTGCCAAATTATGACAGCTGCAGCAACAGAGTTCCGTTTTTTACCTAGATCCAAAGATGAGTGTGAAGCTGGGTCTTCTGAGCTATTTTGGAACACAAGTCCCTGATGAACCATTTGTCAAATTGTTTTCAATTTGAGCTGCTGTACAGCACATCCAGCGACCATGGAATAACAAGAGTGCAACCCAATTCTTCTGCACTGCAAGGGTTCAGATGGCTTAATGATAGATAATAGCTCACCATTCACAAATGTCTCATTCTCCCAGGTTTATCTCAGTTCAAGAACATTCTGCCTGCAGATATACACAGTCAAATTATTTGGGGGGAAAAATACAATGTGGAGAAACACCAACATGACAGTGTCAGCCACAGGAGATGGGAATGGTATGTTGTTGTCACTTCAGAGCAGAAAGTACACCTCCAAGTCTCAAAATTCATGATGAATAGGACAAAAGCTTTGTTGTTAACTGTCTTAGCCCATGGTGTTTATGTTAATATTGAAGGAGGTTTTTAAAAAAAACCCAAACAACAAATCAACACACACACCAAGCAGAAATCTCCCATTAAATGGAAAAGAACACTAATAATCAGGAAGGCCTAGCAATGCCAATAAAGAATTTCACTTCTTCATGAAAAGACACTGGTGTGTGTAAGAAGATTTGAGTTGTAGCCACTTTGGAAACTCATTTATGGTCCCTGAAGATGCCCAGCTTGGTGCAAGCAGAAGGAATGGCCACTCTTCTGAAGACTAACAACAAGCAGCAGGATGCACGAGCTCCCAGTGGTGGATTCAGTTCTCATACAGATTGAATCCCTGTGGGAAGGCCTGCTTTAAAAAGCAGTAGTAGTGCTGCTATCCCCAAGGAGCCACTAGAGTTGGACATGAAGCCACAACCTGATACCTGCTGGGAGGGTTTGGGTCAGAGCTCCTCATGTCTCTCCTGGAAAGCTCTACTTTAAAGCCTTTTTCATCAGCTGTGGTTGTTAATGATGAGGCCATAAATTAAACCAGATTATAAAATAAATCTGTCATGACAGGTACTGGAAGCAATGGCTGCAGTCTCTGCCATGTGGTGTGACAGTGACAAATCACTATCAATGTGACAAACTGGGACAATCGGGGGAGAGCCACTCCCTCACACCACAACCAGCAGGGTCTCACCGAGCCCCAGCAAAAGCAGGACATAATTCAGTGAATAATTCTCTCTGAAAAGCCCTTGAGTATGGCTAAATAATGACCTTGTTTACCTCATTTAGCCCCAAGTTCTCCAAGTGAGAGCTGGCCATGAAGAGTTCTTGTGCTCTCTGATATCCAGCCGGGACAACGTGTCCTGTCTTTGTTTTCAGCCATCAGGCTTTTGTCAAACACACCCTGACAGCTGCAAAATTTTTTGGTGAAAACAATAATTCCACTTTTCCTTTTCCATCTGCCTGCAGATGGTTTAAATCTGACCCATCAAACAGCAAAGAAAAAAAAAAAAGGAAAGGAAAAATAATATTCCAGCCGAAATGAAATTATAATGATTACCGATTTCACATAAAGAAAATAACAGCTCTGAGATTTGCATAGGAGCCTTTGCAGTGATGAATTAAACTGTGCACGGGAGAACTGGGGGTTTTACCAGTTGATCTGGGTTCTCTATACTTCCTCTAAGACCTCCTCAAACTAACAAACAGCCCCATGAAAAATAATCAGGAACGTCTACATGGATGACAGCTGCATCTTCTCCTTCACTAGGGAGAGTCTTTGTCAAGAACCACAGGGATACAGCCCAAAATGTTAGAAGGGAATTTCTGAAGGCGCAGATTTGAAGCTTGAGGAACCTACTCAATGTTTCAATGTTAAGTATCATGGACACAAAGCAACTAAAAGAAATTACTTTCTGCCCAGTGATCTAGGGGTGAAGAATGAAATGCCAGGTCTGGTCTCACCACGACATGCAGGCATTGGATGGAAGAGGAAATTAAGAAGTTCACCGTCTCATTCTTGAGTTGTTTCTGCCTCTCACTCTCTCTTTGGCTCACCCAAGTCTGGGGCCTTCTGCACAAGTAGGATATTCTGGTCTTTTGGTGTCACAGAGAGCAACTATTTCTCCATCATAGAAGAGGACAGAAAATCAGGTCATTTATGAGCCACAAAAAAGTATCATTTTTTTGAGTCATGGGCTTTATCCGTGGTCTCAAAGATTTTACTGCATCATCCAGACTGGCAGCAATTCCTGGTCATTTCAAGGTGAAATTGGTGGTAGAACAGAAGCAATCGCTGGAAGATATTATGTGGGGTAAGAACCAAGGAAACAAGTTCAGGAACCTTCGCTCTGCAAACTAAGAGAATGTGGCATTTAGGAATTGCGAATTGTTACAGATTTTTAGTTCATCCATGCCCATGGTGATGGTGTTTTTTGCATTACAACGCAGGCCAGGTAACAATGAGGTTCGGTACTGGATCTCATAAAGATCTCTTCAAGCTATCCACAGAGAATTATCAGTGCCAGCAAGGAAAGAGGCCAGCTGAGACTGCCTGGGAGCACAAAGAATGAGCAGCAGCAAATCCGTGTAGGATGCACTCAAGCTATTTCCCTGGAGAGAGTAAATGGGGCTTTTCCCAAGGGAGCCAGAAGGTCTCCTGAGCTGCTTTATTTCCACTTCGTCCTTTACCCAGGCTGCTGTTCCTGCCAAGCCCTTCTATTTGTTGTGACTGAAACCACTAAGAAAACCGAAGGAGATTGAATTGTTCTGCACCTTTGGACATCTACACATCCAAGTGTCACAGCTCACGGACAGGTCAAACTCTGAGCACACAGAATTGTGACACAGAGCCACTGCTCCACAGCCCTGGACATCCACACTGCCAGGAGTTTGGAACACTGCCCTTAAAGCTGTGGGACTGGAAAACAAGAGCAAGGAAAGAGGTGGAAAAAAGTCAGGGAAAACAACAGGTGGCTAAGTCACACCAAATATCCTGTAGAACTTGGAAGTGGGACAGTTACTATGCATAGAGAATGAATTACACTCTGGAAGGGTGTCTAAAAAGCAGCATAACGCTCAATGTAAAAAAAAATGTTAAGTGTTTAGGTGATTTTTTTTTTATTATTCTCACTGCGGTGCTCCCTAAACCTGACACAGGGATGTAGGCTTCAACCCTCCCTGGCTCCATAAAGGCTATATTGAGGTTGCAAAACTGTCATCCTCTCCTAAGCAACAGCTTCAGCTCAGGAAATTGAGCTCCATGCCCTGGTGACTAATGCTGTTGTCACGCTCGTTCCACAAGGACTGCTCTGCTCTCCTGAAGGGCCAAGCTCAGCCAGACCCAGCCCTGTCCCACCTCCAGGGAAAAGGGATTCCTGTGCTGCACCCAGCAGCTCTGGGGGAAGCAGTTCCACCATTCACTATGAGGTTCTGCACAGAATTTCGGGGGATCACTCAGGCCCATCCAGTCTCCTCCCTCTGTCCAGCGGGAATCACAGATTATCTTGGAACAGACACAGATGCTTAAAAAAAGACAGGGTGATGGAAAAAAACATTACACAAAGCCTCCTCACGTGAGCAATGAGTACACCCCACAGCTGCTAGCATTGTTTTGCATATTTTACATATTTACATACACAAGATATTTCCAAACATCCTTGTGTTTATTTAAAACTCCATCAGAAACATGTCTGGCTAAACAGATCCAGTGCAAATATATTTACTGGATAACACTTCCCTGCATTGTTTTTAAAATGTGTTGGGGGTCCAAAGCTCAAAAAAAAAAAAGAAAAAAAGAAAAAAGTCACAGTTTTCCAAATGAGGAAGAGCTAACTCTGTAATCCTTCAGCATTCACCTTACAGCAAAGGCCTTTGGCCAAACAGTCTGCAAATGAATGAAGCAACACTTCTAAAACAAGGACAGCTGCTACATTAGAGAAAGGGATTTTTCTGCTCACATGTCACACATGCCAGTTGCTTATGGGTGGGTGGTGGGGGTGGGCTGGAATGGGAATAAATCCTTCGAAGGAAAGGCTGAATAGCCTTGCTCAGATGGTGTAGAGAAGTTAAAAAAAACAACCCAGCTCAAGATCAGAAAGGGGTGTGTGTAGGTGTGTGCCTCCTCCTAAAAGCATATCCTAGTGGGAATACAGACAGCCATGTCCATGCTCATCTTCAGGAAGGACTAACTCCCATCCAGAAAAGGTCAAATCTGCACCTGAGGAAGCACTTTACCGTGAACATTTCTGCTTTTTGTTTCTACAACATCCTTTCTCTCCCAGCCCAGCCAGCCCCACTGCCCACAGTCACTCTGAGGGCACCACACCCCTGGGAACCCACGGGAAGGAGCACAGGGATGACTTCCCACATCCTCCCCAGGGAGAAAACCAAGGGGGTAGGAGGGATCATGGGCTGAGTCTGATCCACATCACCTTGCCAAGCTGCCTCGTCAGGTGGAGCAGAGTTTTGTCCCTCAGAGCCGAGGGATTAACTTCCCCAAGGAAGCAAACCAGGAGGAAAAGGGTGCAGAGCCAGCAGAGGTAGTTGAGAAATTTGTGGAATTCCCATTCAGCACCGGCTCTGTTGCTCACAAGACAGGCAGGGCAGTGCAGGAAAAACACACCAGCAAAATTCACCCAGACTGCCACCCCAAAAGGGTTTACTGATGGGGTTCTACAGAAGCCTCCTCATTGGCTTCTACACAGATGCCAAAAAATAAGTGCATACCTTTTCCATTGGCCGTTTGAGAGAGACCAGGGAGTTTCCCACTGAGAAACTGGCTTCCTTAAAGTTGAATTTTCTCTTTATCCATCTCCATCAGAAAAGAATAGAGTGCTATTCTTAAAAGGGAACAGATTTTTTGGTTTTGGCCAGAGATAGAAATCTTTGTTGCTATATTTGGCTTCCAACGCAGGACTCTCTACTTGCTGGTGGGAGGAGGAAATTAGAGCTGGTGTTATTCATAACTAAATGGGCACGAAAAACAAACCACCTCCCTTTGAACCCTGGTGCTACTATGGGCATTCACGTAACAAATCATTTTCAAAGCCTGTGATACCTCTGTACATGCAACAGCCAACATCAAAACTTTATTACCCACTCATTTTCCCAGAGTGATAAACCATTGCAGATGTACAGTTATTGTCAAGGCAAACACATTGGTGCAGTTCCTGGTGTTGGTTTGTTGTTTTGGGTTTTTTTTTTTAATATAATTCCTTACTTGTCTTCAAAGAAAGCAAAAGTGATATTTTGGAGGAGACACAGTTACTGGAAGGCTGTGGCATCCAGCCCCCCTCCTCCTCCTCCTCCTCCTCCTCCCAGCAACCCCAAAAAAGAAATCAGCTAAATTACTCGGCATCCCAGCCCAACGCACAGCTCAGCCGTGAGGAATTCTCACCAGATGTCTCAGTCCCCACCCGGCCTCCCACGTCACGCAGGCTGCATAACCCCTCCGAGCCCGAGGTCCTGCCTGGAATCCCCATGACAGGCTGTGACACCCCTGTCCCACCAGGGACAGCCACCCCAGCCCCAGCCACGCTTGTCTGCCCCACCAGCACCGAGGATTCCAGTCCCACTCCTCTCCTTTTTCGTGACATTCCCCTGTGCCAGGCGGATTGAGCACCGCTGAGGTCACCCAGCTTGATCCTGGCTCTGAAGGAAGTACATCTCCCATGCACCCTTCTAGGACTCCGTTTCCAGCTGATAACACCCAAAACAAGATTTATCCAGACGTAACTAATAGGATTCCCCACAGGTGTTAAGTTCACTAAAGCCAACTGAGTGACAGTGACTCACATTAGTGGAGGACATGGATCACCATTAATAAAATCAGTCACAAAAAAAAGTATCACCCCCTGTTTTCATTTCTTGATGAAATGAGAGCATGGAAATAACTGCTGTGAGCACCTCGAAACCCAGGAGTGGGGCAATGCAGCTGGAGACCAACTCTGGAAAGAGCAGATTTTACAGGGAGAAGAAAAAGCACTCCAGGTATCTCATTCCCCAGCTTTGCATGCTCTTCCTTCCTAAAGTACATTTCTCACTCATGGCAATTGTGGTTGTCTTAAAGCAGAGGTGTCCCATGTCTCTTCTCACTAAAACACAGTGTGCACACCTTACTTCAAGGAAAGAAATTTTCTGCAGTGTTTATCCTGTGTTTTCCTTCCAAATTGCTAAGTCCTCACATTATTGTGGTATTTTTTGATAGCTGTCATATCCCACTCTAGATCATTCATCCTGAGGCATTATTTGTTCGTTTTCCAGCAGTTCACATCCCATCCTCATCTCCAGTGCCTATGGAGATTGTTTCTGTCCCAAGAGCTCTCAATCCCATTCTCTCTAGAGAAAGCTTTTTGAACCCTCTCCCCTCCCCTTCCTGGCTTCCCTCTCCTGGATTTTTTGGCCACCAGCTCTCTCCGTCTCTTTCTCACAGCCTGAGAAAGAAGGACACAGTGACTGTGCACAAAGTGCCCTGCTTGCTGTCTGGTCCTGGAAACAGGGCCTGGAGCAGGACAGATGGGAAAAATCCTGCTCATCTCCCGATGCTCTGAAACAGAGCACATCCCATCTGGTCAGGATCTTCAGAGGATTTTGCAACTAAATTCTTAACAGCTCCCTGCTGATTGCGTGCAAGTGGCAATTTTTCAAACGCTGAGCGCTTGGCCAAAGCTTGGAGGTTTTTTCCCCCACTGTTGGAGCAGTAAATGATGTATCTGCGACCAAAACACCAAACCTTCAGCCCTCGAGCCAGAACACAGACATGCAAACATTTCTTAATTAAACAGTTGTAAAATAATTTTAGCAAGGGCAGTTACCTCCTTAGCGGGATTTACTGAACTCTGCCAAAATAATCACTTTGAGGTAAATAACTCGCATGGAAAGTCTCTGCCTGATGGCTGTCAAAACTGCCAGGAAATGATACAATTAAAAAGGTGCCTTACACTAAGAAGTCTCAGGCTGTGATTCCACTAGGTCTGACTGTAAAATAGCCTCCAGTGTTAATGTAATTTAAGAAAAGATATTAAGAATAAAAGAGGACATTGTACTATAAGCACTTGACAGTACCTGAAATGGCAAGCCTGTGCCTTCATGAGATCTCTGTCTGAAATCCCTTCGATGCAAGGTTTTCACTCTGTTTAATTTTAGCCCAGAACCAATTCAGAACACTTGTTTTACGACTTTTTCAACAGAAGACAAATCCTTGGATCTCAAAATTAATCTCGTGCAAAGAATAGAAACTCAGGATGCAGAAATTTACAAAGAGATTTATGAGTTCTTCAGTGGCATACGAATAAAAAGAATTAGCTAATCGTTGAGAAATACAGACCAAACTGAAAATGCTACATAAAAAATATAACAATAAAATTCACATTAAATTATTTATTCTGTAATAAACAGTGACACTTTTCTTTATACAAACCCTCCCCCACCTCCGATCAGTTCTGATGAGGGGAGCAAAAATTTCAATGGAGTTTTGAGGGAAGAAAGGTGGGAAAACAGGTGGAGGGAAGAGAGGGACCCTGATTTGGCTGATGGCTTTTAAACAACAGCTGCAAAAAGCAAGCAGGGAAAGTGCAGCACAGCTCTGCAGATTCTTCAGTCGATTACTGTAAACCCCAACTCCTGTAAACCAAAAAAACCTGAGCCCAAGCTCACCAGAATCAAGGCTGGAGCAGACCCCAGGCCACCACAGGACTGCAATTCAGGCATTCCAGGCTGGTCCAACCATCCCAATGCCACTGAAGATTTCCAAGGACACTGAGGGGAGGGAGCAGCATTCAGGCTTCTGTAGGCAAATGGCCCTTGTGGCACAGCTGATTTATCGTGGAAGTTTGAGCCTTTGAGCAGGTGCATGAAATAATTAGGATGTTTTAATGACCCCCGTTCCTAAACTTTCTTTATTGGGAGCCTAAAAATAATAAATGGCTAAATGGTGTATTTCCCAGGGAATGCCAGCCCAGCTTTCCCAGGTCCCACCATGGTGTCACAGAGACTGCAGAGCAAGAACAGGGAGTAATTTAAGAATTTGGGTCATGGGCAGCTAAAATATGGTTTTCCAGCGACATCTACAATTCCCTTTGGCAACCAGCTCACCCCGTAAGTATAAACCTGCTAACACAGCCTAAATTTAGTATATTGAGCAGTGCCTGCCCAGCCAGGTACATACAACACTGGAGAGGATCATCTCTGCTCTCAGATCAGCCTTTCCAAAACCACCCCTGCCTCTCCTGTCACAAGGACTGGATTTTGAACCTGCCCAGGAGAGTCCCTTACTTTTTAAAGGGACTTCTTCCTGCACCACAACTCTGAGATTGTGCCCATAGGGCTAATATGTAAAAGCAGTATTTATTTTTAAATACATTCCCGCTTTACATGAGATTTTAGTTCCAAACAACATGCGTCAACTTTTTTTTTTAAACCCACACACAAGCAATATTAATCATCCAAATACCCTTTAGAAGCTCAAAGGCTGACATACTAAAACCGAGAATTCCACTTAAAAATATATATATATTTCTAAATTGTTTATAAGAAATATATGTTGCTGGTCCATTGATAGGGAGAAAAAGCCTGTACCTGAAATTAATTAAAAGACTGATAATTAAAGATAGGTTTGTCTGCTAAAAGGCAATATATTGCACCTCTCTACACAACTGCTGATTCCATTTTCATCTTTACAGACAGAAATCAGGTGATTTGAAAGGGGTTTTTTGGTGTGTTTTTGTTGTGTTTGTTTGTTTGGGGCTTTTTTATAACAAGTATTGAAAAATCATATTCACTCCTGAGTTTACAGAGAATGCAATAAAATGCCTACATTTTCCATCTCGGATGAGATTCGGTGAAGTCATTCACTTCATTTCCAAAGGATGTGCATTTGAAGCATGAGGGCAGAGCAGAGAGAACCAGGTATAGCTCCACGTGGATGTGTATAGATATATTTGTAGAGAAATACAAACACACACATGAAAAATTATGTGAGGGGGACTGCAAGACACATCTAACAGGCTGGAATCAGAAAGGCTGAGAGCAGCAAGGCAATCCTAACCTGAACTTGCGTGTCTGGTGGGGAAAGGAATCAGAACACAGTCTGTTTTACTATTGCCAAGTGCAGCTTATTCAGCTCTCCAGAAATTCCAGAAATCCAACCTCCTGGGCAGCCAGCGGCTGCAATATTCCATCTCCTTGCTGGGATGGATATGGGCTGTTGAAAAAAACTGGCATCTGCCTCTCAAAAACTGGTGGACAGCCTGAACCCTCCCAGTCTTCAAATGAAGACATAAAAATTTATGTCAGATTTCTCAACATTAACAGGAATAAAATAAAATCCTGGACAACTTTAAGGAGGTCACTATTTTGAGTTTCTCGAAATAAAGCAGTAATTTCCCTGTTTTCTCCCAGAAAGAGTGACAGAGTACAACATGTTTTATAAGTCTTTTCAAAATGAATCATCCGCTTTCTTGGGACAGCATCAGAACACACCACACATAAAAAGAATGAAACAACTCCTTCAGTAATGCCTTAAGACACATAACTTATCTGTGACCTGATTTCAAGGGGTTTTTTTTTCCTATCTGCAGAAACATGAGCAGTCTCAACCTTTCTGTTTCTTTCTCTCTGCCATCAATTCCTCACCACTGCAGCACTGCAGGCAAGCAATTCTCTCCTCTTTCAAGAGCAAAACCATCGCAGCATCTGCTTCTCATAAGCACTTCTGTGCGTGTGTGAGTGTGCGTGTATGGGACAGAGAGAGAGAAGTAAATCTGCTGAATTTAACTTAAAAGTTTGTCAAAACAAAGAAGTTTGTTTTTTTTTCTCTTTTTACATCCCTCAAATTGTAGAGCACTGGAGTAGGGCTACTGCTACACACTTAGGCTTTTCCTTTCAACTCACTGGTTAGCACAAGGGACAATGGGTGAGTGAGGGGAAAAACAGAATTTATTTCACTTTCAAGGTCAACAGACTGGTGCATGAATGGCTACAGACAAGAGCAGGTTTTCATTGGCACTTGTCTCCCAGAGCTTGCAGAAGTTCCTCCAGCTCTCTCCCACGATCAGCAGTGGAAGCTGTGTGCAGAACAGAAGCCCTGGAGGTGGAAGAGGCAACAGATTCACCATTTCTTCATCCCCACTAACCAACAACTCAGTGACACAACCCAAAAAGAGATTCCAGTGCAAACTGTGGGTCTGTTTCTTTCCCTTCCCATTTTCCTTGACGTCTATAGGGAACCAGAGGAGGTCCCTCATAGAACGAGCTTGTGAAGGGGAAGGTAGTGAGCAGACAGCTCTTGGTAGACTTTATTTCAGGAAAGTCAAACACACTACACCTCAAAAAGAAATGCTGCCTTTTCTTTTGCTTCCCCTGCCACCCAAACTCTCCATCCCTGAAGTTCAAAGAGGACACATTGTCACTTTGATTTCCACCTTTGCCAAGCCCAGGGGAGAAAAAAAAAAAAGCCTAATTTTTTTTTCTTCCCAGTATTCCTAATACTGTCAACATTCCTAAGTCAGAACTCTTTTTCTTGAGATACTTCCTGAACTGTACTGTCCTGATAAGAAAGTGAACTTTGGCACAGCTGGTACTCCATTCCCTCCCATACAGTTTTCCCATTGCATTATGAATTTATTGACAAATTGAGGAGTTAGCTCCACCACAGCAGCAGTATTATACAGTATTGTCATGAAAGTGAAATTTATTGAGAGAAAGAAATACTGATGGACTTTAAAGATAAGGAAAAACCCTACCACATTTAATTCATCATCCCAACAGAGGGACTACAACCCTGTTATTTTAAAGCGATATTTAAGCGTAGTCCATTCAGCATTTATACACCGTCTCAAACTTCAAATCAGCAAGGTAGAGACTTCACGGTCTTGCCAAATTGTGATATAATCCTAATGCCTCCAGTGCCAGCATGCCAAGCCCTCTCCCGTGATGAAGGAGAACACTCAACACCTCACAGGATCAAGTTCAAAAAGCCTGGAGGGAAGCAGCAGTGCAGGGAGGGAGCCCTGAACCTCGGAGTGGCATGCACTTCCCAACGCCCCCCTCCCCTTCCACACACATCCATGTGGTCTCCACCTGACAAAACTACATTTACAACGCTCAGTGCCTTAAAATTAAACTCTGTCTTATCTCAGCCATGTGTTTATATCTTGGTTTTCCCACTCAGCTGGTGTGTCTTTCAAACAGGGATGCCTGACAGCAGTGGTGACAGAAATGCAACGCTTTGTAAGAGCCTTAGGGGATATTACAGAGAGACCCTGGGGGCACAGAGCAGAAAGGCAACATCTCCAGGTAAAAGCCAGGATCCAGCAATCCAGCTCCTGATCCTGGGCTCACCTCAGTGCCATCCAAGCAGGTACTGGCACTTGCTGGAGTCCCCAGTTCTAGGCACAGACACTGACCCAGCTCCAGCCCAGGGTGACCCTGCAGCCCTCACCCAGGACTGCATCGTGCTCAACTTGGCTCCAACTAAAGCCTTAATTCTGCAAGTCAGACCCAAGCCCAGGCCAGGGGGCTTTTCCCAAGCCCAGGGCTGTGCTTCCATGTGGCCATGCTGCTTTTCCAAGGCCAGGTTGTCTTGCTGGCCCCAGCCAAGCCTCAGCACGTGCAGCTGGTTACGAAACTGCAGCGCTGCAGCTGGGCTTCTGCAAGCCCCACAGCACAGCTGAGGGCAGACAAACATCCTGCAATCAACAGGAGTTGAAAACTGTCCTGCTTCCCTTGAGCTGCTCAGCACACAGATCAGGCCAGTTATAAACCTTTTGCTTCCACAAGCCACGCATTTTTATAAACCTGAATTTTTATTTTTTCTTTTTCCCTGAATATTGATGTTGTAAGTTATCACCTTGAAATGGCTTAGCTGCAAGTCCTGCCTGTAAGATTGTACTGATATTTATGAGCATTATGAGGGCCTTCAGCATAACCCACAGGGAGCTGAGTTCAACAGCTTCAATGGATCATAGCTGAGGCACATCTTCATGTCTGATTTGAGAGTATTTGGTCCGTTTTGAAAGAATGGATGGGTTGGAAATGCAGTTCCTGTAACCTCAAGCTTTGCTCTATGCTAAAGGGGTTTGCGAGTTTCTGACAATCAGCACAGCACAAAGCCACCTTTAGAGGCAAGAAAAGTAAAAACACTTTTACTACAATCTAACACCAGGAAAAATATTTGGCTGAAACGTTAGGTGCGAATTATACTTGCTCAAGCTAGAACAAAAGGACAAAAACATCAAAGTCTAGTAATGTGGAAACAAGAAGTTTAGCTCTTCAAAAAGAAAGGAAAGATAGACATTTGAGGTAACAAACAAAAAAAAAAAACCAAAATGCACAAACACATCACAGACATCTAAAAATAGCATTTTATACATTTTTGCCAGTGCTTCTCTGAGAGCAAGTTCTTTAAACAGAACTTAACAATTTTACAATTTTTTTTTAAAAAAATATGTCATCCTAAAATAGCCCATCAATCCTTACCCAAACTTTCTGTATTTCTACAAAAATAGATGCACAAAGAGCTACAAAATACTGTATTCCTGAAAGAAGGCGCACTGTAGTCAAGGAAGAGTCTTTTTCCTGACTATTGAGACTGTTCATAAAAATATCAAGCTGAACAAAACGAAACACCGTTAAAGGAGCAGAAAGGAGTTAGGTTGCCCAGCTGCAGCAGGCTCAGATGAGGAAAGAAAGAAAAGTTAGGTTTCTGGTTTTTTTTTTCCAACACTGTGGGACCCATAAACGGCCTTACAAATAAAAGGCTCAATAGCAAAACCAGAATAGTTGGCTCTTCATCTTCATGTGTGTCCTTTGCTCCATGCAGGAGGAGTCAACCACTGCTGCATCACCAGCCCAGCCCTGCTGCCTCCAGCTCAGGCTGCTCTGAATTCCTCTGCACTTCAGAACCAAGCAGCTTCCTTGCTCTTGTCCTGATGCTGCAGACCTGCGTTTCAGAAAAGAAAAGGAAAATAATTAAATATTAATAATCGATAAATTAATTAAATTAATTCGATTGTTTTTTTCTTCCTCCTCCCCAAGCAACTGAAGTCAGGATAAACAAGTTTTGATTTAAAAAAAAAAAAAGAGAAAAAGGAAAAGATAAACTCCCCCCCCAATTTACCAGCTTAAAGGACTTGCTAGCAACAGCGTTACTGCTCCAAACTTTTTAATTTATGAGGGGTGAGATCAAAGCAAATTTAAGTTCAATTCTGGCTCAAGCAGTTCAGAAATGCTGATAAAATTCCTGTATGAGCTTCCTTGATTTGAGGTAATGAAAAAATCCTCCACCAAGGTCTGCATCGATTATGCAGAATGCAACAGAGCAATATTTCCTGGCAGGGCCAACCACAGACATCACCTCCTTTAGAAAAGGATCTTTAGGATCTCACAGTTTCTGTAGCATTTCACCTCACAGAGCAGAGAGGGAAAATGCTCCTGCAGCATGCAAAAAACCCCAAAAAGTTCACCTACAGAGTGTAAGATTTTCAGCCAAGAATGGCTAGTGCTTCCACATGGGAAAAATTAATGGTTTTCAGCTTGCATTTGTTATGAGTTCCTCTAACATTTTCCTTTGTAAAAAGTGAGGACTATCTAATAAATGTGGTGCTATGTTGTGGCTTTAGCATTATAGACTTGGAACCTGTGTTATACTCTGGGATTTCTCTGCTCCAGAGGGACTCAATCTCCTCTAGATTCACACCTAACAGGGCGTAAACCTAAAATCCAGACAATGGAAAGGGAGGTGCAGATTAAATTTCCCAAAGAAGATACATTCTTGCTCATTTATAGGGAAAGCAAAGGAGAGAGATGCAGGCACGGATTTTCAGAGGTAGCAAGGCACTCAAGTCTCAGTGATTTAAAACCTGTCCTTTGACGTTTTGAGGCAAGTAAATCGCATTTCATGAAATGAAGGTACATTTCCCACTATAAATCAGCATTCCTGTACAGACAGCAAAGATCCACTGCGTCATCCTATTCCTTGCCCTGCCACAGAGTGTACCAAGGTACCTGATTTGCCAAGAATTTAGGGTTAATTTCAGCACGAATGTAAATAGGTGCAACTCCAGACCTCAGTGATGTTGTAACCGTTGAAGCTCCATGTTAATTTGATATTTCACCTGTGAAAATCAACAGACTGTGGTGGTTTTGATTGGCCCAAAACATCAGTAAAGTATTTTTAACATCTAGGAAAAATTTGGACCCCTCAGAAGCTGGTGTGGTAGGCCTGGAGAGGTGTCTGAGGGGTGGGGAGTGGCACAAAGATGGCTCCTGTGTGTCCTAAATGTAAGTTCTGGAAGTTTTACATCAAGTCCAGCAGAGCCAATCTCTGATGGCTCTGAAGGTGATGGACATGCTGCCGGCCAAGTTTGGGCCAACTGAAGGTGCTGGTTACACCTCTGTGAAAACATATTTAAGAAAAAATCAAAACAAGGTCATCACACACTTCTTTGTAGTTGGAGGAGGAAGAGGTGGAGGTAAAAATATGTGAAGGGAAAACAACATGGAGACGCCAAGATCAGTGAAGACGGTGGGGAAGAGGTGCTTCAGGCACCGGAGCTGAAATTCTCTGCTGGCCACGGTGAAGGCCATGGGGGCAGGAGGTCCCCCTGCAGCCCATGGAGTCCACAGGAGTGCAGAAACCAACCCACAGCCCACTCCAGAGGAGCAGGTGGATGCCTGGAAAAGACTGTGAACCAGTAGGAGTCTCATCTAAGAGTTAAAACTGCAAAGGCCTTGGAAGGGAGAGAAAGGCCTTTTCCTTGCTCCTGGGATGGAAGCAGCCTGGCCTCAGCTTGGGAGAATCTGCACAGCACCCTATGGACAAAAGGACTCATGTTGCAGCAGAATTCGGGCGGGATGTTGCTCGTGAGATTGGACCCACACCAAAGAAGTCCCCAGAGGACTGTGTCTCATGGGAGGAACCCCTGGCTAAGCAGAGAACCCCTCTCCCTGACAGACTGACCAGAGAACACCCCTCACCCTGCCCTCTGCCCATGTAGTTGGTTTGGAAAGAGAGAAGGGGAGTGAGCACAGAGACTGCTTCTTAAGAGGGAGGGGGTGAGAGCAGAGAAACTGTCTGGAGACAAAGATAAGTAGAAATAAATAATATTTGTAGTAGAAGAATTGTGGTGATTAATGGATTTATGGACCTGCTCTGTGGACTGAGAAAATACCTCTCACCCTGCCCTCCTACCCGAGCTGTTGGTTGGAAGGAAGAAATGGGGTGAATAAAAATGGGTTCGTAAGAGGGAGGGGGTGAGTGAACACAATAGTGTATGAAAAGTTTATTTTTGCCTTGCATTTATCCCCCAACTCTGTTAAAAAAATGTTTTTGCAACTTTAAGTTTGGAGCCTGTCTGCCCCTTTTCTTCCGTGCATCCTCCTACCAGTGTCCTATCTCACTTAACTCACAAGATTGGTGTGTATTTTTACAGTTTTTTTTCTTGCAGCAAGAGAGAGTCGAGGTGTCTGGTGTTTAGTCAGGGTCAAACCCTGACACAGACCCATGTGCTAGGCATGGATCTCATTCCCATATCCAATCACACAGGGAAACACAAAAGAAAACACAAACGTTTTCAGAAAGCCTAACAGGCATGGAGGGTTCAGATCTGACAGCTACCTCCTTGTTTTAAGAGTACAAATAGCTAAATATTTAATGGTTTCAGAGCTGAGCCTCAAAGCAATTAATAAAAGATGAGAGCATATGGCTGTATCCATGTGAGGATTCCCAAGCAGGGCACAAACACTTGTGTGTCCAGCAGTGAAGAGACAACAGGAAAGCAAAGCCCAAGGGTGTGGTGCTCCAAACCTTGCATGGTGCTTTCTGCTCCATTTCACACACACTTGTACCTATTTCTTCAGATTGGAAAAAATGGGATATCCCTCAGCTAGAGCATGCCTATAAAAAATGTTCAGAGTCTCTTTATTCAATGAAGATGTCTCCTTGTTGCTTAAGAGCTATTTGTTTTCCTGGCAGCATCATGCACAGAGTGATAAGGAACTGCTGTTAGTTGCTTTCAGGGCTCCCTCAAAGTTTGTGATGACAATTTGGGGTTGTTTTTCCCCTGCTGCTTACAGGATTTTAAACAAAGATGACCAAAAAAAGGAAAAAAAAAAAAAAGGAAAGGAATCAAGACAACAGAAACCTTTCAGAGCATAAAGAAGTCATTTAAGTTCACCAGAGGAGCACTAAAGGACACCAGAGGCAATGAAAGCCTGTAAGAAGAGAAACAAGTTCTATGGCTCCTAGCAGCTTTAAAAAATGATACACACACCTGTTTAAGAGGTCTTGCACCTGACAGCAGCAAGTGGTGGAAGGGGAATAACCAGCTGAACTGGCACCTTCCCAGACAGGTGTCTTTGCAAGACACAAATAACTGTACCAAGGAGGCTTAAAATATAACTATGGACTCTAAACAGCCAGAGAAAACGATCCAAGAAACCAAAGTTGCCCTGTTTACAGAACTGAATGTGGAACACTTTCCATGCCTTTTCCTCATTCTATTCCTATCTCCTTCTAGGCAAGGCAATCTGCAATCCTGATACAGAATCCAAGGCCAACCCTGCAACTAACCAAGAGCTTCCATTTGCAGTGGAAGTGCGGCAGTGCTTTCCTTTTAACAAGGACATTGTCACTCACCCAGCACAATTCCCCTTCCTTGAGACACCAATATCAGAGCTAATTGCCACATGAACATCATACATGCTCTGTGAAACCATCTAAACAGATTTAATGTGTTGTGACAAACTTGTGGGATGTGTGTAAACAGAGACAAATGCACAGAAGGGATCAGAATGGAACTTGAGGGGCCAAATTCAATGTACCACAAAATACATATGTGTAAATAAAATATCAAAAAGTACAATAAAATGTACTTTTATATCAAGCACTGTAGCTTGTGGACTTCCAAAAGACATCATACACCAGCAGACACAAACCTAACAGATTGTAACTGATCTTGAGGCAGACCAGCATTTTCTTTAATCCCACTTGTACCAATACAGAAGCTTCTGAAAGGGTTAATTCGCAGCATACAACGTGAGGATTAAGCCACATTTAATGGCAATCAGGTAGCTAAATCCCTCTTCATCCCCTAAGGCCGGACCATGTAAGTTCCAACAGATGTGCAAGACAGATCAATGGTTTGCTAGCTCTGTGAAGAGTGCTGTGCTGATGTCCCACACAATGTGTTCTAAAACATAAATTCCCAAACTACACCGTGCATGCAGTGGGAACCTCCTCTTAACCTCTGGAGTGATTCAGCATCATCCATTCGTGAGATCCATTATTTGGCTTGGCATGGCAGGGATGCAACAATGTAGCTGGAAGAGGGTAAGATTACAGCCAGCCTGCCCTGATCCCAACGCTATCATTCAGCATAATCCAGCGTGAGGAATTCTGCAAATGTTTCTATAATCGCATGTGACAGTAGCTCGAGAAATGTGACCATGCTAAGGGGTGGGGAAATCAGTTTCTATGTGAAGGACTCTGAAAAGCAATGTCTAGGTATAGACCAAATGAACTTTTTTAACATAAATCATCCGAAGCTCATGGAATCTGATATATTGACAGCTCCACAGGTTATTTTCTCCAGGAAAATGTGAGCAAATACTCTCAGAACTGACATATTCTTGCCACTATGGCCTCACCCTACTCAGAAGAAACCACTTCTATGTTGCTAAAAACCAGTTCACTCTTAAGCACAAGAGAGATGAGTGTGCAGGGGAAGACAGCAAATAATTGCAATGTCACAGGACTACCCTTCCTGCTGTGTTTCATTGCTGGCACCCTTGTTCCCAGAGCTGGGGCTGCCTAACAGGGTCTTGCTGCTGGGTTTCAGTGTGTGACCATTTTGAATGGTCACAAAGGAGTGAGACATTTGTCTGCTGAGATTCTCTGTGTCTTCAACCCAGCCACACATTTCCCCCCCTTTCTCTTCCCCCACAGGAACTCATGGGCTAAAACCCACACATCAGGCATGGGGCAGAAGTTCACAGTTCAGATCTTTTCCACTCCAGCCTCCCACGCTGAGCAACCACAACACATGCAAGGCACTGCCAAAGCAGGATCCTGACAAAATTAGCACCCAACTGTACCCTTCCACAGAGATTTCACAAGGAGCAGGCAGCACCAAGCCAAAGCTGTATTTGTTCTCTAAGGCAGTGATAGGACCCAGAGTCCTTTTTGAGTTACTTGCTCTTACACAGAAAACAACTCAGTCTAGGCTGGACTTGTACCTAAGCCACTCAGTGGTATCTCCTGACTAACAATTCCTTACACAGCTCTCAGTTCCATCCCCAAAAGGTTAAGTCAAATACCAGGCCTCTGCAGAGACTATAATTCTGTACGCAAAAGCATAAAATATAATTCTTCTTGTATCACTGGTTTAGCTGGAAATGTCATTTATATATAAATTATCCAGTGTTAAGAATCCTAATGAGCTTTTTCTTGGTTTTCTTGAGGCAGCAAGTGGCATAGTATTTAGAAGAGATTATTGGCTCCCAGTTGCTTTAAAGGGAAGAGAGAGAGATTTGTATTAGGTTCATGGTACTTCATCTCTAAGAAACAGCCTTTTTTGCCCCACCCATTCTTTGCTCTCCTGCATGTTACTCTAGGCAAGGAAGTGTTTCAGACACATTGAATCAGAGAAATCTATCAAAAAAGGAGAGAAATAAATACTTTAAGGAAAAGGTAACAAAGATCCAATCCTTAATCAGAAAACTTTAAGAAGTACTAATCAACAAGGATTGCTGCTGGTGAGATAAATATCAAACCCAAAGAGCCCTCAATGCGGCCTGTGAGCTCCAGGATGGATGTTCTGGGAACTGCCAGTCACCCCTCACCTGACTGCAAGAAACTTCAAACGCTGAGAGCTCTTAGACTGCTCCTGATACTGAGACAAGAGCCTCCACTCAAAGCTCACACACATGGAGCTCATGGTCTGCAGTTCAGAAATTATTAAAATGCAGTAAAATGAGTTTAATTCACAGACCTCTGCCTAGACCCTAGAGAAAGGCATTGAGTTTGATGGCGAGCACAGCTCCATCAGCACCTCTGCTCTCCAAGTGACACCTGAATACTTCACAGGAAGGAAATGCTGAATTGTTCCAGCTTAAGATGTAATCCTCATGTACTGCAAGCTATTAGCTCATTGGAGATACATGTTGGTGAATGCACAGATGAAGTACCTGAACAAGCTGGGAACTTCCCCATGGAAGCATAATTAATATTTTCCCCACAAGATTTAAACAAAAACAAACAAAATTTCAGATCATGTCACAACTCCCTTGGCTTGAATGGGACCAAGGTGAATGTTCCACAGCTCACCTGCCCTGACAGCAATTACAGGGGGGATTCCCACCTGTAAACGCATTTGGATATGGCTCTGAGAGCCAGTCCTGGGAAGTTCACATTTCTGCTCCAATTCTTCCTGCTAAATCAAGTCACAGCCAAAAAAACCCCAAAAAAACCAAACAAACCATCTCACCTGTCTCAAACCCAAAACTCGGCACGATGTCCACTGTCCCGTGAAAGGCTCCAGCCCAAGCTGAGGTAGCGCTGGTGACAGCAGCGGGGTCTGTCTTTGCCACGTCCCCCTGGGCAGCGGGAATCCTGGCGGCGCGGACCGAGGGCATCAGCAGGGAGCCGTAGCGCGGGTCGCGGTGCGAGCTGGGGTGGTGGTGGTGCATGTGGGCGTGGGGGTGGTGGCGGTGCATGTACACATCGTGCATGTGTGCGTACGAGGGGCTCACCTGAGATGCTAAGGGGTAATGCCAGGACTCGGAGCTGGCAGGGGGAGCGGCTGGGGCAGTCTGGTGCAGGCCGTGTCCCGGCCAGCCGCTGGGATCGGCGCTGGGGAAGGTGCCTGGTGCAGTCACGGGGAAATCGGGGTGCACTCCGCTCAAGCAGGGGGGAGGAGGAGGCTGGTACGAGCTGGTCCAGAACGAGGTTGGGAAGCCGCTCCTTTGGCTTGAAATTGTGGAGCTTTCTGGGGGAGAGGAAAGAAGGGAAGTGTGACTGAAGTGAACTTTGTGGTGAAAACCCGGCAATGATTTGCTATTCCCTTTAGTTTGTAATGCTGAGCTTACGCTTCCTCAGCAAATATAGAATTACAGGACATTTGAGGCAGGAGGGGACACCTCTAGACTGTCTAGTCCAGTTCCCTGCTCAATAGGGGCACCTGGAGCAGGTAGTCCAGGACTGTGTCCAGTCAGATTTTGAGTGAGATCTAAACTCCACTGCCTCTCAAAAAAAAACCCCAAAAAACACCAACCAACCTAAAAAACCCAACAAAAAGTTTTCTTGTATTCAGATGGAATTTCCTGTTTTTCAATCTGTGCCTGTTGCCTCTTGTCCTGTCAGCAAACATTGCTGAGGAGAGCCTGGCTCCCCCACCCTCATTCCCTCCCGTCAGGTTTCTACACATTTAAGATCCTCCCAGAGAAGATTTTTCTTCTTCTTCAGGCTGTAGAGTCAGAGCCCTCTCAGAATCTTGGTTCAGGAATCGTGAGGAGAGGCCAACTCCTGCCCAGACCAGAGCACATCATTCAGTAAAGCAGCTGTTTTGGCTGCAAATGCTTCTGAGCAGAGAGCTTCCTGCAGAACAGGAAACATTTGGCTAAAAGAATACCTGGTCTTCTCAAACTAATTGAATGCTTTGATGGGATAAAGGTCATATCTAACACAGCCTATGTTAGTCCCTTATAGACTGTATCATGATGCCCTCTACTCAATAGGACCATACAGGCAGAAACGTCTCTGTAGCTCAAAGAGGTTTTTGTCAAAAATAAAAGACTTGCTGCTTCTTACAGCTAGGGCTCAGCTTATATTCAAATGGATTCCAATACCTCTACATAATGAAATCACATTCTAAAAATTCCTCTTTTGAAGGAGCAGTCAGTGTTTTTGATGTGTAGGAAAGTCTTGGCATCCCCATTCTCACAATCCTCTTGCCAGCTCATGCTAGAAAGTACTGCTTCATGCAATATGTCTCAGCTCCAGTAGGATTTTTTTTGGTCAAAGATGGAAACATAAAAATACAGAACTTCACCTCTGATGAAAGAACAGTCATAAAAATAGCCTATGGAGAAATAAAGCCAGGGAAGTTTAATATTTGATGAGGCGAGGAATCCTCTGTTCCTCATAACTTTCGTAAAAGTACTTTTTTTTTTTAAATCACCTTTTGTTTTGCTTGGTTTAATAAGCAGCTGGAATGAGACCTGGGTGAAGACACCATTGAGAATGAACAGATTCTTCAAACATTCCTGCCTCCAAACTTTGCTTATGCAAAAATATTTTGGAAACAAAAAACCTGGAAGTGTTTTCTGACTGCATCACTACATGGACACTCATGTCTCCGTTTTAAAATCCATTAAAATAATAGAAGTTTTTCCACACATCAGTCGGCTTTGATTTAGGAAGTTTATTGAGGCTGAATAACTTCCAATATTGGAAACAAACTTTGCAAATGTACCGTGGACAAACGTAGAGGATGCTTTGTGCCAAAATGCTCCAGAGGCTGCAAGCTTATCTGGCAAACTGCATTCCAACATGGGTTTCTTCAAAAGGTTGGGTTGCTTTTAGCAAAGTATTTTTATTGAAATTCATGCTTGAAGACTGGAGAGAGTGTCAAGCATATTACAGAAGCCTCATCACTCCTCCAGAATTGGTATTGTTCCTTGTTTGTAAACCATTCCTTTTAAAGAGGGAATACACTGAGATGGAGAGTGCATATAGCTTGTGTTGTTGGCAGCAGGGCTGACACAAAAAAAAAAAAAAAAGCAAACTTCATGTCCAGTCTGTTGTTTTCCATGCTACCTAACAGAGGAGCACAGCTTGACAATGCTCTGCCAGTATTCTGTAAAATTAACCTCTGTAATCGAGTTTATAAAAACTATCTGGCTGTTATCTGCATGGAAAAGCCCTAAATCCAAAGCATTGCACTTCAAAAAAGCACAGAAAACCACAAAGTATCTGCAGGACAGCTTTAATAACAGGAGAGAGCACTTTAAACCACCGAATTTGCCAACATGAATTCATCCCAGATTGTGTAACAGCTTGGCTTTCCCAGTCATGCAGGAGGTCTAGGCTACAGAAAACATGTTTGGTCATCTCAAATTTTCAAACCTGTGCAGGTTTCACAAAGCTGCTGTCAGCCACTGTCACAGACCAGCCCCACTGACAGAGTGTGGCCAACCCCACTGGGAAAGGTCAGGTTCTATCCATGCCACATAAACATGCAGGGAAATCTCACCCACCCTGAGTGCTCACAGATACCAGGCCCCTATGGAATATGGGGAAAAAGCCATTTCCACACAGAAAGGGGGGGAAAAAAAAAAAAAATCTCTGTACTTCCATGGGCTTTCAGGAGGCATTTACCAAAACCTGTCTGCCAAGAAAGATACTACAGTGACCACAATTTCCTACCCTAAGTACAGGGAGGCAGGGAGATGGCAACATCCCAGGAACCACCGAGTTGTGGCCAATGCAAATGTTCACAACACATGCTGAAAACATGCCAAAAGTGCACACACTGTAAAGGAGACAATGTATGGGGTTTTCTCTCTCAAAAGGCAAGAGGACAGAAAAGGAAGAGAGAGAAATAACCCAACATTTTCATCTAGGAAAAATATATTGATGAAAATGCCATTACGATAACATTAGTTTCAAGGTATCATTAGCACCTGCAAAAGATTTCAGGCAGTTACACCTAAAATTGAATATTCATGCTACTGGAGCCTTTTGTAGGGAACCATATTTTATTAAAAAAATCTGTTTTTCCAAATTCATTTTGGCCTAAACTGATCAGTAGTTTAGTTCAGCACACAAATGATGAAAACCTGCTCTTTTCAGAACAAAGGGTTCTATTTTTCATATGTAACCAAAATTCCTCCTCAAAACAAACAAAAAAACCCCTACAATATCACCTTAATGATAAAATCATAACTTGCATTTAAATTAGAGCACCTTAAGAAAAGACAAAGAAGAAAGAAGCACAAAAAGAAAAAGCTGGGGAAAAAGAGTTAAAACCATTGCTAATCCTCCTTTCAGATAAAGGAGAAATTGCAGTGAGCTGGGGAGCCAGTTCATGCTCACACACTTTCCATCAAAACCTGGACCTCCCAAAACAGCTCTTGCAAAAGCTCTTTTCTTTCCAATTTATCTTTGAGTAAGGAATTGACAGCAATTCTGACTACACATGAAGGTTATTTATAGAAAAACTTCAAGCCAATGATACTTTAACTCCTTTAGGTAAAGGGATACAAATTCACATTCGTTTGCTGTAACTGAGCATCTTTGTTGCTGTGAGTAAACCAGAAGACCAAGCTGTCAGTGTTGCTCCTTCCCCCCTATTTTCAAGCAGAAATACTTCAGAAACCCATCTGGCCCCGAAAAAACCCTTGTCAGCCTCTCTCCCCTGGAGCAGCAAATGCCCTCATCTCTCTCAGCACCCAGCAGCCTCCCCAGAAGACCAAGCTGTCAGTGTTGCTCCTTCCCCCCTATTTTCAAGCAGAAATACTTCAGAAACCCATCTGGCCCCGAAAAAACCCTTGTCAGCCTCTCTCCCCTGGAGCAGCAAATGCCCTCATCTCTCTCAGCACCCAGCAGCCTCCCCAGGGATTTCCACGCCCCTTCAGCAGGTGCAGGGATGGCACAGGGCGTATCTCCTTACTTTATTCCCGGAAGATGTTTGGGACACAGAGACCTCCATTCCCCACTGAGGGCACGGGGCACACGAGGTCAGGAGGCAGAACCCTCACACCAGGCCACCCAGGTCCCCTGCAGAGCCCTCTGGGGATGGCTGTGCAACCACAGCGTGGGGAGAGGGAAAAACAGCAGGGGATGTCTGAGGGCAAAGGGAAGACACTCAACCCCACCCAAGGAACGTCCCCAGCCCCACTGAAGAGGGCTTGTTGTGGGCATGGGGTCTCTAGGGACTGCCTTGACCCCATTGCTAAAGCATTTATAGCCTGTCTGGGCCATTTATAAACGCTCCAGTCTCCTTTTTAGTAAGCATAGGTTCAATCCTGCTCGCAGCAGAGTCAACGGAAAATTTCCCATTAACATTAATGGTCCCGGCTCAAGCCATAAATTCCTCCAGCTCCCCAGCCACTTGTGCTGACCTTTGCTTAAACTTCCTCGGATTTGTCATCATCCTTCTGGAAAGCAAGCTCTTCTGTGCTATTTTTCTCTCCACAGTTGTTTCCAAAAAACTCTGTCTCTCTTTAGGATCTGTGGCTTTCATCAGTGCAGTCTCACCTCCACCTCACTGATTGGGAACCCCACTGTTCCTGCAGAGATCCCTCCTGAGTCTCTCTCATCAACCTGGTGCAAGGCCATGGCTCACCAGGCTTAGTTTGCACCCCTCTGCCAGTCCACATAAGGATGTGATCAGCAATAACGCAGCTATGGGGGTCTGAAAAACTGCCCAGACTGCCACATCCAACAAAAGGGAAACAGCATCTTACTGGCATGCTCTTTCCTGTCACCAAGTTGGAAATCTTATCTGTAAGGGCTACCTAGTCCATCTGGCAGGATCTGCTCTTTTATGTCATCTGATTTATTTTTCTGATCATTTATGTGCATAAAAAGAGGTAAGTGTTAGGACACTGAGTAAACAACTTGTAGAATCTACCACATTTCTACTCCCTGCTTAGAGGAAGAGTAATGTCACCCCCATTTTACACCCAGCAAGCCATAACATCATCCCTCAAGCAGGCTGCAATGGAAAACACCACGTGGCTGCAGCCACAGGAGCCAGGGCTTGCCCCTCAGCCTATTCCAGCCCGTGCTGGCTCCTCCCCACCTGGAAAGCAGCCGTGGACAAATCCTAATCACCTGGCAAAGTCACTCGAGAAGGCCGCATAGGTTTCCTTCACATCCAAGGCCAGCACCCCAAACAGCTTTGCTCTTGCCTCACGGGCCAAGTTTCACACTTGGAGCTTAAAAAAAAAGCCTCCAAGCTTGCAGCAGACGTTTGTGAAGCCACGTGAGCTCTGCCCCATCCCATCCAGCCCCTGGCAGAGACACGGGCTATGGCCCGAGAGACAGACTCCTGCTCCATCCATGCCTTTGAAGCCTCTCTCCCCCTTTAACACCTCAGATCACTCAACCCAAGAAGCTCCTCGGCTCTTGGAGGTTTGAGGGGGATTTTTCCACCTCCACCTAGAAGTAAAATTTCATCTGCAATGCGATACGTGTTACCGCAAGGCCTGAGAAAGCCACGCCGCAGGGGGCGACTTCCTGCCCCTCTTACCTCTCCACAGAGGATTCAGCCCTGCCTTGCTCTTGGAAAGGGCAGTCTCTGAATTGAAGCTACTGGCTTGGCTCAAAGCTCTCGAGAAGTGTTCATCCACCACAGAACCAATGTCTCCCTGGAAGTAGGTGAAGAGGACGCAGCGAGAGTTCAGGTACTCCATCTCGGCAGGCTGGTCTTTCTCATCCTCCTCGTGCTTGCTGGGAAGGGTCACTTCCAGAGACTCCTGCATCTTGTTGTACACAGCTAACTTCTTCTGGGATCAGAAACAAAGCAAACAAGAGATGTATCAGCGATGCCATTCAGTGGGAGCTCAACATATGGTTTCCTTAACAAAAATTTACTGAATAACTGCATATCCATTTCGTGATTAAAGCTGGACTACCGGGTTATTTCACACTGGCATTTCACAAAAAAGAGAATCCCAGCGCCCACTTGAGAGTCTCTATTCCTCTCACACAGATGGACCTGCTTCTCAGGCATGTTTCACAACCACAATTTATCAGCACCAGCTTTCACTCAATACTTTCAAAAGAAAACAGACAGGCTCCAACAATTCCCTCCTGATTCCCACCTGGAGAGGATATTCCCATCAATAAAGGCTGCAGAGGTCGAGCCCAGCGCTGTGGAAGGGTGGCCATAGACACAGCATCTGCATTTCACACATCCAGCTGAGCAACACCAGGTTTCTCTGGCCACTCTCCTCCAGCTGAGCATGCGTGGCCCTCTGGATTCCCCACACTTACTGCGGTGCAAAGATGGGAGAGTTCCCTGCTTCCCGAAAAATTTCCTACTGTGTTGTCAAACTCCACAAAATGCATGAATTTGCACTCACTGACGACAGAATTTTTGTCACAGGAAGTTATACCTTGGGGTGGTGATTGGGGTTTGGGATCTTATTTTTTTGGTTGGTCTGGGGTGGTTTATTGCTGTTTTGAGGTTGGGGTAGGAGGAGTTTTTTCCCCTTTTCGTATTTTCATTTTTTTAATACCAGCTTTTGGGAAAAAGGACAAAAATTCAAGTAATAAAAAATTAAACATGTGATCTGGGGGAAGAGGGGGATTGACAAGTCCGCAAACACATGCACAAAAATCCACCCCAAACCAAAAACACAGAAAGGCATATAAAAAAGTAAAACCCTCACAAGCCATCTGTGAATGGCTATTTCAGAATCTTCTCTCTCCCTCTCTCTCAAATCAAACCTAAATGTCAAAATAAATGTGTGTGAAGATCCATTTTGCATGGAACATATTTTTCAGATGTTCCACTTTACAACTGTTTTCACAGAAAAAAAAACCCTCTCCCCACAACAGTCAATCTGCAGGAATCATAGCTTTTAGCTAGCCAGCCATTTCCACAGCTGACTTTACACACAAGCACTTTCAGGAACCCAAAAACAACTACAGTCCATATGCAGAAGTATTTCATAGCATTCCTGTAGAATTACAGTTTGACTTATCTTTAATGGTTTGCTTGGCAACACTCTAGCGCCATCAGAATCTCCTTAAGTTTATGGCTTTTTTTACCCTTTTTACCGAAGTAGTTCTGTAGAAAAAGTTAAACAACTACACAGTCTATAAAGTTTCATTTCTACAGTAAATACACTCGTTTGATTTAAAAAATAATTGAAAGTCGTTTTCTGACCTTGTGTACCATCAGTACATTTACACTCAGGGCTTTCTAAAATCGTATAATCCGATACAAATTCTCTCATTGTAGTACAAAATAAATGCACTGGGGCGAAGTTTTAATTATGAATGGTTATTTTAAACAAAAATAACTGTAAGAAAGAGCTATTGACAAGTGGAATTAAAACCTATTGCACTGAAAGCCCATAGCAACTCAAACAACGTATCTGACATTCCAGGGGGTTAACTGATAAATGTAAAACAGCTCAGGGATACCATTAATGCAGATGCTGTTGCACCAACTGCAGTGAGGGATGTTCACAATTTTATTTCAGTTGGGGATATCCAGGCAATGGCCTGGAATTCCAGTAAATCTGTGATTCACAAAGCAAGTTGTGCTGCGGCTCAGTTTAGCGCAGTGCTTATTTCCGGTTACAGAAGAAACTCTGGGATTCACTTCTAAAAATAAATAAAACAGACAAACAAACAAACAGATATATGGAAACAGCAAAATGAAACAGTTTCACTAGAAACTAGCATTGCTAAAATGAAACAGTCCAAGGCGGCGAAAAATATTTTTGCAAATGTAAAATTTGGAGTTACTTTTACATTTTTTGGAAATGCTTTATGCCTTCTGTAAACAAACATCTCCGAAAAGGTCTCCTAATATTTATTACCCAAATGCTTACTAGGAGCTCACTTAAAGTGAGCTTCAGTTTTGCCTAAGTAATCATGGACCACTGAGAGTTCAGTAGGACAAAAACAGTTCTAGCAATACTGCACATAACAGAGACATGTGCATTGGAAATCTGCAATGCATCTACCTCAGTGACTTGATCATTCCTAAAGCTGCACCACAACTCAGATCCAAGACAAGTGGTTGGGGAGGGTGCTTTTCCCATTTTTGTTTTCGGCTGGGATTTGTTTTTTAAACAGAGACAAAGTCTGAAAGAAATCCTTTTACAGAAATCTAACTAGCCATTGAACTATTCCATGCCAGGCCTTGAATAGCAGGCAGCACACGTTAAAAACTGACTCCAAAAAGTCACTCCAGGTGCTTGCAGTGATGCTGCAGTTATGCAAATGCACACAGAAACACAATTATCCACCGTTAATACAGCCCCTGGCTTGACTCGTGGTCAGGAAGGAAGTCTTTCAGTGTTCCTATACAGGGACTGGAGCTCAGGAAATTAAAACTTATCTCCAGAGTCGCTTCTCTGCGCAGGAATGTTCCCCCTTCCACAGCTTAAGAATCTGATTCATTTTCCATTTCAACTCTCTTCCCTCCCCTCCAGTCCACAGGCAGTCATTAGAAGATGCTCTGAGCACTTGCTCTTTTTGAAAACACCGAATCTGACCTTTTTTTGATGGAAAAAAAAAGATAGTAGGACTGATAGACAAGGAGGTGGCCTTGTATACAGACTGAAGTTATTACAGTGCAAAGTTGTGGTTTGCAGTGAGTTATTTGCAAAGGATGAGAGTTCTAAATTAAAAGATTTTTCAAAACACCAAGCCCGTGATCAGACACAGATCTAATTAATTTGCATTTCAGGAAGAAATTATCAGCCTGTAATTGCAAAATTTTTTAAATAAGAGATTATAGTGAGAGAAAGTGACTCAAAATTTTTTCTTGTATGCAATGTATATACATCCTTTGATAATGTGAGATTTCTTTCCCCCCTAACTCACCTAAAATACCCTGTTTGCATACAAATTCCCTAATTTTTGTTCTGACCTTAATGGTAATCTTCTCATAGTATTTCTGACAAATTCCAGTCAATTGTGTGACTGGAAAACTATGCAAGATCATCAGCTGCTAAATGAATTTGTCCCACAATCATGGGGTGTGAGGGAACAAAACGAAAAAAACCTACAAACACCAGGTTAGCTTTATGGTGACTAATCCCAGCTAGTCCAGCTTCTCTTGTAGTTTTTCACAAGAAGAGTTCTGGCATATATTTAAGCAGCCAAAAATATATGTAAGATCTTTACAAAGATTATTTTCTGACCGAACATAAGTGTTACCCCTTGTCAGTGTTCAATACTTTTATATATTCACAAAATACACCCCTCCCTTCCTTACAAACTAGAGACTGACATTAAGCAGCCTTTCAAAAACAAAAGAAAACAAACACGCAAAATCTTGTCTTGGGCAAGACACAGAATAAAGAATTTAAATAGAAAACAGGGAAAATCAGTGTCTACATCCCTTAGATAATAGACCCTATCTTATTGCTGAAATGGCACAATCTCTGGGTAAATAGAGCTGTACAGCCTGGGCTGAATTCAGCTTCAACTAACGTTTTAATTTTTTTAATTTCATATATTCACAAACATGCAATTCCAAAGAAAATTTAAACTTTTAATTTCAAATTGTACAATGAGAGGAAGCTAAAGATCAACAGCATATCACTGCTGATATGGGAATATTAAAAAGAAGGTTTAGAATAAACAAGCATTATCCTGTCTTTCTGAGCACTTTTAGACCAAGAAAACTTGTCGTCCAAAACCCCACGTCTTGAAGATTCTGGTTATTTTCTGACATACCCTACCCAGAACCAAGCAAAACGGTTCTCAGGCAGTGAAATGTTGGCCACATTAAAGCCTGTGGCAAAAGTCCAACTGACTTCAAGGGTCCCGGGTCTCACCCAGAGTGTCTGGTAAAAATGTCAGAACATTCCTCTTCGCAAATCGAAAAAAATTCACTCCCAGCACAAACCAGTTAGTAGCCAGCAAAACTAAACAAAACGAAAAATAAAACAGCCACACTTGAGAACGGAGAAGGTTTTACTTTAGCAAAGTTTGAATAAAAAATTCCAGGCCAGCTCTTCTTTTTCATATAAACTGGTTGCCTTTTCCTACAATTTATTATCTCCATACATGCCACCACACAGCATATGGTCCTTTATGCTCCAGAGCATGAAAGTCTGGTGTGCCTGTGGCCACCTGTTACAGATTTTCCATTATGAGAAAAAGAACAGGAACCAAAAATGAAGAATAACTACACTGAGGAAACACTATATGACCCTATCCTGAGAAAAAGGCTGTCACTTGACATAGGCTTCTGAGAAGGAATTCCAGCAACAAACTCGAGGCAAATCCTCAGACAGTCCTCCACTTGTGGAGCTGTCTGCCAAGCAGGCTCCTACTGGTAACACAGAAAGTATTCAAGGAGGAAGACAATTCCAAGCAATCAGGGGGTTAAATGCTGGGCCTGAAAGATGTATTTATGACACTGCCTTAAAAACATGAAACGCTAACTTCTACCCACAAAAATGAGCAAGGTGAGAGTGCTTGTTTTCAGCTGAGCTACTGGATGTGCAGCAGTAGAGCCTGGAGGTCTTGCTATGTTCTGCTGATGGAGGGAAGTGGTGAAAAAGGAATGAATTTATACATCTTTTGCTGTACATTTAAACCAAGGTGTACCCTTAAAGGTCTATTTTTATGTAGACAGAGGAAGATCAAATAGAATGTGGTCCCAGTCAGAATGACAAAATAAAGCAAGCCAAACTTTTTAAATCAGTGATATCTCGTGGGATTAAACCAAACAAAACCAACCAACAAAAACCCACACATAGGGCAAGACTCAACCCAGGTTTTACATCCCGTTAATCTGAGAGTAGTCTTTCAAGGTGAGTTATATAGGTTATTTAGCTTCCAGAGAAGTTAGTCAAGCAAACAGTGAAGGACTAGCCTTGAGAAAGAACCTGAACTGCAAAAACTGAATGTCAAGCCATGCTCTGCTGTTAGACACTGCAGACTGCCACACAGCATAAGCAGTATCATAAGCCCATCCTCAAAAGTTGTGAGCACATGATGCAAAGAACTTTACTGGAAAAACAAAGCTACAGTATGTGAATTGGTGTTCAGCCACCACCAGCTGACACAGCATTCATTAAATGGGACCTGTCCTTGTGTGCAGCACTGTCAGTTTGGAAGGAAGAGCCGAGTTAGTGACCTAAATTGCTAATGAAGACAAACCCTTATCTGGACAAAGTCTGTCTCCAGCACTGCCAGCAGAAAGCCTGACTTGAGCATATCACAGCTCCTTATGCAAGACTTGCTTTAGCAAGGACGGCACTGGCTTAGATGCTGGCTCACATCTACATACCATGGAGAAATTCCAACACTACCATTTACTGTAACTTCCCATTCCAGAGGTCTTTAGCTGGCGTGCTCACAAGCCAGGGTGAGCCCTACCTGAGCCTCAGCCCTGCAGCTCGCTGTGCCCAGCCTGACGTGACACAACAAGCCGTCCCTGCACCGGGAACGCGATGGGATTCTGCTCCAATTACGTGTTTCCAGAGCCTCTCCGAATCCCGTTACACCCATTCCTCACCCAACCCATAGGAAAGCCAAAGCTCGCTGCTACAGCTGCACAGCCCCTCAGGAAAGTGGACAACAAAGAGCATTTTCATCTTGCCAGCCGGCAGGGTTTTGCCCTCACGCCTGCACAGCTCCCCACCAGACACAGAAACACATCCGTATCCTAACACCGGCACACACTCGCTCCGTCTTTTGGCAAGGGAGCACAGAAATCCCGATTTATCTGTAAAATTAGGGCCACACCCCATTTTCATCAGTTCATTCTGGCACCATATGAGCGTGGATATATCCATGTTTCGTTTACTTCCCTCCAGCAAACACCCTGGACTTGAGCAATCTCAAAGATCTAAGGTGCTAAGCCTCCACTCCCATTAACATTCAAGAGGAATTCAGGCTTCAGTCCATTAAGAGCTTTAAAAAAAAAAAATCCTATCTAAATTAATTTGCCAGCAAGTCCTTTCCTGGCTAAGGACTGGTGAAAGCTACGTTTCCAGAAATTCTGTCTTTCTGTGCAAGGCAAAAATCAATTCCGTGCTGATTTTAAGGGAGGAAAAAATACAGACAGAGAAATGTGGGAATAACTTTAGAGCAGGGAAACTTTAGAAGGCATGACGGACCACCCCCTAAAAAAGCTACAACACTTCTGCACAACCCAAGCGCACACTAGTCCATCATTAAAAAGCAGCCTGAGACTTTTCATTTAAAAAAATAAAAAAGGAGACAACCATCTGAACCCCCTTCCTCTTGCTGCAGGCACTGCTCCTGACCCACAGAAACACGATGGGTTTGGCTCTCCAGAGAGACCCCCGGGCCCAGAACTTGAGCTAAAGAGCTGCTTGGCTCTTTAATGCACACAAAACTGATGTCCAAAGCTGGCGTAACAATTACACATTTGAGATGGATTTACTGCAAATACCTGTGGAGATGCACAGGCTTTAGTTAGAGTAACACAGCTACATCTCCTTGCCCTGAGAAGAAAAGGAAAGCCAACAGCAGCATAGCTTGGAAGAGCTTTGTCTCTCAGAAAACAAACTGAAAGACACCAGAGCAGTGTCTTTCAATACCACTGAAAAATGCTTTGGTGGAGTCCTCAGATATTTTAAGGGTGAGCTCCATTTTATCATCTCCAATGCAGACTTATTTTTAAGATATCCCACTAATTCATCTTCCCTCGCTGTTATTTTTAAACCACAGTTTTAATTCCAGCAAAGAGGAACATTCTTTAAAATGGCCATCATCCTCACAGAGAGTGCAGGAGAGTTTTTCATGTTGAACACATGTGTAAGAACCAAAAACTTGGCAACAGATTCCTCATCTTTCTTTCTTACGCTCTCTACCAGTTGATTAAACATCTCTGACAGGACAATTCTGACAGAAGAAACTTGCAAAATGTCATTTGTTACCCAAACTATAAATCTTCCCACTATGACTGCAGCTGCATGAGGAGTTCATTCTATGTTTCCTTTTTTTTTTTCTTAAATTTAGAAAACATTGGATTCAGAGAAAATACATAAACCTCTCTGAAGTCAGCAGCTGTTAGAGGGTGCAACATTTTCTTCAGCAACAACAGCTTGGCTTTTCAGTCTGGCACCTAAGTATCTTGTGAAGATCCTTCAGCTCCAAGCGTGTCAGGAAAACCAGTGAAACCAGGATTAATTAAATTAAACTGTCAATAGTGTGTGGGATAGCCATATTTAGAAAGCTTTCAGGTGGGAATGGAATAGATGGTGCCAGCCAAGACTCAAGAGCTGGATTGGCTCATTAGAGCTCTCTGTGTTTCTTGCCTTGCTTATCTACCTCCACTTATTAAACAGCAAAACCCGCAAGAACTCAGTTTATTTAAAATGAGAGTTCAAGAAACTTCAGTGTTCATTAGGGTGTCTCTAGGACATTTCATATGCAGTCCTTCTTTTGGATTAGGAAGAAATTTCATACTTATGCTTAAAAATAAAAAGCAATTGCACTTGAACGTGACAAGATCATTTGATAGATTTCCCCATACTAAGTGCTCTACAGATCTGGAAGAGTAATACAGACGATCACTTCCAGAGTTAAATGTCAGAAACGCTCAGCAAAGTTTCAATTCCCATTTTCTACTTCTAGGTCTCTCAGTCAGAGAATCAGGCTATAAGTGATTATTTATTCATTTTCCCTCCAAATCACACAGGCTATGAACTGGAGCCTCAGATATACTAATACAAACTTCATGAGTAAAATTACTGAATATGTGGAAGCTTCTGTAAGCTGTGACCTAGATTAGAGAAGAAATAACAGCAAAGGCACTCTCCAGAAGGCAGAACTCAAAAGTTTTCCAGAGCTCATGCTTAGAGTGAACAATGTGAGCAACCTGGACAAGCTCACTGGGGTATCATTTCTGCAAACGGGCTCTGTCTCCCAACAATAAAAGAAAAAAACAGCAACACACGATAGGAATTTTAATGTTTTAGCCCATACTCGTGTCTCCCAGGCAAGTTGATACTAGGGGTCACTTCCCATGTACGGAGAAAACAATCTTCATGGATAATAATGATAAAACCTTATGGAATGCAGCAACAACCAAAAAATGTATTCTCAGATGACTACATTAGGGCCAAGTCAATATTAGTCCCACTTCACCCACGCACTGCATAGTCTAAAAATGCTGTCAGCCTGATAAGAATTTCCTGATTCACTTAAAAAAAAAAAAAAATACATCTGATCACCAAATTCAGCTGGAAACTCGCCGGAGACGATCTTCCAGGAGCGCCGGGCTGAGCGGCGCGGTGCGGCGCGCCCCGTCCGCGGGGAGCAGCGCGGGTCCGCTCCGGCCGGCGGGCGGAGGTTCCGCCCGTCTGCGCGCCCGCGGAGCGCGGGGAGAAGGAGCTCTGCGCCGGCAAACGGGGGCAGCGGGCAGAGTCATCACAGTCAGCCCGTAAGGAACGACAGCGGACAGAAGGGGGAGAGAAGTCAGGAAACAACTTTTTCCTGCTGCCCCACTCCAGCTGAGCAAGCCAAAATCTACCCGCCAGACACGAGAATTTGGGGGGAGATCCTTTTTGCTCTTCAGGAAAGGTCTTACCAGGCTCCTTCGCTCTGGGGCACCCTCGGCAGCTCCCCGCATCTCCAAATCAGGCCGGGGGCTGCGGAGCGCATCGCATCGCATCGCATCGCTGGCTGGCCGGGGCGGAGGCCTCCGCCC
>VZRM01002021.1:160930-220291 GCA_013397955.1 Grantiella picta | reverse complement strand
AAAAAAAAGTTTACTTCTCTACTTGAAAAATATACAGAAAACTAGGATCTGGATGTAATGACTTCGGTTGTATTCAAATATATTCCTGGCCTCCCTCTGCGCGCACATTTCTGCCAGCGAGCTTCCCTACTGCAGTGCCGTGCTTTGCAGGCTTTCGATACCATTCCTCACATGGGAAAGACTATGCCTTGTTAGCATTATCCCAGCTTATGAGCCTGGGAAGGGTTTACACTTGTTTGCTCTCGCATTCTTTTTATTGGGTCTAAAGTGAATTATTTGAAGCTTCTTTTCCACAAAATTTGTTCTGAAGTTTATCTCCGTATAATAGCGGCCAGAAATTGAAGCCTTCGATCAAAAATTCTAAATTTATACTCTCTCCCTCTCTTTGTGTATGTATACACACGAACACACAACACACAGTTGGCCAGAACAGTTAGATGAATTCACAAGGTTAAAATAGCTCTGTCTGACCCAGTAGGATTCCCTGTTTGTCGAAAGCATTTCTCCAAAACATTCAACTGCAATACTTTGAACAAAGATCCAATTTCCTGCAGACACGTTTAGTTTCTTTTTTTTTTCCTTTCTTTAAGTTTTGTGCATACAGATTTCAAGGTAGCTCTATACTTTTTAACAAGAACTCTGATAACTTGTTCCACGTGAATGGATTCAGTCTGAAGCACTCACCTTTACAGCCACTCCGAAATTTCTGCAAGGGTACAATGCACTTGCGGCACACACTTTGCCATACCAAATGCATGGGTTTCTTTGTCAAAACAGAAAAACCCAAGTGATGACTGCTGTCTACAGATCTCTTCTTGATCTGGGCCCTATTAATTTTAGAAATCCCTTTCCCCTCATTTCCTACTGCAGCTAGCCCGAGGCAGGACACCGTCCCGGCAGCGGCGCTCGCAGAGCCGGAGGCAATAACGAGCACCACACCTTCTGAAGTTCGCTGCTCCTGGCCACAAGCCTGCTCCTGACCTGCAGGGTTTTACCGCAAGCACATGGCCAGGCTGCCTGCAGGCATTCATTCCTCTGGCCGCCCTGTCTCCTGGCACTCGGCCTCCGAGCCTCTGGACGACTGGCTGCTATCCACCCGCGCAGATGCTCCCGGGGAGGCTTGTGCCGCTCGCCGCCGAGGGTTGGGAAACGTGTTTCCTGTTACAGGGGAGATGTTGTTCAGCACCGTTCTGAGGTAAAGCGCCTTCACATGCAATGACAAGAAGGCCTGGCGTTAGTATATTTAAAAACGAAACCCGAAAAACCCAGAACAATACCCTCCTACGCTTAATAGCGGTAAGAAAACAAGCCTGTGAAATCATAAATAGAACCAAATTCTTTCAATACCAATTGATCGTTTTTAGGAGAAAATCCAATATCAGTCCTTAAAGCAGAACAGACCAAAATAGAAAATGATTTATCGTTTATTATGTTAATGTGACACATTGAAGTGGGAGTACATTAGTGAACATTTTTCACCCAAGTACAGGAGGCATGTGCAAGAGATTTATAAATGCGCTAACACACAGATCACTGTTCTCCACAAAATGCCAAAATGCTCCAAAATTCAGTTAGCACACATTTCTTTTTACCAGATCCGACAGAATTCCTATCAGATGCCTTCGAGCATGGTACAGTGGCATGATGCATCATGTCAAAAAGCAGATCAGGACCATTAGCAGGCAGATGTTGGATATGATGCATCATGTTACTCAGCCAGTGGCACACTGCCATTGCTCGGAAGGATTTTGACATGATACAGTGTGCCAATGCTGTAGCACAAAACTGTAGCTGTAGCATGTTCCAAAAATAGGGACAAATTCACCTCTGGCATAAGCAGAAGTAACTGCAGTGACTTCATCAGATTTGCATCTGGTTATGTCAACAGGGAGTTTGGCTGGTAATCTCGAATTTATATAAAAGAGTGGTAGGTGGCTGCATTTTGAGATATTTGTTACATTGTTTTCCACTCCCAGCATTCAAGCATCATGAGACAGCCTGGGGGAAACCAACACCTTTCTCAACTCCTTCCCCACCACCCCACAAGAAGCAGCATCAGATTTCCATTTTTAACAGTGTAACAATACCTCAGAGTACATAGAAGGCCACTCTTTTCAGAAATTTGGGAGGCTATGAGTTTGAGAATTTCACGAGCAATAGGAATTTATGAAAAGGGAAGAGAGAGGATCTCTGCTTTTGGCCTCCATACTACTTCTCAACATCAGCTGCAAGTGCTAGGTGCACAACAGCAGCAAAATAAATTCTGAGCGGCAACTAGAGTAATAATAAAAGAATGACATGAGAGAGCAGCCAGGATGAAATGTGAGATCTGATAAGATTTGGAGACTTCTTAAAAGGCATTGTAATTTATCGTTGTCCCCTTTCATCACTTTGGAATGAAAAGCACAGCTTGCTAATGCAGATGCATCACACTGACAAAAGGAGAGGAAGGGAACCAGCTAAGGTATGACTGGTGCAAGATTTTCTTTACAGAAGAGAAACATCCCAGCTTTCTGCCACAGTCTGTTTCTTTAACAAAGAAAAGAACTGACTCATTCTATTTTAAATAAAGTTCACTCGTCTTTGCTGTGTGTTCCAGCATCTTAAATCCATCAGGGTACAACTGATTCTTGGACCAACTGAACCTTGGTTGATGCTAAGAGCAACCAGAAGAAATAAAGACCAGAAAATCCTCAGAGAGCACTAAGTACCACCACCAAACACGACTTGGTACAGCAGCTATGTGTAAGGGAAAATGGCTTGTCTGGTACACTGGAGATCTGGAGGAGAGAGGAAGAGCACAGCAATGTCGTAAAGCCATCTGCGCAGGCTCCTCAAGCATTCATTTACTTGTCGGCTTTGAGACAAGTTTTACTGTTGGATTGAGAGGTGCTCACCACTTCCACAGACCAGAAAAGTTATCTAAAGGCCTAAATAAATTCTGGAAAACAGTTGCAAGCATCTCAGAACTTTTGAACAATATCAGCAAGAAGTAAGGATCTTTCCCCTCCCTTTTCACCACTATACAATTATCTCCAAAAATTTCTTTAAGACAGCTCTGTACAGCGAGCAGTCCCCCAGAGATTACAGCCACCAAAATGACCATTCCACTGCTGTATCCCCCCCCCCCCCTCCTTATTTCCCCCTCTGCTGCATTTTATAAGAATTTAAATCATTGGAAACCACACCCTGGTTGGTGTTTACAGGCAAAGCCCCTTGGCTTTGCTGTTATGGCCCATTCAACAGCCAAAAATGTAACATGTTAGTTTTTCCTAAAGAAGATCAGATCGGAAGATACACACAGCATCCCAAGGAAATACACATCAGGCATTATCTATGCCTTATGTGTAAAGGAATGAGAAGGTTAAAAACAATGTTTGTTCACAACAATTCTCTGAAGAGATGGACAATGATTTTTTTCAAGTAGTCGACCTTGATGAAACAGCATTTTGTATTTGTGGAGAACAATCAGTTTTGACAAACAGCCTCTAAAGCAAGTTAAGTTTCTGGTGGAATCTGCCACCACACAAATTTCTAAGGGTTTCACACCAGATTAGGTTCTACTGGGTAGCCCAGCTAGGAAGTTTATCTTGACCTCAAGACTCAAGGGATGCTAGGCACGCTCCTGTAAAACTGCAGTGCTGTCACCACTGGGATCTACACTTCCAGCTGATCCACTGCAAGTCCCAGAAGAGCAGAAGGCAACATAGAGCTCAAAAACTCCTGGGTTGAGTTCCATCTTTCCCCATTTCCCAGGGAAGAAATACAAGTTGGATGCAGGCAGGCAGTTGCTTTCATTCCTGAAGGAAAGGAATGGAAACAGGCTGCCCCAAACACTTGAGGAGGGAGAGAAGGATGGGAGTTATCTCCATTCTAGAGGACAAAGCTTCCCTCTGTACATACTTATACCGCTCTAATTTGAAACAATACAGAAATTGAAGGCTTTAGGGTTTGAGACAAAAAGAAGTGTTCCATTCATAAAATGCCATTTTAATTCATACAGCACCTTGTGAGTACAGGAAACATTTCCCTCCTACATGTAGCCATACACTGATGAGGTTTTGACGCTCTGGAATAGGAGACAGCAGCTTGGGTGTGGCAAATACATTACTCTGAGATTTTAGGATCTCTTGATTCAAAAAGCAGCAAACCACTGGCCAAAGTTATGATCATGAAATGCACTGCAATCTTTCCATAGAATGTGAGGATCTGGACACCTCTCTGGTCATCTTCATATTTTGTAATAAAACCAAAGCTGCAGTGCCAATTACAGCAAATATCTTTCTTCAAACCACTAACAGCTTTCACATCTCATGCCTGTAATCTTCAGCAAATAGATCAAGGACTGTTATTCATTTTAATGCCTGAATGTATTATATTTATTCTTGTTATAATATGTTCTGTTACCACAGAAAATGTTTGGCTCCCAAAGAAAAAGAGTGAATTGTGTCAAAAGTCCAAATTCTTCCTTGAAATGCAAACATTTTTAATGGCTTTAATGGAAGATATGCATTGGAATCCCAGGGCACAATCCGGCACTAAAATCCTCCATCTAAACTGGATTTTTTCACCATGTCTTTTTCATAATCTATTATTAAGCATGTTTCCATCTCAGCAGTTGAAATTTGGGGCCCTGTTGCATCTGAGAGGGAAGTGCAAAGCAGCTGGAAAATAACCCTAAAGGAGAAGCAAAAAACTGATTGAAACCCTCCTATGTTGGATGATGCTGCTCTGTTCCATCCTTCTCCTCAAAGGAGAAAAAAAAAGCACATTGGGGTGGCAGAAGTGGTGAATGTGGAGCGATGGAGGATGAAGCCTAGCAGCTCCTGGCTATTGAAAAGCCTGGGAGAACAGGTTTCTGTAGCCTGGGGACCAGTGAGCAGTTAATGAGCAATGACTGGCACTTGGCTCTGACATCAGTCCTGTTGTCAGTGCTCACAGAGTATCCCAGCAGTGGTCCAGGCTTTGCACAGTCCCTGTCACCGTGGAATGAGCTGTATGGACACTTTTTGGGTGAATTTGCCAGAATATGATACAGAGCGTCTGCCAGTTTTATGTCTATACAGTTAACAGGACAGACACCAGTTCAAACTAAGGCTAATGCAGTGACATAATGATCACTTTGATCTTGGATTAATCCTTAGTTTGAAAAAGACACACCACAGGCTTACAATCTTACTCCTCTGTGCTCAAACGATGCTTAAATGTCCAACAACCATTCCTGCTGGCACAGCTAACATCCCTTCCCTCATCTTGCATTCAGACATTGCAATATTCAGGAGAACACGAGTGATTTTGCATTCCTGCTTCACCCTCAGACAGACATCACACTCCAACAGTTTTGTCACCAAACACTGAAATTCCATCTTTCCCAGGTAACTCCTCATGAAACAAAGGAATTGCAGTACTGTGTCCAGTAGAGCTGCATTCACTTTACTTCCTCCTCCTTCCCCTTTGCTTGACATAAATGGTTTCAATAATATTTCAGCTAATAACACTCCTTATGGTTTATTGGGTGTGAATAGTGACTGTAGGAACATTTGATGAAGACTCTGGTTTGCAGAAATGGGGCTTTGCAAACCCTTTCTTTGGTTTACATGACAGAAAGCATTTACTACAAGATGTTTTTTATACCACATACCATTTCCCAGCTCTAAATAAAAATATGTCAAATGGAAGTGACAATTGTTTTTCTGCAGTTTTATAAAATCCTTTAAAAATTTAACAATTGCTTGGGGTTTTGTTGGTGTGGGTTTTTTACTCCTTTTGCTAAGAGTTTATATTAGAGTAATAATATCATTTGCTCCTATAGTAGAATATTATAATAATCAAGACTGTCAGCATTTCCCAGTTTCTTTTCATATTTGCTCTTGTGATCTTGTTATCACAGGCTTTTCATCAGCTTTTCTTTGCTCATCAAAAGAACTTGTGTGTTTTGTGAAGGAAATAGATTAAAAAAATACTTCTAGAGTATTACCAGTCTCTTGGTAAATAAAATGCAGCCATCAATAACACTTAGCCAGCTCTCTTCTTTTCTCTGTGACATTGTTCCTTTCCCATCTCAGTGAGAAAGCAAGTAATTTATTCCTAGTGATATACTGTGTGGCATAGTAAAGTGTGTAAAATATTTATATAAAATTGCACTAATTCTCACAATTACCATGGTGAGCTATCACCCCTATTTCTTTTAGAGCTGGAGATACAGAGGCTGTGGGCTTGACCAGCTCAAATAATGGCCAGAACTTTTGTCATTCAGGCATGGGCTTCAGTCATGCAACTTGTTTAGCCTCTTGTAGAGAGCAAGATTCATTGTCATGATTATTTCCCACTCTGTGGGTATCTCTGTGCTACAGGATGTGATTGCCTTAACAAAAACCAAAAAGCCAAAAAACCAAGGAGGTCTTTAAGAGAGAAAAAGTAGCACCCTGAAACTGGAAAAACGAACTTAGAAAGGAAGATATTGCTCACAGTGATGATTTGTCTGTTCCCAGAAAGCCAGAGGAGGTGGGAAATGCAGGAGAATTTTGCTTTCACAAAAGCCAAAGCACACTACTGAATAGATATAATATTCCCAAAGTGAGGGATAAGAGAACTGAGGATTAAGCACTAGATTTTTCTTCCATAATGGAATTTTCTCACCTGTTAAACAGTCACCCCTATATACACACATGCATGATCTCTTAACATCTAGGAGAAATATTGCACTTCTTTCTTAAAAGAACATACAACAGTTATTTTGAGGAGATGGTTTGAATAAACAAGAGTACTTGATGTTTTAGTTCATTAATGTAAGCTTCTCTTAAAAAAAAAAGGATAGATATATAAAATGTTGTCTTCTAAACTCATTTTTCATATTTCAAAGTGAGACAGAGAATTATCACTTCTAGAAAAGTACATTTGAGCCAAAATAATAAATGGGCTAAGAGCTTTGGAATAGCCCCTGTAGCTCAGCGTGAATAAAATACATAATTCTCCAAGAGTATCAGTACCACGGCTCCTATAAACACCGTTTATAGGATTACAGGTTTTGGTGAAGGTTTGAGGGTTTTTTTTTTTTAAGCTTGCAGCAACAGAGAAACAGGAAGTAGTTAACAACACTAAGACTAAACCCAGGCATTTGAATGCCACACTACACTTTATTTTAGATATATCTTTACAATTTTGGTAGAGCATGCTGGGGAGCCTCTTTGCAGCCTCTATGCCCTTAATTTGAAGAAGTACTAATTGCCTTCCAAATTAGAGAAGGCTGCACCACTGGAGAATCATAGCATGGCTTGGGTTGGAAAGGACCCTGAAGATCTTCTATTCCCACCCCCTGCCATGGGAGGGACTCTCCCATGGAACCAGGTTGATCAAGGCCTTCTCCAACCTGGCCTTGAACACAGCCATGTTCTTTTACTGCAAACAGTTTATTCTTTGCAGGCCTCTGCCAGAGATACTAAACACCAACCTATCTGCTTCCTACTGCCCTCAATCCCAGCCCAAACAGGAGAGCAGGAAAGAGAAGTTGCTCACCTGTTCCTGAAATTCTTGCAGAGAAGACCCACGTGAGAAGGATACACAGGCAGCAACGGAGAAGAACTTCCTCTCCCAGGACAGGGAGCACAACAACACCCCTTCCCAAATAATTTTCCTTGGAAGGAGAATAGGAGCCTGTTTGTCTCCTCTGTCCTTACACCTAAGCCCTGGGGTCCACGTGTGCTGCTGTAACTCCAAGCCAGAGGTGGCAAAGTCCTTTCACTCCGACTAAAGGCAGCTATTTCATCCACGAATGGCACCTGCATATTCCCAGTCAGGGAATGCTTTAATAAACTGCAGCATCTGAGGAAGTTGGGCTGCAGGGTCCTAATTAACTAGCCACTGACATATCGCTTTTCAAGCTAAACATCCAGCTGGGATGCTCAGTGTAGCACACTTGGTTTGTAAACAGCAGCACAGAGCACTCCACAGAGCAGCCCTGTGCACTTCTGCCGTGAAACACTGCAGAGGCTCCCTGTGCCCTTGTAACAAATGATCTAATGATTCTCAGGAGGAGGAAACAAGGCTGATTTGTAGCTCTCTTCAAGAGGCTAAGCCAGTTAAGCAAGAGTTCTTAATTGCCTGCTCTTTATTATTTAATGCATAAGTTAAAAAAAAAAAAAAAAGATCCTTAGGCTCAGATCCCAAAACAGTACTGAGGTATCCAAGTCAGGCAGAAGTCAGCTGCAATTACCAACTGTGACACTAAAAACTTCTGCTCAGCTGCTGCCCAGCTCGGAAGGCTCTTAAACCTAAGCAGGTACCTATTTCAATTTTAAAGTTCTCCAGCGTTCAGCTCCTGCACATGCCAAGAAACACTTCATTCCTGACAGTGCTGAGGAAGCTCGTGCTGGAAGGCTCAGTGCTGAACCTCTTGAGAGCCACGAGAAGCCCAAGAGGTTTCAGTTGCAATGAATGTTCACCTAGTGGACAGAAACACCTGAAAGACCACCTGCATCTCTTGAAAGGGTTATAATAATGTCAGCCTAATTATAAGTTGCAACATGACAAGCAGACAGGCCTGCTCAAAGACACGCCACAGATCCAGCAGGTACACGAAGGCAAGCAAAGCAGTAGAGAGGCAATCCCAGAATTGTCAGTGTTCACACAATTCAGAATGTTCTCAGAAACACTCAGAGCTGCAACTTGTTAAGGACAGATGAGCCAGGTACCCATAGCAAGGCAAGAAACACAGTTTTAAACACTGCAGCTTCTCTCTTCAGATGGAACTGTGGGAAAATTGATCCTTTCAATGAGTTAGACTGAAGTCAGACTAACATTTGGAGTTCATCAGCTGTGGGGTCTGAAAACAGTGGGGCAGTCCCTGGAGTCTTGGCTCGCTCAGACTCCTGCCAAGAACACGGAGGGAGAGACAGGAATGAGGGCAGGAGCACTTTGTGCCCTCTTCTCACATATCCCATCAGTGGTTCTATACACAGATCACTTGAAAAATCTCGCTTTCCCCACGAATGGCATTTCTGCTGTGCAGTTTAGATGTCACCATTTTGAAAAAGTTTGTTATTCTCTTTTGTTGCATATAATCTTACTCCCTTTGATATCTGCTCAAGAGGGATGCAGCTCGCTCAGGAGAGCCTTGGGGAAGGACTGTGTTCCGCATACAACAACATCTAATAAGATTTATTGCCATATTTCCTTGCTTTGCTGTGAATTCAGGTAGTGCACTAATGGAACAATGAGACAGACCCTTGACTTGGTAAATACAGAGTCAGAAGGAAAAAAAAGGCTTATGTAAGAGCCTATAAAAAACAAAATGGTTCAGAATTCAGGCAGCTGCTCTATTCTTGATTCCTTCCATTGTGCCTTAGGATGGACAGATGTCAGCCAGCCAGATCTCTTACATGCATTATTTGTGTTTTGTTTGGGCATAACAGAAACAATGGCAAAGGTGAAATGGTAATGATAACTTTTCTCTTCATCTTCTGATACTTCAAATCACTTAATGTGGCATTGCACTCCTAAGAGATTGGATTGCTTTTAAAATTAACACTGTGTAAGGGAAAAAAAAAGTCTCTTAGGCTTGTTGCAGTATTTATAATGGTAATTTCTGTATTCTCAGAATATTTAACCTTGGCAAAGATATTCCTCTTGTTCTGAATGGCAGCCATATAGCAAAACAATATGAAACTCAGTCTTAGGTTCCAGGAGTAGTTCTGATCTGTCTCACTTGTCATGGTCAGTGCCTGAAGATGACTCCCGGACAATGGAAAGACTGACTAAAACTCTGTACTGAAAACTGGTTGGAAGCAAAGCCTGTGTGGTTTCTGCCTCCTCAGAGTGAGGGAAGGGTTCCCAGCTCTAGAATGAAGAGGACACAAATCACGACGGAACACAGAGTTTTCTGCAGATAAAAAGGAGAGTACTTGCAAATGTCAGCATTGTTTCCAACATTATTTTCTCGAGAACCTTCACAGAGACAAGTATAGCTATTTTAATAATTGAACCAACTCTTTCCCTTCCCACCTTCACCTCTTTAAAGTGGGTATAAACATCACTGTGCACAGCTGGAAGTTGCTCAGATATTATTGTCATTGTTTATATTTCTGTATACAAGGAATAGAATTGATGTTCTATGAATACTAGTACTAACGTCAGTAATTTATATTTTTAACGTGCTAAAGAGAATGAAGTTGTTGCATTCATTCATGGCTTCCTCTCTCAAAAAAATAAGAAAGCTGAGTGCATTTTGAAAGAAGTAAGAAAGCATATGCTTAAGAAAGCATAGTGAATTTTGAATCAGTCAAATCAGAAAGTTAATCCATTGCATATAGTTAAGCATCAGCACACATCAACATATCACTTACCAATTGTCTCATTATATTTTAGGCTTTTAAAATGTCCAAATTACACCTTGAGTAGGGTTTTAATGATTGTTTTCTGTTTCAAGCAGCCTTAGAATGTTGTTAAAATTAAAATTTGTTGAGAGCAGTAAGTGTTTTTCATACAGAATTGCCAGGTTGGGAACCCTGAAGTTTCTGGGCAGAGGTTCCCATTTCAGAGGAAGTTCCTTGCTATAGAAAGCACACAAAAACACATCACGAGAAGAAAATGTCTTGTCCAATGGCAAACATCAATTTTTAAGAGAAGTGAATGGCTGGAAATGCTGCTCTGCTCATTCTGCAGAGCTCACTGGGCAAGTAATTAGCCTGATCCAGGCTCTTGAAGGAGAAAACATGCTCAGCAGGACACTCAGTGCTCAGATGCCATCAAAGCACTCACAGCCACTCTCCAGTTACTCTGTGGTGACTGCCTTTGTGTTAAACAACCCAAGTGAGTGATCACTGTGCTGGCTGGGGTCCAGAAACATGGATCAGCTCAGCCAGACAGCACCAGTGAGGAGAGGCTCCAGGGAGAAGAGATGGCTGCAGCCTATAGGCATCAACAGTGCAACTTTTCCATGCTGACGTGAGGGGAGGATGTGAAATACAGCAAGATTCCCATTTCTGGCAGTCCAACACTTTGGTTTGGTACTGCAAAACACTTTTGAATTATTTTGATTAGATGGTCTCAAAACCGTGTGACATTTTCAGGAGGGTTTTGTAACTTGTTTCTTGTTCTCTGCCCCATGTTGAATTCCATGGGATATTGTAGCCAACCTGACAAGCTCTGACAAGCCAACCTGGGATGCTTTGAATTAATCATTTAAATAAAATTGATACATAGCTGTCTGTTAATCATGGTAATTCAAGCTTTCACCTCTCTGTTTCACAGGGTTCCTATTTTTAAATACAGCTCAGGTACACTGTGCAATTACACATGCCAGCTGTGCATCTCCTAGGCAGCAAGATCTAGTGCACACAGGTGAGAGGATTCATTTCAGTCTCTCAGGAGTCTTCCTGATGTGATGTCTTCTAAAACAAATGGAGATGGAACACAGAACTGTGCCTTCAACTCACTGAACTGGTGTAGGTCTCTCAGGCAGTGATAATCATTCTTCTCCAAAATTTCCGCTCGTTTTCTGGTGGTAAATTTATCAGCAGGGAACCAGTCCAGATTTTGAAATTGAAGAAATCATAGTCCAGATTTTGAGCTTGAAAGATGTAGGTAAGAATCTGTGGAAAAGTGGGTGAGCTCCTAAAATACTAACTTCAAATCAGCTTTAAACAGTTAATTTTAAGATTGATCCCACCTGAATTTTTTATCAGATTTCTGAGGGTTTCTGAGCCTTTGGGTTCATTCTGGTTTGAGCTTTATTTGGGTTGGATCATTTTTCTCAGTAACTGCAAGAACAAAATTTTATTTGCATTTTAAATGAAAAAGAATGCAAAAAAAATTATAATCATGTGACTAAAAGAATAGATGTGTAAACCCAGTAAACACTGTACGTATAAGTGGTAGGAGCAAATTATTTTTTCTTAATGTTTGAGGTTTGCATATGGCATTATACACTCAGGTACTTTGGGAACATGGGAACACATAGGTCTGCTGGAATTATATTTCTAAACTAAGGCTTGAGCTATAAAAGTCCCTTTTGCATAACATGCAAGATAAGCTTAGCTTTGTCCGAATCTGAATGCCACCTGATTTCAAAACCAGAAATAAATTCACCAGTGGATTTCTCCAAGAAATCTCAGGGTACACTGAGCCTCTGAAAATGGCATTTTGCAACAGCAGCATGGAAATGCAGGCGAGGCTCAAAGTAAAAAATAATTAATACAGTAATGTAGAAAACTGCAGGATCAGAGACGGGATGAATTCACTTTATGAGATCAACCAGGAGTTTCTTGCATGACAACTACTTCCACTTTCAGGATGAGGTTCTGGTTTGAGCACCCTGTTAATGAACACTACAGAGCATCACTTACTGCAGAAGTTATGGTTCCTAGCACGACATGAGGTGCTAAGCAGCTGCTCAGACACCTCTGACTTAGGCTGGAAAAAGAATATAATGCCTGTGGGGAGACTTGTTGGTTTTTGGGACAAACTTTATAATCCTGAGGATCATGGGGCAATTCATTATTGAACCAATCTGCACTTAGGGTAGTTTTCAAAAAAAGCAAACAAGGAGCTCTAATAAAACAAGGAGCTTTTTTTTTCTCGCAGAGGAAATATAAATACTGTGAATGCAAATTAATATTTCTAGACCACTGTCATGCAACCTGCTGCTTAAATCAAAAATATTCTGAGAGACAAACATACATTAAAAAATTAATTAACCTCCAGGCTGCAAAATTTTAATAAAAATAGATCTGAAATAGATGAAGGGCAATGCGTCCAAAACCCATGAAATTAAATTGCTTTTATGTATCCATTTTCTTCCTATAGCCTTACCTCAGAATAGTATTTTCATTATAATTGCACCAGCAGATTCATATTGTTCTTCAAAGTAAGAAGGTAACTCTGAGTAATAACTCAGGCTAGCCATGAATAATTTTTCTTTCTAAAATGAAAAATCAAAACCTGTGCTATTTTAAGTGGGTTATATGACAACTGTGCCTCGAGGGAAATAAAAATACCACTCCTCACTGTGGTCCAGAGTCATACTGAATGTGCCATTCCATGCTTGGTGAGAGGAAGTTGCTCATCATGGGAGGAGAAATTCAGATGATGACCTTAACCCCTGGAGCTCTGCAGAGCTGTGGAGTAATTGATCCTGACTCCTCAGTCTCCCAAGGCAAACCTGCATTTTTCTGGGACCACAGGAACTACAAGAAACCTAGAAAGGGGAACTAGAAAAGTATTCCTCTGTGAACAACTACAGGAAACACCTGAGAACTGTCTGATTTCAGTCTTGATAGGAGAGCCTGAACTGCAGAAGGAGGCAGAACTCAGAAAGGAGTCTGTGTCTTCTTGGACATAGGTAGATGAAGTCACTTCAGTTGAAATAAATCTGAATTCCTGATGGAACCCATCAAATGTGATCATAAAAAAGCCTCTTAAATATTGAAACTATGAGTAAGTTTTGTTGCACATTGCAATATATTTTTTTTAAAGAGGACACGTCTGTTACCACACTAGGCTTTAATCAGTGTTAGTAACGTTCATGCAAGTTTAAGAAAGCCTACTGAGGATAAGAGCAGGCACTGAAGAAAATATTTTATCTGATTAAAAGTGACTAATAAGGATATGCCAAATTGCTGGGGAGTAGTTGCCACAGGACAGTCAGAGAGATTATATCAATCAGAGGTGCAGCAGAGAAATCCACAGTGATGACTTAGTGATGGAAAGCCTGGAGAAAATGCCAAGTCTCTGCTAGGCATCTATAACGTGGATTCATAAGTACAAAATGAAATGCAAATAACCCAAGTTAGCTGAATTTTATTCAATCATGCCTTCTGTCTACTTATCTACTTTTCTTCTAAGCATATTAATCTATCATTTTCATATTCATTCTGTAACTGGAAGCAAGGTTTCCTTTGAATGATGATTTCATTAGGATATGTTCTGCCAGATAGCGATGCCTCCAGAGCTATGTACTACATTAATTCTGTCTCATCTTTTACCTTCTATTTTTACTTCACACAAGTTATGAAAAAAAAAAACTCCCTACATGCTGATAAGGAAGAAGATGCTATTTTCATGTATTTGGCATAATTTGGATGAAAGCTGAACCTTCAAATAATACACAGTTCACAGAGTAGGACTGCTTACCATGCTAACTGAATGAGACTGTATCTTATCAGAAAATTATGACAAAAACCAAGAATTAGATTATTTAAAGTCAAAGCCAAGTAAGTCCTCACTACCTTTAGGAGCTTTTGGGAAAGTCAACTCCTTTAAAATACCCTTTGGTGCAGGCTCTACATGCTCCTTACCACGATCCAGTCATTCCTGCAGTTAAATTAAACAGCTCTCTCCATAAGAGAAAACTATGAGAGAAAGCTCATGATAAATCATGGAGTCACCAGAAAACTATGTAATAGCAACAAACTCAGTTTATCTGCCCTGCAGATGTCCTCCCATCTGACAGGGAGATGGAAAAGGACACACTCAAAGGATTGTGCACTCAAAACATGTAGGAGCATTTATGTTGCCCCAGCACAAAGAGGCACTTGCTGTCCAAAATCAAAAGTGAATTAGACCGTGCTTGTACCTCTATTGCAGCAAAGAAATTCTGCCAGTTCAGTCAGAGCAAGAATATCTTGGTAGTTCTCATGTAGGGACCCTTTGGACCTTGCCAACAGAGTCTGTTGGATAAAATGCAGTGAATTAACCTATCTCTTCCTGCACAAGAAGGAAAATTGATCCCACCTGATTCAGCCTTTCTTTTTTCCCACCAAGAATTCTGGGAAAAAATATGGGAAGAAACAGAATGGACAATTCATCATGTTTCTCAATCAGGAATCAGCCTTTCCCCCACCAAGAATTCTGGGAAAAAATATGGGAAGAAACAGAATGGACAATTCATCATGTTTCTCAATCAGGAATCAGCCTTTCCCCCACCAAGAATTCTGGGAAAAAATATGGGAAGAAACAGAATGGACAATTCATCATGTTTCTCAATCAGGTTTTTAGGCTTTTACCAGCATCATCTGCTGTCATGAGTCTCCTCCAGAGAAGAGGGTTCTGCCCACCTGGCTAAAGCACTAACCATCAGGATACCATGGTGCTGAGCTAAACCCAGCTGTCCAAAAGAAACACTTCACATTCCTGCACCAAGGACACTAAAGGCAACTCTACACAGGAAGATGATTGGTCTTATTAGGAAGAAAAAGGAGCTTGCTTCTAGTTTTTAGTACCTCTTGTATATTAGCTCTAATTTGAAGTAGGAAACAGATGATGGAGTAATTAAAATTTGTTGAAAAAAGGTGAAACATTTGTGGTTTTCCTAGTAGCAGCCAGGATAGCTTAGGTACTCCTCACCCAGGCTCACATTTTGGGCAGTGCTAAAGACTGATCAATAGCTCCTCATCTCTGCAAGTACAAAGTGCTGATTTTGTTCTAAGCACACAACGTATTGAGGCAATCAACACATGGAATTGTTCCCAGCCTCTGCATCATCCCTGGATAACTGACAAACTCAAATTCAGTCCCCAAATGAGTGACATTTTCAGTTCAACGGGAAGGATTGTGCTGATGACACAGCACAAGATTTTGACCCTGCAATACATGGAAACCCTTTCATTATTTTAAAAATGTGAATTTTAATGGAATACAGAGGCTCTTTCTGACTTCGTGCCACGAAATCTCCAGGGAGATGTCTCTCTGGTAATGTTGCTTCTTTTGATGCATGGGCATGGAGTAGGACCCAGTAACCTGTGGAGAACCACATGGAACGGCCTCACACCAACACACACTCACAAAGTGTTCAGAAAGCCTCCTAGAAGGTGAAAAATTCACCTAAGAAATTGTCATTCAATTAAGTGTTTACTCAGACTTGTGGAAACATAACTTGTTTCCTTTATATTTTTCATGTTCTCTGGTAATGTAAGGTAAGATGACAAGACTACTGCCATAAATAATAAACGTGTAAATATATAATAAGTTAAAATCAGCATACAATGTGTCCTCTCATTTTTTAGGGTATTACACTGAGTACAATATGAAAAGCAAAGCCTATGAAACAATCAGACCCCTCATTAACAAGAATATTGTGTCAAGCCTTACTGACCAAGCACTGACAGGAAAAAGAAGAGGGACAATCAAAATTGAAGGGTCCTGTGCACGATGAAAAGAGAATTTCTGATCGTGCAGCAGAGCCCTGCAATGAACATCAGGTGAAGATCTGTGTCCTACAGCGCTAAGAACCAGAAGTACTCCACTTTTAAACAGTCCCAGCACTGTTTGAATTGAGGAATGGCAGCTTGCACTTGAAGGAGTGGCAGAGCTGGAGCCTTCTTTTCACCTTGATGTAAAGGCTTCATTAAGGCTAATTAACTAAACTGAGGGCAGACTGAGTCCACACTAACAAGAGTTCACTGGGGTTTAGGTTCCTAACCAAACCAAAGCACTACACTTGACCAAATAAGAATACACAGGTCGGTGTTGGTTCTTTTAAGTCATTCCACAGGATAAAAAGAAACTTCGGCTTAAAAAGAATGGAGGTTTTAAATGCAGTCATTGCAAGACAGTAAAATGAGTAACAGTGCTGTTGTACCCCCATAACTTGGTAAAAAAGAATACCCTGCCAAAAACCAGTGCCATGTGGAGGAATCCTGACCACAAGAAACACTAAATTTGCAGAGCTTCATAAGAAAATTTTAGAAATGTTGAATGTTTAAAACCAGGATAGCTGATGAGAGGTCCTGTAAACAGCTTCAGTAAAAGAGCTCAGAGTCTTGACTCCCTTCAGAGGGTGGAGAAATAGTTGCTTGTAGGATGTAGCTACTCACATCCTATGGTAGGTGGCTAAAACAGATTAGATATAATAGAACACTGCTGAGATACAAAGATACAGGTATGAATAGAACATGCCAAATGTCTTTAAGTTTCAAAATAAATCCTCTTTCACTCAAAGTACACAAACTTAGCACAGGTGGATAAAAAAGCCTCAAACTTTCATTCAATACAGCATTTCTTTAAGAACAAGGGAAAAAAAAGGCACTAAATTGATGCAGGTCTACAAATTGCTGCATTAAGTCTGCTGTACACAGCCCACGCACAATAACATAAGGGTAATGTAAAAACATGCATTAGGGATGAAGATCCCTCTCTCCCCCTATGAAAAGATGAGCTGAGAGTTGATGGTGGGTGAGTACTGCTAGCAAAGCAAACACTTCACTATCTGTGGGTGAACATTTCATGCATGCTCTTTATTACAAAGCCCACTGAAAACTTGAAGCTGCTTTCCTGAAGGAGCTGTTGTGTAACTCTGACATCTGGGGTTTTCAGTTGCTGCCCTGTTTGAACTGGTTATGGAACACATTAAACCCAGAAGGCTCCACTTCAGCTGTTTACAAAGCTTCCCAAACTCCTCCACCATCCCAGCTTTTTCAACAGGCTCCAGTTCAGTGCTGGGGTTGAAGGCTCAGCCTGGCTTTGTTGGATAAGCCATGCCATGCACGGCAGCAGGAAGGAGGCCTTGTTTAAAACATCACATTTTCAGGAGTCCAGCAGAACCAGGACTGTTTTCTCAGAAGTTTAGTGCACTGCTATACCTTTGGATCCACCCAAACAAGCTGCTGTGGCAATAAAAATGATCTTTGTGTAACTATGTAAGCCCATAACTTATATGACTTGCCTGATTACATGCACCATTCATTCTTCTGTTTGTGTTTCATTATTATAGTCAGGAAACAGGCAGTAGGTCCATGCAAATCGTGCCACTAGCACTACTAAAAAATTCAAATGAACAAATCAAAACAAATCAATCTCTCTTTTCTGTTCACAGCTCATAAACACACTTTGAATTTGTTGCTCAGAACAGCATTTATCTGTGCAATTCTCCACATGCACAAAAGGTGCTCACAGCAACTCCATGCAAATATCAGAACTTCAGAATTCCTATGAAGGGAACAGGCTGGCACAAAGTGTTTTGGAAGCTGACACTGGAGGGATTCAAAAAACAACCAGATAATTTTGCAAACAAAAAGCACAGCAAGTTTCTACAAAGCCCAAAGACTTTTGGATCTTTGAATTCCAAATCACTGAAACCTTGGGAAGAGTGCTGGGAAGGCATTATTGTAGGTATTCCCTCTGCTTATGATCTACCTTATGTACAAGGTGAGTGTTGGAAAGAGGTGATGGATGAAACCCTTAATTATCTAACTCACCTCTGCCTTTCTTGTATTTCAGTGACTTATGACAGAATTATCATTCTACTTTTCTTACTTTTCATGGTTTATGCAGATATCTGCTACACTGAAGAGTCAAAGTATTGACATATATTTATTGTAGAAATTCCCTTTTATAAAACATTGAGAAAGCTTGCTTATCTTTGTGTAACCATGGTATTTAAGCTGATTTTTTCCATTCCAGACTCGCCATGGGAGTTTGTGATAACAAAGAGTATCAATAGGTTCAGAAAGCAGCTGCACACAATCATGGACAACAGGTCCATAAATGGATAATAAGAAGAACAGACAGGAATGTTCCCTTGATATCCCTAACCCTAAAGTTTTGACTCTGAGACAGCAGGAAGGGAAAGAATCTCAAGATGTGAGCAGACTTGTGTAAAAACCTATGCCAGCCTTTATATTCAGAATTCTCATGGCTGCATTACATGTTCCTTCTGATGAGGTCTGCAAGACTCCATGAAGTGTAAAGTGGGCACCCAAAATGAATAATACAATGGATAAGCCTAGACAAAGGAGGAATAGTACACAGAAACTCACACAAAATGTCACTATTCTTTACATAATTAAAAACTAGGGAAGAAAACTTTTATATTTCTAAAACAGTTAGTACCTGTGAACAGCTGCCAATGTATAATCATCTCATTAACTAAGACTTAACACTAGTCATACTATAGACAGGAAATTATGCAAATAATTGCACAGAAATTTATGAGCATATGGATAGCATTGTGGTTTTCACAGCAATGACAGACACTTGGACCTGAGACTTCATCTACCCTAAACAGAAAGGGCTGACTGCAGGCTGACTGATTTAAGTAGGTCAGGCGGTAAGAGTTGTGTAGCTACAGTGACATGGATCTCAGCTGGAGAGGTACCAAACCTCTCTGGCAGCTGCACTAGGTTCTGTGCAGTTGCAGCTATTTTCTTAGAGGCACCCAGCAATTAGTCAAAAGCTAATTTGGGAAAAGCTACGTGAGCAGCAGCGACATCATGAAAGCAGCAGAGTGATGTTTGGTATTGTGCTACTAGTTACTTTCCTGGTACTGGGTAAGAGGACACTTGGGACCAAACAAAGCAACCAGACAAAAAATTTGGGGCTGCTAAACATATTTATGGACAAGGAAAATGAATTAAATTTTACCTGCAGATTTAAGGATGTTTATAGCTTCCAATGAATTCCAGAATATTTTGAGTCATTAACCATTAATAGTCCAGTCTCTCACAGTTTCTGCTTCACCCTCCTGCTCATCTCTGCAACTCTACTGGACCTGACTGGTTTCACTTCTGTCCCTTTGACGCAATAGAGTTATTCCAGCACAAAGTTAAAGCAAAGTCAGAATTGTGTGCTTCTCACTGCGGTGCCTACCTGCTGACGGGATGTTATGAAAGCACAATACCATTCCAAAATGGCACACAGCACATTTCTTGGTATATGAAATATGTTCTACAATAAGCTAATCGCTGATAAAAGCCTCTATCATGTTGCTAATTTTATCTGTAGGACAAAGAAGAATGACAATCCTGACAGGTAGATCCTTGAGTGATGTGAAGTATTGAAGTATGTACAGGATGCTGTGCTTTTATTACCTAAGCACTAATGGCAATTTCAGAAAAGGAATTCAGATAAAGTGGCACACAAGAGGAGATCAGACAGAAGAGTAATAAGTCATGTTATAAGTCAGGCAAGTGACTAACACTGACAGGAATATAACTAGTCAGCTAGCTGTGGTTTTAAAGGAGTTGGGTAGTATATTTACTGCATGAAAACAAAGAAGATATCAAAGGATTTGGAGGAACAAAAAGCATTTAAATCCTCAAGATCAAAATCTATCACATGCTATCACTCTCTCTGTTTTACAGAATCCAGGAGATGTGAGGAAGCTTCTCAAAAGTCAAGCAGAACATCAACTACAGATTCAACATTAGCTCAGGAATCTTGCCTCCCTGTGGTGTGTGTTTGCCTCCCTCACCCAATGACAGTGACAGGAGTTGTCTGTCAGGAGTTGTTTGTGGGGACGAGAGCACAGTTTTCTACCTTGCCTGACATATCACAAGCTATATTTTCATGCAGCTGATCTCAACCTAGTCAATGATAACCTAACCATAAGAAAACGTTCCTTTAAGGAAGTGAAGGGTTGCCCACAATGGGAAGTTGAAGTCAGACAACAGAATTCCTCATCAAAATGCAACTCTGCTGCTGGTGATGTAGAGCAGGAGTAAGAAAGTTCTGGATTCAGTCAATATATAAGCACACTGTATAAGCACACTTCTAATTTGCCTTTGGGAAATGCAAAGAAACCCTTCTCAGTCATTTCACAGCTGATTTTTCCAATGCACGAGAACTCAGCTGTCCTTTGGGAACACCACACCACAGCTGCCTTTTTATATGGGAAGAAGTATGAAGTAGCCAATACCTCTCCCATGCAGCCCTCTATGGACTGGCTTTTGCAAACAGAGGGCCACTTAAGGCCCCAAGTGCCTTCTTTCATGAGCTATGTCCGTGCCTGCCGTGCACACACAGCAAGTCCTGATTTGCCATGGATTTTCTCAGTGCATGGAATGCTTCCATGGGTCTGCTGCAGCATGCCTGGCTTGTGAGTGAAGCAATGATTTGGTTCACATGCACAGCTCGCTTGCTCCCTGCCTTTGTGAACAGCACCTGAAAAGAAGCTGGGAAGGGGCTACTTTGACCAAATATTCCTCCAGCCTGAGGCATCCTAGAGCACAGGTCCTGTAAATACTTGTGCGTTTAATGCTCTCCAGTGCTAAAATGTTTAATGCTGCCCTGACATGGGCATCTGTTTGGCCATCACACATTTCCAAACAATTCCTGCCCAGTTTACTGCAGTTCAGGGCTTGGGATCACCCTCCTGTAGGATTCAGGACATAATGGCAAAGCATTCGTACCCTGTCCATTATCCTCTACTCTCTGCTGTACTTGCTAAGGATCAGTGTTCTTACCGAATTGAAATCATCCAAGCAAAAAATTAAAATGGCACACTTTAAATTACGTGTAGCAGTTTCTTATTGACTTTCACAAATCCAAGCATTATAATAATTGTTCATACAGTCAAAACAAATTCCAACCATAGCAACACATTTCAGTCAATCCAAGCCCAGAATGTTTACTAAAAAGTTTATAATTTACAGAGATTACCCAGAAGCACTTCTTTCCCTCCTCCTTACCTCTGCTGCCCTTGCTCAGATTAGGAATAGGGAATTCCATTGCTGCAGGTAGTCTGATCTCCAGCTTTCAAAGGGAAACCTGCAAGACAAAGGCTCTATGAAGATGTGGTACATGATAAAGAAGACACAGGAGCATAACAAGTGCAGATTTCTAGAAACATGCTGGAAGCTGAATTTCATTCCCTCAGTTTATTTTAGGACAAACAATGAGAGCCTTTGAGCAAAGAGAAACCTTCTTCACTGAAGCTGTAAATGCCATTTCCCATATAGATTACTTAGAAATCATGAGAGAAGTTTTGAGCCATTCAAATTGTTGCTGTATTGTTTCAAGCATTCATTTATTACACTGATTATTTACCAAGTCAGCCTTCATACTTTACAAAAAAGCTTCTGTAGGAATAGATGGGTTGGAATTAAACAGACAAATTTGAGAGAGCCAAAACCTGTACAGTGCCAACTAAAAAGCAGTTTGCAGGGTATGATTGGTGATATGAGCCCTCAGTCAGTGGCACAAGGAATCATGATGGAAGGGGAAGCTTCCAGACCACTCACTAAGATGCAAGTCTGGAGCCTGCAGGATGCTAAGTGATGGTGCATAGGGCAAGATGATTTTGGCAAGTGTCATCTGGTGTGTAATATCTGTAGTGATGCTCTACAGGTGTTAATGGGAAAGTCTGTAACCACTGCAAGGAAGTGACACTTATGAATTTTAACCAGCTAATAAACCATGCCAGAGACCCTGACTAAGTACTTGAGCGAATCATAAAAACTTCTGAAGTGGAAGTATAGCATATATTATATGTAGATTTCATTAAAGTAACTGGTACAGAAAATCATACCTTTATGTGTAAAAACATATTTTTCATGTAATGACAGAGGCTAGCACAGGGAAGCTTTATGGGTACAATTATTATTGCTAGATTGATCATTTTCAACAATAATTGGATTGCCCACAGCAGACAGGCCCCCTGTCAGAAAAAATAAAAGGCAAAATGCTGTTAGAAGATAAAATTTCACTAGACAAGGACAAATAGCTCTACTTGCCTGGAAAAAACTGTAGGATGTTCATCTGGACTACACCACTGCTAGCTCTACCCTTTCATGACTGTTGTGGTGGGAAAAGATGTTGCCCTCTTGAAAAGTAGAGTGTCATCAGGTGGGATGACAGCAAAATACCTGGTCCACTCTTTAAGGTTGCAGTACATTAATTGAGAGATGAGTAACTCAGTAATGATGTATAAAACCGGTGAAGACTGATGATCCTTTCAAGGGTAGCCTATGCAAGTAATGACTGAGAGTGATTTTCATCTGTAAGCTCTGTACACGTTTACATAAAATAAATCGTTCTCTTTCCATGATGGGATGTTGCTATCCAGAAATCCTCACAGCTGGAAACTTCAGTAGATTTTCAAAAGTAATTTATCCAGACCCCCCCTTTATCTGCACAGAGATACTTGTTTGGGGTCAAGTCCCACATGGGACATCAGAAAGGTAGCACAGGGAAATGTCTTGCAGTTGTGTATGCTGGGCTTCTATGGAGAGAGAGAAAGTCAGGGTTCAAAGCTGGTGTTTATTAAAGCTTCTATAATTAGAGAATACAGATGTTTTCTTATGTGCATAATGTAAACTCTACACAGTGTAAATGCAGTAACAGTGAAGTGAAAGTTTCCAGCACATAATTTTTCTATGCAACTATTCTGAACTTGTTTAGCTATCATTTTCAAAAACCATCTATGAAGATAACTTAGCAAAGTGTCTACAAGGAAAACTCATTGACTATGGCGCAGTGTATCTCTTTCTTTTCATGCTGAAAAGATGAAAACATTATAGGTTTAATATAAAAGCATTGCATAAATGCTAAGAAGCTGCCTGTATAATTTGTTTTTGTAACACAGCATGTTGACAGAGGATTCTTGATCTCAACGGATATGATTAATTATGGGCTGGGGGGAGATTTCCTTGGTTTTATTGGTCCTGCAGAACACACTGGAGCAGGTTTGGCCCCATGACAACTTCACTGAGCTCCCAAGCAGAGGCAGCTTGCATCCAGGCTGCTCATACTGGTTGTGCCCTTACAGATGGGCTGTAGGGTTTCAGCCATGGGACCAGAGGGAGTCAGGAGGAGGACAGTCCAATCCAGCTGCAGCTGAAGCTGGTAACACAAACATCTGTATTGTGCCAGACTATTCCTGCCTTGGTGTGATCTGAACTCACAAAGGAAGGACCGCTGCTGTCTGTAGGCACTGAGGAGTGGCACAGAGGTGTCCAAATTATCTTTCAGTGTAGCAGCTCAGGCACTGCAGTGGAGACATTATAAAGCAGAGACCAACCCCAGCTTCTTAGCAGGGTGATTTAATACGCAAGGGCTCTGCACTCCTGGGCACTCCTCACTGTCAGGGAGGCACACCCGAACTATTTCTCTTGAACTTCGCCTGTTTTATATTAATGGGTTTCACTGCTTGAGGTATTTTAATTGTGTTCTATCGCCAAAGGCTTTGTAATACCTTGACGATGTTTTATGGAGAAACAGAAGTTTCTGGTTGCTTGAAGACTGAGATGACACCCTGACTAATTGCACAGCTTAGGAAGATGATGTCTGAGCATATGCCTGACAATTTCACATTCGCATTTGATAACCTCATAATTTATATGAATAATCTAAAACCACAACAGAAATGCCCCAGTGGCTCTGATGCATTTATTTTTAAAGGCAATTAGCATATAGGCTTCCCAACACTCCCAGCTATCTAGACAGCTTTTAACACAAATTAACTGCATGTTGATAAAGAATAAAACAGCTTTATGTGGCTGGTCTCTCCTGAATTGCCTTTACTGGTACTATTTTGTTAAGTGAGATTTCCATACCCATTGAAGCATGGTCAGTTTGTGGCAGGGTGGTATTTGGTGAGGTGGCAATTTCAAACAATCTATTCTGCTTTAACACAGACAGCACCCCAACCCAGCTCACAGGATTGTCCCACAAGCAGCTTGGAAGACATGTCCATTTTTTTGGAAGACAAGCATTTTTTGTCCTGAAAATTATGCTACATTTGCACAGTTCTGAAGGATTTTATTTAAAAAAAAAAAAACCTTTAAAGAAGAATATATTTTCCTGCCTTTTTTTCCCCTCAATTTTGGGAGAAAGCTTGTTCTGCATCATTGCCATCTTAAAGTCTGAAACAGAAGACAAACCATGAATAAAGTTAAGTGGAAAATATTACTTATAGATCTTATAGATGACTGAAGATGCTTTAATTTTCCCTTCCAGTCTTACTAGCATTGTTGAGTAAAATACACTTTTCTCTCACATATGATGGAAACTATGCAGCTGAGCAGCATTCCTGTTTAGATGAAGACTTCATCCAGTCCTGATAAAACTACTGTTAATTCATGCAATACAGATACTGCTCTCATTGAAACCCATCTCATATGCTCATTATATTTATAATATATGTACAAAGTCAGCCACAAAAGCCAAAGGAATGCTGCATGGCAAACTTGAAATTTTATTATTTACAGAGATTCTGTCACTATGTAATTTAAGTTTTCACTTCTTGATGGGTTTTGCAGACCTTTATGTGAATATTTATACACAGATAAGACACTCAGATAGTGTTAACCTGAATGTCTGGCCCAAGTGAGTGAGACCCAAATCGGTTTACACCACCTCAATATTCGATCCAGGCTTTGTGTTGCTCAAAAGCTTCTTGTTTCTCCCTGAAGTGTTCAGAGTTTGCAGTGTTCCCATGTGCTGCTGCAAAGATAGTCTGGTTGCCAGAAATAGGGAAGGATGTCTGTGTGAAAGAAATAAGCAGCAGGAGCAGAGGAACCTTTAACCCACAAGAGTTCATAATTTTCAGGAAAATGTATTTCGTAATTAAAAACAAATGGACATATATGATGAAAACTATGTATTAACAGAACTGGCTGTTTAGAAATAAAACATTTTCTTGGAGGGTTTTTTCCACTATTTATCAGCAATTTTAAACAAAATTTACTTAATTAAAAAATTATTTAGATGACATTAATTAATCAACCTGAAAATAGATGACATAGCTGAGGTAATGATGTGTGATTGCTCAGTGAAGAGTAAGTGTCCAAAAAATGGAACAAACCACAATATAAAAACTGACATGATCTTGTTAATTGACATTTGTAGAGTCTATTATTCTATATTCAGCTAAATATGACTTCCATTTTTTATTTCTTCCAGCACTCAAACACCATATTACACTACTGGGCATTTCCCTTTTTTTGGCAAAAAAACCCCTCAGCACCATTAAAATGCACACACAAACAAGTCAAAGCTCCCATGGAGTTTTACTAAGTCAATACATTTTAAAGAATTCTCTTTAGATTAGCACTTTAAATAAATTTGATGCTTTGCTCTGCTTAGAGACTGGGATGACTTTTCACATTCCACAATTTCTTACCTTTGTTTGAACTGTTCCATGAGTATTAATCCTTCTTCTCTGGTTTTTAAATATTCAGGATCTCATTGGTATATTAAAAAATTTCTTAGCAGCTGTGAAAACTAAGGCATACATCTCCCTTCATCTTTTCTAATTTGATATGGAAGATGCTCCTTATGAAAAGATATTGTGAAAGCTGTGAATTATCCTGTACTGAATCCCACAGCCATCTTGGTAAAGAGGGATTTGAAACAAAGTCCACTTCTAAATAGTTATTCTAGTCCTTGGATGAAGAGATTTATTTTGCTAAAGGAAATCAGGGCAACAAAAGGTAACAAGTAATTATATATATATATATTTAATAATAAAAAAACCTTATTATTGATGTCAAGTGGCCATGATTCAGTGTAGCCACATATTTTACTGTATTATAGAACTAGAGAAGGAGGGAAATGTTCATTTAAAAGAAACAGTCACTTCCGGTCATACACAAAAGCCTGTACATACTACAATAAAATATGTAATTAGGAACAACTTCCATAACACATTGAGAGGCTTAAGTTTACAGAATTGTCCCAATGAAAAAATATTTTTTCATATGTGACCAATCCGTTGAGTTTCAGTAGTCTATAAACCCTTCCTTACCTTGCCTAAGTATGAAAAAAGGAAAGAGAACTGTATTCTGTCTCCTGTTTTGATTTATTACTGGTTTATTTGACATTTCTTGTCAGAGTAAATGGCCTTCAGCAATACACGTAACAGTTAAACACGTGCCAAGTAAAATCAGATAATTCTGCCATTGGTCTGTAGATTTCAGTTATGTCCTTGGCTGAAAAATTCTTCCATGTAACTTGGAAAGCAGTAGTGTGGTCTTATTTAACAAGGATTTTATCTGTATTTACACAGATACAAATAACAACATATTCACTGAAAAATCTGTTTTAGAGGATACACAAGGTCCACTCAAATGCCATTTGAAATCTGTGGACATGAAGTGCAAAACCAGATAAGTCAGAATTTCAGAAGCTGTATAAATTAATTTTTAAAAACACTGTGTTCTTTTATATTTCTTATTAAAAAGTCTAATTAAAATTAAATTTAAAGCGGGACAATGTACATAAGCTCTAACTTTACAACAACTTCTTAAAATTCTCAAAACATAACTCAGGTTTAATGTCTTAAGCAGCTCATGTTTGTATAATAGGCCAAACCAAACCCCAGCATCAATGGGAAAAGTCATTAAGTAAATGGAAAGTTTGTTGAAGGGATATTCTTGAGGTTTTGGCAGCAGCTGCTTCACTTGCAGGTGTAAAGAACATTCCTTTAATGTAATTATTTCAATACCCATCTCATACAACCTTATGAGCTAATTGGTAAATGAGTTCAGCAGGACTCACTTTTCTTTTTTCCTCTAAAAACTGTAGTGAGAGCTTGTCAACTCAAAAAATGGACAAATACAGTAACCACAATATGTCTGTTTATTAATCACATGCAGTGTTTCCTCTAGTGTAGAAGCAGAGCAAAAAAAATGTTGCAATTCAATTACTTTTCAAAGTTGTAGAAATTTGATGGTTTTAATGTTTTTTCTACATTTTCATATAATCCTCTTTTGCATGAGGATGTAATTGGGTGAAAACTAAGTAAAGCGAATACTCTTTCAGTGGTAAATCCTCTTATTGGTGATTCTCAGTGGCTATTCACAATTGTCTAATAAAATTTTAAAAAAGGCAAAAGGCATCTACTGTATTTCATAATTTTTTTAAAATGTTCATAATGTTTCCCATTGAATATTTCCCTTAGGAAATATGAGCTTTATACTCACTCACGATCTACATCTTCAATGGCTGCCAAAGAGAGGAAATCCACTTCCCCTCAGAGAAATTACTAAATCAGTGCAAATGCAAGGCAAGTTTAGAGCTATTAGTTGATTTTAGTCATCCTGATTGATTAGAATCACAAATAAAAACATCAATTAAATCTTTGCAGCTTTTATTGCAATGCAAGCATTGTTGCTTGAGTCACAACTTAGACATTGCAGTGTGAAGAATATTTATATAAATTACCTGTACCAAATCTCAACACTCAAGAAACTGAAAGGGGTATCCTAAAGATGGTCAGAAGGGAGTTCTGGTTTGGGAGCTACAGGACGACACAAGCAGTGTCTGGGGACACCCAGGATGCTCAGCATTTGATCCAGTGAGATCATAATTTTCATGAGAACCAAAACCATCTCTTCACTATTTCATGAAGAATCCACCAATGAAACGCCCAATGGATGAAACCTCTGCCAAGAATGTACATCCACAAGGTCACCAATTTTAACATAATTATGTATCAGAGGAAAACATTTTGTCCAGGAGCTTTGTGAGGGTCATCCTGGCCACTGCAGAGCCACATGCTTTAAACCAAGGTCACTGCCAGCCCTCTCCGAGCCAGAGCCTGCATCAGTGACATTTCCATGCCACAAACAATTTTAAAAATAAATACAGCTACCTCACAGGATGTCTCTATGCCCTCTCCCCAACACCCCACAGGAGCTCTGGTTCCCACCTTCACCTGCTGTTTGCTAGCACATCCCCCTTGCGCCGCCCCCACCCTGGCACGCCCCAAACGCATCCAACGTGCCAACTCTGGCAGCTTGGTTAAAATTAACAGCCTGGGGGCTGCAGGGATGTAAACTCAAGCCTCCTCTCTCGGATGCAGATCACCGATAACCCTCCTGGAGCTTGAACAAACAAACAAATGCAAGAAATACCAATCGTGTGTCACAGAGTTACTTTTTCGCGTAACCATGGCAAAGTGTGGGCAGCTAAGCAGAACCATGATCATTTGAAAAGGTTTAAAATATTCTTATTGTCATGAGGGAGGCCAATGGATGGCCAAAACCCAAACAGGGTTTAGATCAATCATGTGATCCAGGATTAGGGACTAAACTGGGCTTGGTGTTTCTCTTTGCATTGGAGTTGTCAGAAAATGTCAATCTAACGAGAAAATTCAAAATTATATTTCACTTTTACACTACTCCTTTCCCTTTATCCTCCAGGATCTAAAGCTCTAAGCACTCAGGACCACGAAATCAAAGCAAAAGGGACACAGTGCAGGTCCCTTTGTCCCCTCTTTAAACTTGGGGCATAAAAAGCCATCCGGGGCAGCCTGTTGGCTCCCTGGGCATTTCTACATAACTAAGCCAATGATGACACATTCAGGAAAATGTTCCTTCAAAGATTTTACTGGTTAGCAGCTATCACTGTTAGGAAGTCTAATAGTAAACTAACAATCAGTGTAATATAATTGCAAGTTTTTTATGGCTGCTTGAAAATCCCTTAGAAGCTCATCTGAGCCATGATTTTTCCATACTATTTCGATTTTAGTAACAGCGTCTCCACCCCAGCTGACAACTTTCGCATGTTTTTCCCCTTCTCTGTTGCAACATGACCAAGGTTATTGCAAACTGCCATGCTCGTCTTATTTTATTTTTACATCCATCTTATCTAACATTACTCATCTGTTACAGCTGCAAAGCCACATCAATAAAGCAGATAGCTATGCAACTTTGCAGCCCAGCAGACAGAACTTAAATTTATGTACCTGAGGGTCCTTTGGAGGCTTTTTTCTTGACAGGAAGATGAGTAAAGCAGAGACACAGGTGCCTGCTGCCACTTGAGAGAATTGTGACCTTTCTCTGGGCTCTGTTGAGTCACTCTGAATTGCAGGACTCATGGACATTTGGCTGTGTGGGCCCTGCTCAACAGCATTCCAAGCAGGAAAAATGGCTGAATGGCATCCATATGGCTGACAGCTTGCTATGACGAGCAACCAGCTAAACAGTTTGTCAGCAGAGGAGGGCAAAAAATATATTTTGAATATAACTCTTTCAGCATATTCATTTAGGAGGAGTAGGTAGTTATCCAACATGCTGTATGTTCATCTGGTGGAGAAAAACCACCAATAAAGCCCATTGTTCTCTGTATATGCAATACCTGAATAGTTTGAGGGAGTTATCATAAGACCTACAGCCAGAAACTGGAAATAGCAACGTGACCTACAGGGTGCTGAGCTGTTGGTATAAAATCAGGAGATTGGACGTAGTGAATAACGTCACTGGAGTGAAAATACTGAATACAAAACAGGATCCTAAAATTGTTTACCTTTTATGTCTATCAAGAGATCGTTCCCATATTGTATAACAAAGTCCTTGTAGGCACAGAATGTTTATATAACTCAGTATCAGCCTTGATGCCTCAATTTCGTCATTGATCAAAAATCTTGGTCTAAGATTATACCTGCCCTGACTTCTCACTTATAAACACACACAGTCCATCTGAAAATGGTATCTGTCTTTATTTTCTCTGTCTCAATTGATTCTCCTACATCTCTTCCTCTCAATTAACTTTGAGCAAACTGGAGGTATGCAAAACATTTAAACAAAAATGAGGTAACATTGGCCAACCTCCTCCCTATCTCTTTTGTCCCTCCACTCTAAGATCCCTGTGTCTTAATCATTATTTATGGAAAGAAAAAAAAAGGTGGAATTCTTCAGTGATGTCTGTGATATGGAAGTAGTAATAGCACCTATGGGAACAGTATTATCTTTATTATTTTATCAACTCTGAGCTAGAGGGTGATCAACACTAACAATCACTCAAAAAAAAAAAAGATGACAGAAATAAATCAAGGGGAAGTTATAGGAGAAGTAAAAGTGATATATTTATTCTTCAATCTTATTTCCTTCATGGGATGCTATCCTTCTATTTATTACTCCTATCCCTTAATTATAATAGAACAGGAACCTGCAAATTAGAATGCTTGACACAGTGAGTTATACTTCTTCTTCTCCATACCCTTTGCCTTAAGGACCTCTCATTTCCAGTGCAATAGCCTTCCAATCCACAGTATTTTTTAAAAGGTCTGACTTTCATAATGGATATTTTTTGACACACAATTTTACACATATGAGTAATTGCAGACAGCGTTTTGCTCTATTCAGCAACCATTTTGAGGCCCATTTTAGAATAATCAGTTGATCTGTTGTTGCTTTTGCAATCAAGCAACTAATGCTAGGTGACTAAATTTCAGTGATCTGATCCAAAAAACTCTTATTATGCAGCTCATTAGTACTTTCAAGGGTATGCCACATAAGTCCAAGAGATGCTACAAAGAAAATCAAGCTTTTGCTACCAATGTGCTCATCACAGTACAGGATGTCAAAGGAATTGCACTGGAACTGATTAAATGTGAATTTGTGCAGGATTTGCTTTTAGTTCAAAGCATAATCAGGGCATAAAAGTACAGGTACAGAATAAGTACCACAGAATGGTTGAGGTTGGAAGAGACTTTCAGAGTTCAACACCCAAGCAGGGTCAGCTGATTTCCCATATATGAGATCACTGACAGATCACACTGTCTCTTCTCCAAGCTGAACAGCCCCAGCTTTCTCAGCCTTTCCTCACAGGAGACGTTCTCCAGATCCTTAATCATTTTAGTGGCCTTTTGCTGGATTCTTTCCAGTAGCTTAATCTCTTTTGTACTGAGAAAAAGTACAGAAAAATGATGCAAAAAGTAATTTTGATTAAAAAAACAAACAAACAAACAATTTCTAATGCTAATTTTGGACACACAGCTTTAGAAGAAGAATTAGGTTTTTAACTCTGCCTCTGAATAACAGATGAAATCAAGAGAAAAAGTTATCCAGAGTCAAATGAGAAGAACATTTACTGTAACAGATGCTGTATAAAAATGTCCCTTCAGTAGTAATGGTTAAGCCTCGGAAGCAGTGGAAGAATGGTTTAGGCATATATTCATGATTATTAAGAATAAATATTTAGGTTCTTGGTACCTTTGTCATGTTCTTATTCTTTTAGTCTTCATTTTGCCTCCCCTTAGAGCTTATTAAAGACAACAAAATCAGTTACTGCTGAACCTTCAATAACTAAACTTCAAATCCAGTAGAACACACAAGTGCAAGTCTAGACCAGCTAAAAAGGCCCTCTGTAGCTCTTCAAATACACAATTCCATGTTTTACACAAGGACCCAGACCAGTCTGTTGTTTTCAGGCATTAGATACGCAAGAAGAGGCTCGATAAATTACTTCATGTGCATCTAACTGCTACTAAATTTTATACAGACTTTATTTCCCCTCCTTGCGTGTTCTCTCAGCACTTTGGTTTTCACTGATTTGTGCTGTGTATTCTGCTTATTCATTAAATCAAAGCATGGGACTTTTAGAAGACCGGGATCTCTTATTTTACTGAAGTGCTGGGGTTTGAAAACATAGAACATGTGTTACTCATCAGCAGTAGTAGAAAAGAATACTTGAAATTCTCTCTTTTTATTTGTCTTTAGGACAACACATGCAAACTTTTTCTCATTTGCTTTGCAACACTTAGATACGGAACAGTAAAAATGTTTTTGGAGTTAGTCACTACTTAAGAAATGGCAAAATATTAATTCCAAATATCCTAAGAGCATCACATAGCCATAAATAGATTTTAAAGTTATGCACAAATACCCGTGACCACAATAAATTCCCTAGGAAAATTCTGAAACAGCATTAAGCACCGTGAGAACGAGAGAGTACAGGTGATTCTGAGATCACGAGAAACAGAAGGAGCTGTACGTGGCACTTGTTAACAGCCATCAATGTCCAAATTTATAGAAATATTTGTCTTCAATGGAGCAGTTTGGTGTGGATCTTTCTCAGCAGTGCACAAGCAAACAAGCCTGCTTGTTAAAATGAATTTACCAACCTCATCTTCAACTATAACAAGCCAATAGAAGAGAAATAATCTTAATCTTTGCCTGAACATTTAGGCAGCTGCTCTCAGTAGGCTCAGATCAGATCTAGTTGTAAAAGCAAAACAACAAACGTATCATGGGCAAGGCTAATAGATATTTCCTTGGGGAATTTCACAAAAATACATATAAATGTCCCACAGTAGGTATAGAACTATCAAATTCAAAATGGAAGAGGTATCAATGACCAGCAATGATTTCTTCAGTGACCTACATGAATGCTAACACTACAATTATTTGGAATATTTTTTTTCCTTTTTTAAAAGAAACAATATTGAAGGAATGTAAAATGTTATTTTAAAAAGGCAACCTGCACCTCAAACGATACATTCTTCCAGCCCAGAAGTTTCCACAATGGATCAGTTTGGACTTGTTTTTATTGTGAGATAGATTCTCACAATAATGCCCAAACACAAGGAAAACTCTATAACAGACAATTTTTTTTTTTTAAAGCCCTGAGGTCTCCTTTCACAGGAGTACTCAGGCAGTGGAAGTACACACTTATTTCTATGGAGGCTGAAGACCTGGAGCTCTTACAGGATGAGGAAATTTAACTTAAAACATCCCTATATAAGGCAAGTCAGGACTACTTGTGCTTTGTTATCAGTGAAAGGCACCTTGTAAGGCAATTCTTCTGCTACTCTACTGTTACCATTTTGCTGGAAGACTTATTAAATCAAAATTGAACCTGAAGTGTCTTTACAATCTGTGAAACTACAGAAACAGTTCCATTTCCTCAAGTGCTCTAAGACTCTTCTGGAAAACCAAGCTAAATGCTGAAAACACTAACGTCAGTCTGAATTAACCCGCTTAATTAAATTAAGCTGCTTTCATGCCCACAGTTAAACAATGAGCAACAGAGAAATGTTACTCTTTATGTGCCTATAGCATTCTTAAAGGAAAATTCACGTAAGACTGAGGCATAAGGTTTTTTAATAGTTTTTTCCTTCTCATCCCTCCTCCACACTGCCCTTCCTTCTCGAAGCAAAATAGGCCATCAGTTCAGATTCTTCTGCTACACAAGTCTCACTGAGCTGGTCCCATGTGAGAATGTCAAGATAATAGAAAAAAGAACAATAAAAATTAATCTCCTTGTTATAGTCCACAAGGGGGAAGTTTGCTCTTGGAGATGCTTCCCCAGCCCTCTCTTCATCTTTGCTCCTTCTGTTGTGCACAAAGCTCTGAAAACCAAGTAAATTTGTGTGTAAATCAGAACCAAGGAGGTCTGACTCTGTAAAGATTTGTGGCTCAATCTAAAAACCAGCTGTTAATGAACCAAGTAATCCCTGATTCCCTGTCCTTCTGTGGTAGTCTCCCCAACAATTTGCTCTTACTTGCTCGCTGTCACTGGCAAGAACCTTGTGGCCACATAGTCAACTTGTTTATCCACCTCTGAGTTGCCTTGGCCTGGAAATGATTCATTTTGACCCAGATTAACAGGCTCTGTGCTCATCTGTGACTTTACCTAAATCACAGGATTGCGAGAGCAGCATAAGGGAGGAAGCAGCAATGCATGGCCTCTTCCCTCCAGGAACAGCCCATGCTTTTCTTGATGTTAAGCTAAGCTGGAAACTGTAAATATATCTGAAACATCTGACCTTTTGTCAAAATTTGTTAACATCAACCGATAGACTGAAAACATGAGGTAGGAGCCTCAGGCATGATCAGAGAATCACACAAAATCAAAAAATATGCCGATTTGGAAGGGATTCACAAGGATCATGGAATCCAACTCGTGGTGCTGCACAGGACACCCCAAAAGTCACACCGTGTGCCTGAGAGCATTGTCCAAATGCCTTTTGAACTCTGGCACGCTTAAGGCTGTGGCCATTTCTGTGGGGAGCTTCTTCCAGTGCCCATCCACCCTCTGGGTGAAAAACCTTTTACTGATATCCAACCTAAACCTCCCCTGACAGAGCTTCAGGACAATCCCTCGGCCCCTGACCCTCATCACCACAGAGATCAGATCAGTGCCTTCCCCTCCTCTTCCCCTCACAAGGAAGTTGCAGACTGTGATGAGGTCTCTCCTCAGCCTCCTCCTCTCCAGGCTGAAGAGACCAAGTGACCTCAGCTGCTCCTGACACAGCTTCCCCTCAAGGCTCTTCACCGTCAGGAATGCAGAGGTTGCATCAGGCTAACAATGTTTTGTGCAAAAAAAAATGTGAAAGATTGTTCTGCTGTCCCAGGACAATAAGAAAACCTTCAGACTACAGACTGAAATTGCACATCACTGCTAGCTGGCATGACTTTTTAAATAAGTCTAACAGGATAGGAACTTCTTGATAATTAACTGTTTGGATCAGAGCATTAAGAACTATGTATTTCATGCTGCATGAAAAGGAAGTTTCCATCACTAAGAAATGCAAAAACAACCCCAAAAACAAACTGACTTTTAAAGACTAATAGACTTTGGTTTCTGAAATCGTAACAGTATGACCAAGTGGCCAATTTGCCTCAGGAAAGGGAGTACAAACAAGACCTAATTTCTGAATGGCCATAGTTAGTAGTGAAAGCACATGAAAAGCCTAAATTTGGAATACTGTCAGTTGCTTGACTGACAGTTTCATTAAGACTGAAATTTAAGGCATGGAATTTCATCGAAAACAGGAAAGAAATTAATTTTTGGTCAGTAAGTGTTTCTAAACTATCTGGAGCAGTTTCTGGAGCAGTTAATTTCTTGGTCACTGAAAACATAACATGTTTTTATTTCCAGCAGATGTTGTTTAGTTGTTCTGAATCTCACTATTTTGAAATTCAAGGAAAAATAGTAACCTGGCTTCCCAAACTCTTAGGCAAGTATCAATGTCATGAAATCTGTGATTCTTTAGCTTTGACTTTTCACTTTTGTCTTTCGAATCAACAGCCTACAATCAATTCAATATTTAAAGACTTCCACTGCAAAGGCAGACTGCAGACATTCTTACAGTATTTAATTTTAATGAAAGACAATGTTCTCAGTGCAATTTATTGATTACAGTAGTTGAGCCTTTAGGGAAAAAAACCCAAATCACAACACTTGTGATCAAAACTGAAAACAACATTTATAGTTTTGGGGGAGTTTAAAATACTTGGCTTTATAAATGCTTCCACAAAGAAAGTACAAGTTGACACCATCAAAGTTTTAACATCATCACAATCAAATCACAAGAGGTAGACTGAAATTTTAATAAAAACTATTTATCAAATGCTGGGTAACATTGGACATTGTGTTTTTATCACTTATTAGAGAAAACTGATCACTGAGACTGCTTCCAGAACACCTGCATTTGCATATGAAATTAAGGTTTCTTTCAAAGTAAATTGAACGTCCCTGAAAATATCCCTCCTGTGAGTCCTATAAGCTGTTCCACTTTCTTTTTAAGTTACACCTCATAGAGACAATATATCAATTAACTTGAATCCAGCTGTTTGGAAGGGGGAAAGTGCTACTGCCAGTTCAAAATACTGAAAAATCACCTTGCAAGCCCTATATATTCCTAAACATGCAGTCACTGTTGCTGGCAGTCAAAAAAAATGCCTTGCCTGGCAGAGATGGTGTTAAGGGCCCTCATTGCTGAAATCCAGGTGGTTTGGTTTAGTTTTGATTTCTGTCTTCTAGAAACAATACCTTTTCCCCCATCACAAAATGTGATAAAATATATTTTAATCAAAAAGATATTAAGCTCCTTCCCCCTCTCTTTCCCAACGTAAAATAAACAAAGTGCTTTCTTTTTGCTAAAAAATTAAAAAATATGTATAACAAACTTAACTTCTTTAGGATGGGCAAGATAGCCTTTTCTTAAACTTCAGCAATGTTAGTAACCTCTGTCAAGAGATGGCCAGATTAATTTTTCAGGGGTCAAATGTTGTGTTTGAAATATGCAGGTAAATTTATAACAAAGTCTGTGCATGCTGGACAAACCACCTATAATAACACCCACTAATCACTGTTGGCTGAGTGTAAATTGAAAACTGAAATCCATTGCTGCATTTCCAATACCATTTGAACCAACACTTGCCAGTGTTTTAGCCATCAGAATACTCCAAAACCCACTTTTAAAAATGTGGAAGATGCCAAGTGACAGGTGAGCCACCAGAGGGAGTGTCTCCAGCTCCATAACTGTGATCCAAACCAACTCACTTAAACATTACCATACTTTAATGCACAATTTGCAGGGTTCAAGGTGCAACCTAGGCTTCTCTCTGACCTTTGTTTGTATATTCTGTGTGGGAAATCAGATTTCATTTCGTTTTTCCTTTCCTGTAAAAGCAGAAAGATAGCAAACTCCATCACATATTTATCCATCACTAATACAAATCTTCAAATTTTTAGAAGCAGTGCTACAACAACTGGTGCTGATATACCAAAAAAGCTATAAACAGATGAGATTGCCATGGCAACACCTTGGCTCCCCTCTTTACATAAATCCTGGGTATCATTCTGACAAATCCCAAAAGAAGAATTTCAAAGGTAGCAGAGGTAGGACTTATTGCCAAAAGAGATCCTGGGACAGCTGTGCACGAGGAACAACTGGAATTATTACTACTCATGCCCATCCCACTGGTGAAGAGAAACAATTTAATCTCTGCTGAAGGCACCACTGGCTGACATTTATGACATTACAGCATAAATGTTAAATGCTGCAATTACATTTTACGCTGTTTACAATTCTTGTGCACTGCTCTCATTTTCTGTTCCAATTCTCATAACTGGAGTTTCATTTTATTTTTAAAGACAAGGTTATCAATGGCATTTCAAAAATGCTTCATCCACCTGAGTTCTTCTCTAGAAAAACCCTCTACCAAATAACAATTATAAGTTTATTGTTCTCTCTGCCTTCCAAGAACACCCTATATGTTTCAGGCAGTAATTCCAAAAGAGGGATTCAGGGTTTGCTGCAATAACTGAAACAAAAGCTTGACCTTCTGCTTCCCGGAATTTTGGATTTTGTTACATATATATAGGTTATATACTATATAAGATGTCACACAAAGTCCTTTAATTGTAACAGCAGTCCTACATGCTTCCTGAGGACAGCAAGATGGGTTTCCTAGAGACCAACAAGCTTAAAAATTCTTTAGAAAATCAGATGGCACCTGCACATAAGATGAAGAGAACATAGGAGTTAGGGGCAGTGTGTAAAAAGCTTATTAATACAAGGTTTTTCCACTCAATGAATAAATTAGAAGGAACAGACCAATATATGTTAAGTTTCTGCCAAGATCATGAAGAAGGTAGTAAAAAATAATCCCTTACCTGTAATAAAAATGAGAGCAATAAAGATATAGAGTGTGAAAGCTCTCAGATCAAAGATTTATCCCTGGGAACAGCAATAAAACTAGGTACTGCAATTTAATTATGAAAGGGAAACATCTAGGACAACAAATTTACAGTGAGGTTCCAGCAGACAAATGAAAATACAATATTTTGTATCCCACAGAATTATCTCTACTCACCATAAATCAATAGAAGATGAAGTTCATGTAAGACCCAGCAAAGCTAAACAGAAAGCTACCACTGCCTTCCCAGGGTTACAAAGCAAGTCCTTGACTCAGAAACTTCCCTTTAGTTTTAGAGGAGAAGGAACAGCTGCACCTTTTTTCTCCTAACATCTTCTCAAATAGTAAAGGAGTCATGCAATAGAACTTCTGGCTTCTTTACTTTGCAAAAGGGCTGATTAAAGAAAAGAACTATGATATAAAAATCAAGGACACTTCACAAACCTACAAGATATGCTGGGAGCTACAAAGTTCGGTTTTTTGGGTTTTTTTTTCCTAGATATTAGAAAGGGTGTTTCTTTTTCTGAAGCTTTCACTCCGACCCTTAGCTTTTTATTCCATGAATAGCATAATTAAGAAGTGCTGGATTTCAGAATTCTGCATAGAAGTTTGGATTCACATTCATTCCTTTTGGACTTCTTCAGTGGTTCTCTTAGGGACTCTAAATAATAATGTTGTGCACACTAAAGGAAATCTAAAGCTTTCTGGAAAATTTTTAAGCATGTAAAGGCCTGATGCTGCTCCCTGTTGACTTAGAGGAAAAATTCTATCAACTTTCATTGTGTCTTTGAAATCAGACCTAAAATGAAGAATAATTTCTTCCTACATTACTGATGGGTTCTAGCAGCTTAAAACCAAGCCAAACAAAATATCTGTAATTTTTAATTAAACCCTACCCAAGCAAAGCATTGATTGCAAAGGGCTAACAAATCTTAGCTTTATAAAGTATTTATTAACAGTTTCTGATTTTGCAACCTTTCTTTGCATATAACCCAGTCTGACTAGAGCTTAAGTACTTCATGAAAATAGACTGGATTTGAGCATATGCTTAAGCAGTTGACACAGGCCTTGGGGATCTCTAAACAGGATTTATTACTGAACAATACATTTATTTCGCTCCTGCTGAAGGAAGATTTCTGTCTGTCGTGGAACACACTTCATTATGATCCACGAGAGGCTTTGGATGGTGTTCTGGTTGCTGTCCCTCCATTCACAGCCCTGCTGCATTTCCATCTTATTTAGCTTTCACATTAAACTGTTCCCTAATCCAGTTTGAAGTAATGTAGTGTGTGTGGACAGCAAACCAGCGACTTAAGCACTCGGTAAGGTAGGGCAAGGACAGCAGAGCAGCTGTGCAGGATTCAACTGCATCACAACAGACTCCTTTTTATCTACTTTTTATATTCTCTAATTATCCCTTACACTATCATTCTAATTACCCAGCTACATGTCCTCAATGACAAGCACTTATAATCATACAGCTTAATTAAAACATCACTGAAAAACCTGTGGCGGTAAAAATACCTCTAGGAAAAAAAAGAATAAAAGCATTGAGTAAAAAGGAATTTCCCTTTACATTTGCTACTAGACCCTCTGTCTGCTTTTTGCACCCTCACAGCATAGTTTACATTGGTGCTTTGCAAGCTAAGCTTCTATTTGTACTCAGTCACCACAAGGAATTTGGAATAATTCTGCTATTCTCCTGTGAGGAAAAAAATCCTGATTCCAAATTTTACTGAAATTTTATTTAGTCACATATATTTGTGCATAATCAATCAAAAACTGGTGAAGCCAAGGAATTCATAGTAATATTCTAGAGGTCCTTTGCACAAGTCACATATGGACTATGCAGGGAAGACAACCTTGGGCTGTCCCGAGCATTCAGGCTGATAAACACCTTTACACCATGGGTGGCCTTTCAGAACAAAATTATGTGCTCCCCACATATGGATCAAGTCCAGCAAAGATGACCAAAGGACTGGAGTATCTCTGCTATGAAGAGAGACAGCTTAGCATCCATCCCTTCAAAAATACATAATGGTTCCTTTAAATCCTATGTTGACCTTTCTTTCCTTGTAACTTTTTGTTTTCTCTATGTCCAGGCAGCTCTTATACCTAACAAATTCTCGGTAGCGTCTCGTTCTGAAAATATAATTAGCAATTCAAATAATACAGGAGAAGGTAGCTGCTATAAGTCATCATTTTTATCAGTTGATGGGGCTCTCTACAGATCTTGAGGCAGGATCTCAACACATCCTGAGGATGTATCTTAAAGCTCCAGAATACAGCAAAAACTTACTATAAATCTGAGAAAAGAGAAAATATTTCCAGAAATCAGTGTAGTATGCTTTTTAGGCAATTTGCCTTGTTAAACCGATTTTCAAACTGCATTTTGCCTCTTCACTGTTGTATGCATCTGTGCCTTTTCTACTTAAATTATTCAAATTCAGCATTGTCATAGAAACCCCTTGAAAATCAAGAGTCATTTAATACACTAGCAGGAACATTACAGGCTAAATTATGAATATGTGTCCTTATAATTTGTTTCATGGCACATGTAGGCATGCACAGATTTTAAGCACTATTACAAGACAGTGGGAATTTAAATGAAATATTAATTAGAAAGCAATTACTGGATTTAGCAGCAGAGAAGTCTGGACAAGAGTTTGCATTAGGATTTCTTTGCAAGCCACAGGAGAAAAGGAGACTGATGGTGCCATCTGTTGGTCAATCTCAAATGGACATTTGAGATTTGTAGTCTGCACTGGAGGTAACCCCAGAAAGTTCACACCTGAGAAGTCCAAACCCTGACCCTCACTGTTGTCAGTGCAGGAGTGTGTGCAGAGCAAGGTGGAGCCACAGCAGCCTAGCACAGAGTCAGGGAATTGGAGTTTTGCTCCAACACACACAGAGTTGACCTTCAGGGTTTTTTAACAGTGGGGGTTTTTATTGTTACACCACACACAGCACACACTCGAAGCAGCTTTTCAGAGTGAGGCTTCCTGACTGGTTTTTCTTGAGCAGAGGGGCACTCAATCCCACTCTGATCCCAGTGCTGCCCGTGTGCTTCAGCAGCACACCTGGCCCGCTCCAGCCTAAGGCTAAAGGCGGAAAACAGTCGGAACTAACAGGCAGCCCAACCAGCCCTGAGGTGCTCCACCATCTTCCCAGCTTGCATGGTGCAAACTGCTGAGAGCTCATCCAACATCCCAAAGCGCTTCTTATGCTGTGGAAAAGGTCAGGTGGCACCCAGGGCATTACAGCTGGACTCTGAAGGGCCGTGGTAGCACATGTGGAAGCGTTTGTGTTTTGGCTGTTTGCTTCACACATCCCACTACCTCCTTGCCCTGGCTCTATTCACTACCACACACACTGAGAATCGTGTTGGCTCTCACAGGAAATAGTTTTCTTTTCCTTTGAACTGTTTTGCTGACCAGATTCTCCCAATCCCATTTTTGGCTTTTGGTCCCTACCAAGCAGGTGTTTTTTTGTAATAAAGTAGTGTGGATTTGGGGAAATGGAATGGGCTGTCATGCGGCTGCCACTGCAAAATCACTTTCCAAATAGATGTTTTTAAATCTTTACATGGGAGAAAGGTGTGAAGAGCTCGGCCAGTAAAGGAACATTCAAATCCAGCCATCCATACAGGCTCTTGGCACATTCTCATAGACATCATGTCTCACAGAAAGGCAACCACAACCTGATTGCATTTCGGAATTAAATGCAAAAGAAGTCTGCTTGGTTGGCCATGAGAGCATAAGTCATGTCTGTGTCCAAACATCAACAATTTCAGTTCAAAACTCAGGAGACCAAGAGGAGTAAAGGTGTAGTCAGCACTTCCCACACACTTTCTGAACCCTGTGGACTTGTAGATGTCTTCCAAGACTTCTCCCACGATCCACTTGCCCATAACAAAGTGGTTGGCTGCTGACCACTGGGAGCAGTGGCTCATAATATTCTGTTGGAGCAGTCTTTTAAATCCAGAAAAAGATTCATGAAAATGCACCTTATGATGCTCCAGCTCTGGTGCCAGCTCACAGGAGACAGCATTGACTGGGATCTTTATCCTGAGGTTCTGCATTCTCTCATATAAGATGAAGAGAACATAGGAGCAAGGGGTAATATGTAAAAAGCTTATTAATACAAGGTTTCTCCACTCAATGAATCAATTAGAAGGAACAGAGCAATATTTGTTAAGTTTCTGTCAAGATCATGAAGAAGATAGTAAAAAATAATCCCTCACCTGTAATAAAAATGAGAGCAATAAAGATACAGAGTGTGAAAACTCTCAGATCATGTCTCAGTCCTGGGGATGTTTCCCCCACATCCACAGGACTGAGTTCATTGCCCAAGCCCACAGCATCCTGCCAGGTGAGGACACAGCAATCTCTTGGCAAGGACTTCCAGTCTGTCAGTGTCCATCAGATAAAACGACATCTAGGATGGAGAGAATCATCTCCTGAGGTGAGGGACCTTCCCAGATGAACTGCCAAAGCCTCAGAAGTGTTTCCCCAAACTGCATATCTGTTTGCCCAGTGCCAAGACTCAGCATCAGAATGTTGTTGAGTAGCACCATGGTGAAGATACAGAAAGAAAAGGACAGCAACAACACAAGGAAGAACAGAAATAAATTTTGAGTTGCATGGGCATACAACCCATAAGCACATATATAATTACAGCCAAACATTATTTCTCTCTCACACAGGAATTAAAGGATTAAAGATCTAATTAATATACTGGCAGCAAGTAGGAGCAGTAATAGGCTTAGGTAGGATGCTGGGCAACAGCATGATATGAGGACTGAGTGAGGCTCTTTTATAGATTTGATGTCAAGGACATCATTTTTGAAATGCATTTACATATTTAGATTTAGCATTGGTCTCTGTTCTCTTTTTCTATCCACAGCCAATTTTTGCAGGGACAGGGAGGAGGGTGGAAGGGTGGTGATTAGTAGAGGAGTAAAACAGACATTAACAGGTTATGAATTCCATGTCCATCCACCAAAAAAAAAAGGTAAATAACTAAAATATCACAGTTTTGAACTCTTAAAACATATACAAGAATCTCTTGCACAAGAAAGTGCCAGTGTACTCTATTGTGACAAAGTGCAAGAAAGTACAGCAGCATGTTACACTCCATAGCAGCTTTTGGTAAAATCAAAGGATGTAAATTATTGGGAAAATATTTTCATAAAACAAATTTGGTTTGTTCTCCATAAGAATCTGACATCTTACATTTGCCATAGCAAATGTTACAAAGCATTTCTTTCTTTCTTCAACTTATTTAAATAAGGAGTAGCATAATTGAAGAGGGTGGGGGGTGGAGACACAGAAGAAAAGAAGCTTTAGGCAATTGAATTTTCCAAAGTGTTTGGAGAGATAACTGGAAAATGTATTGAAAATGCTGCCAATCACCTTAATGGATGCGAAAATCACAGAAGATACTCCTGAGGGACACTAGGAAAGAACTTCATGGTATTTGTTTCCATTGAAAACAAATTTCAGGCTACACCAAAATTTCATAAACTCCAGTAGATCCCATTTGCTCCCAATCATACTGCTAATTATTATAATCATTATTGTCTTCCAGTGCACATGAAGACATTACAATGTAAACACAAACCCACTCTGAATGAAAGCACTTTAAGAATTCTGTAGTGTGAAAACTTCCCTTATGTGGAGACAAACAATTACAGCAGTCAAAAAAAAATAGTGGTAAAAGAGGTTCCATGTATTATTTCACTATTTCTTTACCATTTTTCTCTCAGATCCTTGGTGTAAGACTGTTTCAAGTCTTTGCTCAATCTTCACTTTTCCAGTGTCTAGAGAACACTTTTCACCCGCTACAGAACCACCATTGTTTTTTGCATCTCTGCATACACTGGAACCAGGGATATGAGAGTCAAACAATGTTAAAGATACTACCACAGTGTTTTGAATTTAATAAGAGTCATGGAAATTTTAAGAGGTTATTCTTTTCCTTTTAAGCTTTACACACGGAAAAAAAATTTGAATTCAGAAAAACAACTGTGTTAAGCACCTACATAAAATGATTGAGCAATTGATCTTTTACCAATTCACTGCTTTTGCCACACAGTTTGCCTTCACTCACTATTTGGAATTCACCAGCTGATATATTTGGATTACTCTTCTCTGGCTAAGTATCAAAAAGAAGGAATAAATATAATGAAGAAATAGACCTTTCACCTGTAGTGGTATGTTTTTCAAAACAAATATTATAGAAAAGAGGGAAGGAAATGGATAAGATGCTGATCACATCCAGCTGAAACTGTAGGAACTGAATCCAGAGAAATGGCAACATGCAAACTTGCATAGAGTAACTTAATTTTCAGAAGAGCAGGTGGCTCACCAGGTAGGCACAGAAGTCCTGACTTAAAAGATAGTTTTCTCTAAGCCCAGCTGACACTTAGCACAAGCCACATCTGTCAGTGAAAGCAATCCACGGCACATCCTGCTCTTTATTCAGCTTCTGTAATCCTGTCTCAAGCCTTTGGTGCACATCAAGAAGAGAAGTGCATTTATTTGCCAGACTGACACATTGTACAGGAAAACATTGGAATGAGCTGTCATTCTTCATATGCAAAAATGAAACATGAGATTTACTACTGTCATCCTCAGTGACCCAGAGTAGAGCAATCCCAACAGCATGTGGGTTAGCTGGTTTGATTTAGCTTTTACCTGGGAAGCTCACATAAACCCCATTTTGCATATCTAAACCTTCAGTACTGAGTAAAACCGCAGAGCAAAACAGATCTCCAGTGTCTGAGCACTGAAAATGCCTGGGCAGAGATGTTATCCAGGACCACAGAAGTTATCGAGGACCACACAAAACCCTGGCAAATAGCAGGCTGTGTGTGTGCTGTCTGACAGCAGCACACAAACCAACTGCAGGCTAACACATTGCTGAGCTCACACAGAAGCTGTTTGGCTGCCACAGAACAAAAAGGCAGAAGCACACATATGTACAAAGAGACCACAGAATCCAATCCCCCCTCTCCAATGGCAGTTTGAATGCCATCAGCTTAGTTTAATTTTTAATTAGATTTTACTGCAACAACTACCATAGATTGAGCTACAGCTTGCATACATGTGTACTGCTGCCAAGACTGCTAATAAAATATTATGTCTTTTCACAATTTAGATAATCACAAATCTGCCCTTTTCTTTCAGCCAAAAACCATTCTTAAAATTCAGAGTGAAAGGTTGTTTTAAGTTGATGGAATAGGCAAGATAATTGCAGAAACAGCTCATTTCTCTCAGAGATGATTAAAAAGATACCATGACCATCCCTCACCAACAAAATCCTATTTATTATTGCTTGGGACATTTGCACAAATTCTGGAATGCAGCTTTATGATGCTATTTTTTCTTACCATGCTGTTACATCCTCTTTCACACAGTATTTTGAAACATATTCACATTAGACCCTTTTGTCTTCTACATAGAATAATTATGGAAGATTTTTACTGCAAGTCATAAATTAATTAATAATGGTAGACAGCAATAACAAGAGCCAAAAAACAGCCCCCATAAAATACTACCTTCTCAAAGAAGTTAATGATGCTCCTTCAGACAAGACACCAACCTATCAGATATTTCTATCCTGAAAGATATTGCTTAGAGCATGTATGGGGTTATTTTTATACATTCAGAATCTTCAACATGATACATTCCATAAAGGACATTTGAATAAAATAAGGAACTAATTTGGATGTGTAATTACCCAGTCATAAAACTGGAGCTTTATGGCAAGGAGAAACTTTGTTTCTGATGCACTGAAATAGTTTTGTATAGTAATTTTCTGAAGTTCCCATTCTTCAAATGTCATGCAGATCCTTTCTATAAGGACAGTAGTTTCCAGACAATAACAGCTACTTCTGTCGCTTTCCCTCAAAGTACACATTTTAGTTGGCCACTAAATGCTGAAGTTATACACTCCTCTTTCAGATAACTCTTTAGCACATTTATATTTCATTGCAAACGATCATATTACAATTGCTTCATGCAACTTATATCTATATTAAGGATATGTTATATGATGATGTGGAGGGACTTTTGGTAACATGATTTTAAATGTAAGATAACATCACAGTAAAAAACACTTATTAACTGGTTAAATTTAGAACTACATCAGTTTAAAAACTATTGTTTTTCAAAAATAAAATGTTTCTTTTATTGAATTAATAAAGCAAAGAAGTTAATTTGAGGTTCTTTGGTTTGTTTGGGGATTTTGGGTGGTTATCTGGTGTAGGTTTTTAGGGTTTTTTTTACTTTCAATGCTTTGTGATTAATAACTTTTACAACCACTCTTGGTACTGATGGATGTTTACACAGATCCACTTTTCTTTAGTGGGATGGAAAACACAGAGAATTCCTCAGTGTGAGAAATCCTTGCCTCTAAACTGGAGAGGCACAAATTTGACAGATGCACTGCTATGCAATAAGGAATGGGCTGGATGGCTGCACTCAGAGTTGTGGTCAGCAGGCTGATGTCCAAGAGCAGTGACCAGTGACAAGTGGCATCCCAGGGGTCAGTATTCGGACTGGCGCAGTTTAACATCCTCCTTGGTGACAGTGGGACTGGTTGAGGGAGGTGATTCTCCAGGTTTACTCTGCTCTTGTGAGGTGCCACCTGCAGTGCTGTGTCCAACTCTGGAGCCCCCAACATCAGCAGGACATGGAGCTCTTGGAGTAATTCCAGAGGACACAAAGATGGTCAGGGCTAGAGTCCCTCTCCTGTGAAGAAAGGCTGAGAGAGTTGGGATTGTTCAGCCTGGAGAAGAGAAAGCTCTGGAATCACCAACTGGCAGCCTTCCAGTACCTAAAGGGTGCCTGCAAAAAAGCTGGAGAAGGACTTTTCCCAAGGACATGTAGTGATAGGACAAGGTGAATGGCAGGAAGCTGAAAGAAACAGGTTTATATTAGATATTAGGAAGAAATTGTTTACTGTGAGGGTGGTGAGGCACTGGCACAGGTTGCCCAGAGAAGCTGTGGCAGCTCCATCCCTGGAAGTGTTCAAGGGCAGTCTGGATGGAGCTCTGAGCAACCTGGGATAGTGGAAGATGTTCCTACCCACGGAAGGGAGGTTGGAACTAGATGATCTTTAAGGTCTCTTCCAATCCAAACCATTCTATGATTCTAGGTCCAAAAACCAAGTTCAAAAATGTGTGAGATTCACTGGTTTTAAATTAGCTGTAGAACTCCAGGACAAATGAAATTCAGCTTTTTTTTCATTTACAGAAGAATTTTTTTAAAATAAAATATTCACAAAACAAACCCTCACCATTTTCCAGATGTATTCATTTAGAGGATAAGATTCTTTTCCAACTTTCACCAATCTAAATTAGAACAACTGCAATTAAACCAAATGGCAGCATTGTAACAATGGCATAAATTAAAAAGGCTGTTAATTTTATTGCCTACAGCCTTCAGAAAACTGGAGACAACACAAGAAAAACAGAATGTGTGAAAAGCCCTGCATAATACTTCATCTTCCCGCCAGCCACGGGTGCAATCTCAGCAGTGCTCTGAGGAGTGAGCTGTGCACCATCTATTACTCCAGCACTTGAGAAAATCCATGCATCCCAAATCATGCAATATCCCAGATGCCAGTGATTAACAGAGGTAACTGTTTTATCCAGATCTCTGTGGGCATGAAAACGTGCACTTGTCCAGGAAAGCTAACTCTGGGCAAACAACCCTATTTCCAGCTGGATGGAGGTAGCACAAGGGTTAAGAAAAACTTTACCAGCCATGTTCTATCGGAGCAATCACTGTAATGCCAGTGCTCTGGGCAATGACAATCTGTTAGGTCTTTTCTAAACCCAGTACAAGCATTTGTAATGCAAATGTTAACACGCTGAATATATCAACTGTTCCTACATCCATTGGTACCAGCGAGGGGAGGAAGCATGTGGCCCCATCCTCCCTCCACAGCAGCTTGTTCCCTTTAGCTCTTGTTTACTTCCCTGTGTTTTCTCTAATCTAGTTTGAAATGGCATTGAGCACAGTGATGGGTTTTCAGGACTGGTTAAAGCCTGTTAACCTAGTTTCTCCCCTTTCATGTGATCTTTAACACTGTTTTGTTGAGCTGTGTTTGTGGTACCCTGAATTCAGCACTCCATAAAAGATCCTCCTGTTTAGACATTGGGAACAGGAATAATGGCCAAGAGTTGTGAGAAACTCATGGCTCGATTTCCTTGGAACCTGTACACTTGGTAAAGTACTTGGAAAAAACTGGAATACTTAGTCTCCAACTGAAAGAAGTTCAAGGTTAAAGGAGAATTGTGTACAGGGCAGTTATTACTGTTTGATGTAGCCATTCAGTTAGCTGCACAAAACAGATTAATAATACACATATTGCCTTTTGAGTGCATCACCAACTCATTAGAACTGCTCACCAACCAATTTCTTTTGGAAGCCACCATAAGAATTTTACCACAAATACTGAACACCTTCAAAATAAATTTAAGCCCACCACAGCTTATTTTTCTGACTGACTTTTCATGGATGTGCTAGAAACAAGCCTCAAGTTTCTTGAGAATTCTGTAGAACAAACTGGAAACAAATTGGAAAGAGTTTCTTAAGAATATCTACCTTTTCCCTGGCAAAATCACTTCACTTACAGCTCACCATCCAAATTAACAGGTAGATTTTTTTTTTCCAGTTTCCCATTGTCCTCTGTTAAAATAAACAAATAAACCTCTCAGGAATAAAAGTGAACCCAGTTACCTATCTTGGGAGAAATTAGCAGAAACAAATACATTACAAAGTACATTAGTCATATTCAACAGTTTAAGTCAGATTCGATGGCCAAAAACAGAAGCAGAAAACTAAATTTTCAACTTATTTCTCCTTTCCTTCAAATGTGTATTTGAAAACTCGGAACCCACCAAGTGTTCAAGGCCACAACCGTGTTCTGTCAAGGCAGACACATCTGTAAGAGCAGCAGGCATGGGCTCAAATCTCAGGGTGTTTTTGCCGAAGTGCTGTGATAGAGTTCACAGCTTCTCTCACTTCTAGTCCTACAGAGACAAGAAGATAGTGATAAGCGATATGACTTAAAAATTGCACTGGAGAACCTGCCTTGACAAGGATGTGAGGTGAACAAAACATGAGAAAAAGGTGCTAAGTGGTATGCACAGAGGGTGAACTTCCTCATACTTAAAATGTCTACAAAAATCTCATACGGAGGGGTAGGAAATACAGTACAGACAAGAAAGGTGGGAACTGATCTTGCCCAATCCCAATGTTTGATAGCAGAAGAAATTCCCATGCTAGGTGGTGTGTTTGCAAAGCAAAAAGGGAACTCACAATCCCTTTGAATTAGCACATATTCATTGGACTGAGCATTGCATAAATAAAAAGTAAAACAACAGTGAAAATAAGACTGTTTCACCTGATACACTAAATTAAAATTTATTTCCATCCCTACATATTTACTAGTTTAAGAAATCACTGCTTCTAAACATGAAGACAGAAAGTGTGAAGACCTATGAATACATTTTCAGCAGTATCTAGCACCAGCATTATTCACAAAATCTGAAATATTTCACCATGAATGCTAAAGTTAAACTGGCATGACCTTCACACATGGACATAAGCAAAGCAGAAGAAAGTTTGATCTTCAGAACAGGAATAAGCAACTATTTGCCATTACACCATAGGACTGATCTGCTACCAGTGTTGATACAGTAAATTAACAACTTGAAGTCATAAGTCTTGTTTGACTGAACATCACCTGTCCCTGCAATACTCATGCACCTAGTCAGGTGATTACTATGAAAATCCAACACTACGTGTAAAGAGCTCAGATGATTAAATGAAGCAGTTTCTCAGACTCTCTCACTGACAATCAAGGACTCACAGAACCCTTCTTGGTTCTGTTCAAAGTGATCCTCAAGCATGCAAGTCACTAAGAATCAGTATTCTTCATCTACCTGGCTACATATACTGAAAACAAAATGAAAAACAGCCATTGTAGAACATGGGTTAGGCAGGACATTTAGCTTTGTAATTTACAGAGTAAAATAGCTGAACTCATCGAAACCTACCTTAGAGGAAAAGAAATTTTAGAATTTTAGAGCATGAAGCAACTTTCCTTATTGTATTTCTAAATGTATAGAACAATTCCACTTCGAATGGAAACAAATTATTAATACTTTAAAGCAACAAGGTTCACATTTCTTCTTCAAAGTATTTAACATTATTTCTCAAGAAAAAAAAATATGATTCTATTTAGTCTATCAATGAAATTAGAAAGGAAGTCCTACTGAAGGACTAACTCTCCTTAATGCCCTTATTCTCCCTTCATTATGCCACTGATGTCCCACGACAAAAACATTAATTTGACATGCATGAGTTATGACCCACTGTTGCTTGCACAACTCTCAGGAAGCCTAAGGCAGGGTTTTTCTGCTTTGGGTATTGGGGCCAGAAGGACCAGGCAGAAAACCAGTGCAATAGAAGGAGCAATTAAGCTACAGGTTGTTTTGCTGTAAGCAGTTAACCAGCTGTGCCTAATAAATTATTTGATTATACAACATCTTATAGCTTTGACATCCAGTGTAACCGTGCATAAAACTAACATTCTTCAGTGTCTTTGTATGTTTGCTTGTGTGATTATAACTTTAATTCCTCCTGGTGCTCATTAATGAATCCTAGCAATCCAAAGCACTGTTGGGTTTTCCATACCAATGGTCAGCATGCTCAGAGCACCTCAAAAACATAGACTAAAATACAACCATTTTGAGAAAGAAGTGGTAAAGGATTGCTGTTAGTATTTGCTGCTGAAAAACAGACCTGTGCAAGGCCACTCTCACCCACAGCAGCAATGAGTAAGTGGGGGAAACTGAGGCACAGAGACATCATATATGTTTATTTATACAATGGACACACACAGGTGCACACACAAAACACAGCTCAATGGAGGTATCCAAGAAATTGCGGAACTAGAAGTCTGATTTATTATTTTTTTAATAGGTAGAAAAACATGCTAATGTACACAGCCTGTTTCTGGCACTTGCACTGCTTTGCTCAGCAGCTCTCCATCATCTCTGCATGCAGTGCTTCATGTTTGGGAGCTGAAACTATGGACTTCACACTTCCCAGCCCCGCACTGACCCTGTGCTACTCTGCGTCCTCGCCAGAGAAAGGGGAATTTGCTCTGTGCAAGGTCTTGCACACACATGAATTACAAAACATCATTGTGAAACAGCCCTCACAACCACTGCAAGTCTGAAGAGTTTCCCCGCTCAAGATGTCCATTTCCAAAAAAATGCTGGCATATGAATCCTCTTCATCTCCTCATGTGGCCACAAAGAGCCATGGACCCTGTCATTGTTCTCTAGCTGAATGTCCCAGTCCTCCAGGGGGGACACACAAATTGTCAAGATGACTCAGAGGACCATCACACATCACATATAACAAAGCAGTGAATTAAGCACATCTCCAAAAAATTCAGACAGCAATTCATAAACTATTAAATGGAAGATTATAATAACAAATAGATGAATTCAGTTCTCCATGGATAATACATGTACAAAAATGCTAATCTTTGAGGCTAAATTATTCACAACGAATGAGTCAATCAGCCCTATTCCCTCATAGACCACTATTTCTGGGAGCTATTTATAAGTGAGACAAAATTGATGTGCTTGTATCATCTATTTCTGTACAAGAGGAAAGTGCATGATAATCCTCTTTTTATTCCTTTTATTAAGGCATTCCATGAATGTGAATGGAAACAAAAAGCACAAGGACTATCTGTAATTGATACTGCAGTGACAGCTAAATTGTAAGTTGGTGGATTTGGCCAACATTGTGAATTTCCTTAGTTCTGATTAGGCACTTAATAATGAAATACCTCATTTATTAAGTGATGTAGTCAGCAGACCTCTGACCAAAATAGCCCATGTCAGAATGCCATCACCACCATGTAAAATACCTGTTATACAGGAACTGCTCTTTTAACCAAAATATCTAATTCCCAGGAGCAGCTACAATCAGAACTCACTACTGCAAAAAAAAACCACATCACACAGAGTTCTCTTCCCTCACTTCCCAGTCACAGGATCCCTCCTATTTGGGGGGACCCAGATCTCCTGGACTGCAGAGAAAATAATGCAAGTCCCAAGAAAAGGACTTTTCTGCTGAAAGAAAGATCAATCCCTTGAGTACAGGTTTAGGATGACTTTATGGCATCAGGACCACCTGTGGTCCATGTTCTCACTCTAAAATAGGACCAAGGTCCATAACTGTCACACACTTTTTTGGCAACTGCAGCCATATCAGAATCAAGGAGTGAGTGAACTTAGAGATGCTGTTTTATAGGCAAACAGTTGCCACATCAGTCACTTCAAAAACTCAACATAAGTTAAGAAAAAACGAGCCACCATAAAAAGATGCATTTCCAGATACAATTTAAAGGTTAAGCCAGACAAATTCCCTGAATCAGGATCTAATGAGATTCCAAGGCTCAGCTCAGGAGACTCGATGTTGTATGAGCAAAGGAGAGGCTGCTCACACCACTTCCGTCGCTGACAGCTGAGCCTCCCAGAAGGATACAGACATTTCCCTGGATCCTGGCTGCCTCGTTTACCAAAGAAACATCCCAATTAACTTCTACAGGGATTATGCATCGAGCTCTTGCTGAAATTAATGTGCCCAAATGTCTTTCCTGGCTTTGTAGGATTGAATCCTCATTTACATGTGGCTGAGTGTCTCTCCCCCTCCCTGGAAATGACATATGTTTTATCCTAGCTGTGTAAAGTGACAATGGCATCAAAGGGTTAAGAAGGAAACTGTTAGGCATGATGTAAAAATACAGTTTAAACCAATCAAAAATAAATTAAATGCCTTTTTAAACAGAGAAAACAGCATTAATTTTTTAAAAATACTGACTCTCACACAAACAACAAAGAGAGCATAGACGCAACTAAAATCAAATGAGATTCAAAATTGCTTCCAGTGTTGGTGCTGAAAACAAAGCATGCACAAGGGTCTACTACACTGCTCTCTTGCAAGGCATAAACCAGGTCTGCAATAAACTGCTTGATGCTGTCTTACTGGTCATAAAGCTAGCAAAAAATAAAAAAAAAAGGAGGAAAAAGGGATATGCCATTTTTTATAACACTTCAGGGTCCAGTGCAATACAAAATATATCTTTCTAGCAGTGTATGCTTTCAGAACAGATTCTAGTGGTTTTGAGGTTTATATACACTTCTTTCAGAGAGGAACTGAACATATTTTTTGTTGGATTGGACCATAGGCAGCTATAGCTGTTCTCAAAGGACAGCGTAAATGACAAGTATTCTGAATCCCAGGGAAAATATAAATCATTAACAACAAGACCAAGACAAGAGATCCTTGAACTGACATTTCCAGTCTTAAGAGATATTTTTCTATTCCCTTTATATTTAAAAGAAATATTAACTTTCCTAAATATATTAAAATCATTTTATCTTCACATGGATGCAAGAATACCATCACAACTCCACTCAATAAATGCAACCCCAAAATCCCATCTCTGTAGATCATTTCTTTGACTACCTTGCCATTTTCATTGCCTCCTTCCAGGTGGCTCCTTTGGTTGTTCACCACAAACAATGCATGGATTTTCTAGGTTTGTAAGGCATTATTTTCAAACAACTACTTGTAGTGTCTTTTACTTGGAAAAAAAAATGCATCCACATTCTCAAATCTCAACCTATTTTAATTCAAGCCTTGATGTGTTAAACCTTGATGTGTAGTGAACTCCAGCTAAATTAACTATACCACTAATACAGCTTTTTTCCTGGGCAAAATACATAGTGTTTTATCTAAGAGACACATAGGAAGTACAAACAAGAATAACGTCACCAAAAAGGTCTTCACTTTAAGATCAAGAGATTTGGGTTAAAGGCAAATTATTTGAAAACAAGTTGCTGAGGCAATGTTCAATCAAAATGACTACTATCAGCCATAAACATATGGGACCCTCTAACTACCCAGGGTAATAAGTCTTGTATATTATTGCTGGGAATTCCTTCAAAGCCCAAATCATTTTTAGTTTGTAAAGCTCCCTAATTTATTTTCCATGGTTGGGAGGAATCTGCTGCTGAACTAAAAATACACTTTTACCCCCCATTATCTCTGCACATAAAGAGTCACAGAGCTTTGGGCTAGAATTAACATGAGATAGGCTATTATAACTGCAAGAACATTTAGCAGTCCCTGTTGACTTTGCAGTTTGTAATAATAAATATCCTCCCCATAATATCTCACTCTATTTTTTTCCAAACTTCATGCCTTGAGGAAGTCTTGAAGCTTGTGATAAAACGCTAACAGTATTTACCTATTTTGTTGCTAGCTTGGATTTCCTTTTCTCCCTGGGAATAGTCGTTTAAAGAAATGGTATTTGCAAGCAAAAGCTCTTAAAAGTATAACCTTTGATTTCATGAATGCCCTACAGAAATAAGATGTCCTACTGTAGTTGATTACTGAAGCAAAACTGACTCTGCTTGTATAAAGTAATGGCACTGTTTTATGGTGAAGCATTTGCTCTTCCACAAAGGAAAAACCTTGTAATCAGACGTGAAGGTTATAAAAGATGCAGCCTGCAAGTCAAAAGTGTCCTATTATCACCAATCAAGGTGATAATTAAGACCAGGTTTCTGTGAGGAGGGGGTAGGCATTTAAGGGGCTTCACAAAGTACTGAACTTCATGCACATAATAAACAGATTAAAGTACTCTTACTTTATTAAGAAGACTAATAGTCTTCTGAAGTGACTAAAAGTAAGATGTACTCTTGCATTCATAAGTATCTTACTTCGCTAGGCTGATTCTGTGCAACACAATCCTAAACTCCCAATCCAAAACTCCCCTACTCTGTATACATATTAAGGATGATGGAGTTTGGTGGTTTGCTTTTTGATATTGGGGATTTTTTTTGATGGGTTGTGAGGGATTTTGTTTGTTTGTTTTTTCCCCAAAATTGTTCACAAATGCTTTTAGGCGCAAAAAAATTGAGATGAAGACAACATCCTTTATACATTCAAGGTTCCGGTTCACTAAAAGATTTTCAGCAAACTCAAGTAATGCTTCACATTTCAGGTACCACAGTTTTCCTTTAAACCATTCTTGCTGGTTTTTGCTTATTCATAGGTCTGTCAAGTGAATTCAGAAAATTATCAAGCAAAACATGCACATCACAAATACCTTCTCTCATAAAAAGACAATCTCAATCTCCATAGATGTCAGCAAGTACTCACAAAGAACAAATTAAATCAAGCCATGCTTACACACCTAAATGTGTGTTTCCATCTACCCTTCCATCTTGTATGCTGTAAGGCTTAGAAGAATCTGTTGGTAATTGATCCTTTTTAGACAGAGAAAGCAAAAAACAATTAAGTTATGAATAAGATGAACAATACACTCTCTGCTTCACATACATGCCCAGTTCTACTTAAATTGTGAACAGATGGAAAGGAATTCTCATATTTCAGATTCACCACATTCTTCAACAGTTTTCTAAATCCATAAAACTATACTTTTTTTAAAATCAAAATGTTTAGAATTATAAACTATTTCCAAATAGATAATCCACTGATCTTTAGCGTACTGACTTGTTCCCCTTTGCCACCTCATTATTGGCACTATTCTAACTGGACAGCATTTCACTATGACCGTTATTTGTAGACAGCTAATTTTCTCTTATGACATCTATTTCAACAATTTTACTTTCAGTGTTATAGAAGTTATTTCATACCTGTGTATTTGCTAAATGTGACTCCCAATTTTCCTCCTTTGAATGAGGTATTTTTCAGTTCTTGTGAGATTTCCACAAATGTTTCTGGAAAGTTGTCTAATCTGCAAGGTGAAGGTGAGACATGCTGTATAAGACACTTTTTTTTTTTTTGCACTTGCGCACATATATATAAATTATTTCATTTTTAATAAAACAGGCAAATGAATTTAAGAACTACAGTACTGGAGGAAACCTCCACCATGTTACAGCCACAACACTTTCCCTGATTGTTCCTCTTCATCTTCTTTATCTTCTTCTCTAAGGCTGTCTTCATTTATTCCTACCATTTCTAACTCCTTACTCCTCTAAATTTACACCCTCCACAGCCACACATTTAACACAGCCATAACACCCAGACAGTGCCACTGCAGATCCAGGTGTTGGGGTGAACTGCAGCCTCAGCTTCCATAGGGTCTACAATTTTCTCCCTGCTTTTTTCCTTTCTGTCTCCCTCCCAGCCCAGCCCACCTTCACATGATGAGGTATAAAGTCATGTAGCCTTTAGAGCACAATCTCAAAAATATTGCACGAGTAAGTAGTTTGGTTACAGTGGAGCTCCTCTGGGATAAAGTAAAGCATTGCAGAATTTGGAAACTGGCCATTTGCTGAGGCCCCAAAGACTCTTCCCCTCATTATTCTATATGCAAAGTGCTGTGCACTTAATATAGTAATACATTCATACAGTCTTTGAAAATTTATCTTTCTCAGGCCTCTGTAATTTTCAACTTAACCACTTCATTCTTCACTACACATGGCCCCATTTAATTTCCTTATATCTGGAGAGCAGGAATTAGACAGGCCCAGAATAGATCAAACAGTGCTGAATTTGGGTCATTATCCACAAAGCATCCCAAGACAGTCTGCCTTAGCTGTCAGTGAAAGTTCACTTGCAATGTTTTGCTCACGCTAGGAAAGGAGATAGGAAAGACTGGTAACCTTCATTAGACCAGAAAGCTTAGAAGAGTTTAAAGCATAACCTCAAGAGCTTCTTCAAGGCTCACATATCTGAAACCTCACCTCTCCTTTTTCTCCCAAGAGCATAGCCTGGATTTTTTTTTTTTCACATCAGACACTTGATCTACTGTTCTATAGAGCAGCACCTGAAAGCACTTTTTAAGGGTCTCTTCATAGCAACCATTTTATCTGACCACCTGAACATGTTTAGATTTAGGCAGGCTGAATCAACTTGCCACCTGGTTTAAATTAACTATGGGCTTAAATTCGCCAGTGCACCAATGCTAGAATAGCTTATTTATACCTTTAATAACAAATCCTTCCTCCTTTTTCTAAGCACAAGTCTGGAACACTGAACACCAGCTTTCCTCCTGTTAAACTGTTTTTGTTATCCATTCATTTTTCATACTTTGACTTGAAGGTTTTTATTTTCAAATTAATACAGGATATTGGATCATCCTGCTAAACCTGTTTTTGTGTCCCAGTTTCACTCTAAATCCAACAAACAGAGAACACACAGTCCCTGCTTTGGTTTGCTAGTGATATTTGCATACAGTCGCTAAGGACAGGTTATTTATTCCATCTGATTGATTTTTTTAAAGTTTGTCTGTTGTATAAAGTAAGATATCTTTTTTTTTTTTTACATTTTGATTGGCAATTACATCCTGAACCAAGTCAGAATCTAAAAGAAACACTGATATTTAAACATTGATAATTTAAAAGATAAATTTGAGGGCTTCTCTTATCACTACTACCAATACATACAATAGCATCCCAGCATTCAGGCTTATAACACAGAAAAGTAAATCTTGGCAAGCACTAGCTCAGACATACTGTATTTACTGCAGTCATGAAGTCTATTATGGACATCTTTGTTTATCTCATCACAATTATAAATTCATGAAGAAATATTATGGAAAAATGCATTTCTGGTCTCACAGCTAATTAGCACAATTTAAGAGTACCCCGTAGTTAAGCTGTCCAGCCTCTCTCTCAAGGAAAGTGGGGATCTGAATCTAAATTACAAGTGCTCTCCTCCCCCTCATCTGTGCATTTGCAAAACCAGGATTTCAGTCTTGCTTACTAACCCATGTCTCACTGATCTGACCTAACAAAGAGTACAGACGTGCAGGGATAAACTTGTAAAGTGTATTTTATTTAACTTGCCCCATAGAGAATTGCTAAATTTCCATTGTATCTCTGTCATCACACATGATCTGGGTTTCAGCCTGGAAAAATCAGTGAAAAATAACTAAAGGGACACATGCGAAACAATGAAAACTTGCTATTTACAATGAAATTAGTGTTTTCAGAAAATCAAGGAATCTGAGACCAAACACATAGTCTGTACCTTCCTATGTCCACATACATCCTTGCACTGCTATTATAACATTCTAATAGATTGGTTTTTCCATGAAAGGTTATAAAAGTGTGGTTTATTAGGGTACTGCAACCATAAACTTACAATTGTTTCTCAGGTTGAATTTATACCTAGCCATCAAAATGCATTACTACATTCCAGCCAGTTCTTTTTTTCCTCGCACATTAACATAATCTGCCCCAACACTTCAACATAAGTGAAGTTATATCTAGATGATATTCAAACCTACAGCTCTGTATTTTTTAATAAAGGTCCTCTTTTTGTTTTCTAAGGGCATGATGCATATGTAGGTAACAGCCAACAATGAAACCACAGCTACATTATAAAATACCTTATTAAAAATTAAGGCTTGTAATTACACGTTGAAAGCCAAGAAAATTATTATTCCTTTTTCCATACTCCTGTGCACCATGGCGGCTGTGACCTCAGACAAAGGCTTGTCTTAGGAAACTAATGTGTATTTAGTTCTCCAGACCCAGCAATGGCTCGGGGTGAGGGCACAGAGCCAGGATGCTCCTGAACAAATAATCCTGAACCTCACAGTTCGTCTGTCAGGGACAGGCAGTGACTCTACGTGTGTCTAATCCTGACCTGTGCCCAAATCCCGCCAGATGCCCATGCACCAGTGTGCTTTATGGAAACTCGCTGAATTTCCAGAGTGTCTGTGTACACATGATCCGGATTGCAGCCGAGCACAACCACTGAAAAATAACCGAAGGGACACGTGAAAAACAGCGAAAACTTGCTGTTTGCAACGAGACCAGTGCTTCCAGAAAACCAAGCAGGAAACCCACAGAGCCTAATTAACTTTTAACATGTTTTAATATCTAATATTTACAAGAAGAAAACCCAACCCACTGAGCGGGGCAGGGAGCGGGCAGCCAGGGGACACCACCGCCCCGTCCCGGCTGCGGCTCATCCCCAGGACGGTCAGCAGCGCCTCTCCCGCGGCTCCGGCTGGCCAAACGGGGGCTGCCAGACCGAGAAACCGCGCAGGGGGAAGAGAAGCCGTGCAGGGAGGAAAAGGAGCCGCGAACCATTGCCGCTGCCCCATCGCTCAGCCGGCCGGCAGGGTGGGGGGCCCAGCGCGGAGCTCCGGCCCCAGTCCCGCTGGGTGGGCGGGCGCAGCGCGGAGCTCCGGCCCGAGTCCCGCAGGGTGGGCGGGCGCAGCGCGGAGCTCCGGCCCCAGTCCCGCAGGGTGGGCGGGCGCAGCGCGGAGCTCCGGCCCGGCCCCTGCCCGCCCCTCGGCGCCGGGAGGAGGAGCCGGGCGGGCGATCGCGGCCCGGCCGCTTCCTGGTCAGCGGAGCAGGAGGCGACAGGAGCCAGCCGAGGCGGCTGCGGGGGTCCGGTGGCCGCGG
>VZRM01002021.1:0-160413 GCA_013397955.1 Grantiella picta | reverse complement strand
GCTCTTCAAGAAGAAGACGGTGGACGGTGAGTGGGCGCCCGCGGAGGCCCGGCAGCGGCCACCCCCAGCCCTTTCACGATCCCGGGAGCGGGACTGGTCCCGGCCGGGGCTCCGGGGCAGCGGGAGCCGGCGAGGGTCGCGGCCTCGGGCCCGGCGGAGCGGGAGGTGGCAGGGAAGGCAGCGGGAGGAGCCCCGGGCCGCCCGCGGTGACTCACCGGGGCGCTGCGGAGAGAACCCGGGCCGGGCCGGCCTGGCATTCAGCTGCGGGCCGGGGGTGCCGGAGCAGCGGGAGGGCTGCGGGCCGGGCCCGGCCATGCCGGGCCGTGCTGGGAGAGGAGGAGCAGCATCGCTCTGGCAGCGAGGGAAACAAAACAGGCCCGCCGGGAGTCGCTGGGGCCCAGAGGGAGCCCGGAGGCCGGCGGTGCCGCCGTGAGGGAGCGGAGCCGCCTCCGCCCGGCCCTGGGCTCCGCGGGTGTGGAGACAACTTGTGTTGGTTCTTTGGAGCCAGCCTGGCGTCACAACGCTTAAACTTCAGCAGCAATAACCATGCCCGAAGTAAAGCCCAGAAAGACGCCTGAGCCGGCAGCAGGCCGGTGGGCGATGCTGTGCTCTCCACGCTGTGGTGCCCCAGGGCTGGTGAGCACAAGGTCTGCCTCTCTGACATGTTGGTGTGAAGTCTGCTGGGTCGGCGTTTGAAAAGAGCTCGCTAAAAACGGCGCTGTTCATCCACCAATTGTGTGCCGGCGGAGCAGAACACGCACAGCTCCCACCTGGCTCTGCCCGGTTTACGTGGAGCGCCTGGGAAGGGAGGAAAGGGAAGGAGTTGGCACTAAGCTTTTCCATGAGCGAGGAAGGATTGCAGGAATCAGGGCAAGCCCTGCTGCATGTCTCTTGTCCAACCTGTTTTAAGGAATGGAGGTGCTTCCTCCTTGCCCTGGTGAGTGTGACGGCAGTGTGACCCACAGGAGTGGCTGTTGGCTAAAGGCTATCTCAGAATAGAATCACCTGGCCTATTCTGTCTGCTCAAGTAACTGGGAATTTGCCTCGGTTATCAGAGAGAAACAAGAAGCAAGTTCTCATCTTGGCCTTCACTTGTAAAAACAGATTAAAGGCTCTGTAACTGCAGATAGTTGTTTTCAGTTTATTGCTATCCTTAGTTTGAGCCACTCTGGGGGATCAGAAACCACAGAAATACAGAGAAACCACATTGTTCTTACCATTATTGTCTCCTGAGTTAAGTACTGTTCTTGTTTGTTGCCGCCTTGAAGTTCCTTTATCTCAAGCTTTCTATACTAATGATTTTTTTTAATAGTGTAGTTAGAAAAGCCAGTCTTGTTTGTAGCTATTAAGCCTTTTCTTTCCATTTCACCAAGTACAGCTGTGCAAGTAATATACATTCATCTACCTTCAAAATTACTTGCCTGTAGCATTTTCAGAATGATGTTCACTGCTGCTTTGCCAGTGTGAAGAATGCAGTTATATTCCATGCCATCTTTCAGTTCTTAGTTATTGTCCACCAAAAAGTCTGCATCTCCCAAGGATGCTTTTTGTGTAGTACTCACAACAGTAGTAGTAGTATTGTAAAAACAGGTGTCTTTTTCACACTGTTTTTTTAAACTATGTATTTCTTTGCCCAAGAACTGGGCAAATCTCCAGCAAGGTTGGAAGAGGAAGTGTATATTCTTTCTTTAAAATGCCACTGAAGGTTTGGGGTTTTTTTCTGACTCAAACCTGTTTATGTTGAAATAATTTCAGCAATGGATGTTTTACTGTATTTCTGACTTTGGGAGCGAAGAATATGTCTGCTTCTATCTGTTTGTGGAAAAATTGCCCCAAGCCTTAAAAAAGGAAAAGGCTGGCCTGTGATTCTAGATTTTATCCTTTAATTCTGTATATCCAGTAACTCTGCCTGGATATATTGATTTTCACTGCTTCAGACTTTGTGAGTACAATAGCAGTGCCCTGCCATTACTTCTAGTAACAGATGTTACTTCTGTGGATTAGAAGAAAGAGCTCTAAACAAAGTTTATGTGACAGTCTGCTCCTTTCAAACTCCCACCCGAAGTGTAGACATAGAATAGATGAATCTCTCCTAGATAATGACTTCTTTCCTCTGTAAAGGTCAGAGGATGCTGAGTCACATGCAGACCTCCTGCTCTTCCTTTGCCCAGGTGAATCACACCCAAGAGTGTGTTGTAAATCCTATCAAAAGTTAGTTGCAACTAGTGTGATTGATGCCTAGACTGTAAATAATACTTGCTTTAATTATGTAGGATGTTACCAGTAAATAATTTTTAATCTTGCAGTGCACAAAACTCCTGTGAAAGAAGACAGGTTTCACCTGACAGACAGTGTTCAGGCTTTGCCGGCTATGTCACTTGTCAGGAGACTGAAATTTATCTTGAAGGCCTCCACTTTCCTATTTTACTATTCTTAAGCATCTACTAATTTAAAACATTCCAACACCTTTATAGTCTGACTTGAAGAAGGGCTGCAGAGATGTGGAGGAGAGGAAGCTCCCCCAGAGCTCCCCCAGAACAGCATAGGATCCAGGATTTGCACCTGGGATTATTTTCACTGTTCTAGTGGAGCTGGGAACTCCTCACCTGCTCTGAGATCTGGTAAATCAGGTTCCTTCAGCTGCTCTACCTGCTGCAGTTAGGCCTGGCTGGTTGGAAAACAGTGGGATGGCAGTGAACATGATATTGCCGAGTTAGTGCTGCACTTGCAGGAAAGTGTGTGTGCAGATGTCCTACTGTGGGTTAAGCTCTTGCTCTGATTATGGTGCAAAGTAACATCCTAGGTAAAATAGATTTTTTTTCTTTTAACACTCAACAACACGATGTTGTATACACCAAATTGTATTTTGCTAATATTTTATGTATCTGAAATGCTGACACTTCACTGTGAGCAAAGGGAGGTGTCAAACATGCTACCTGTCAGGGTGCTTAGCAGATGTTTATGGAGTGTTGAAAATTTTGCCCAGCTATCAATGTTTTCTTTCCAGATATAATAAAGGAGCAAAATCGAGAGTTAAGAGGCACACAGAGGGCTATAAGCAGAGATAGAGCAGCACTTGAAAAACAGGAGAAACAACTGGTAAGTATGACAGGGAACTTTATTTTTCTTTTTCAAACAAAAACACACTTTATATGAAAGAAAACTTGCAAAGTTTTAAAGATACTCAATGCATAAAAATTTAATACTAAAAAATGTTGTCTTCCCTTTTCACTTGTCAGTTATTAAAGTTGTGTTGGAAAAAATTTACTGTCTGAAGGCAATTCTCAGCTTTGACATAGGGAAATCCTGAAACAATGTGTTCAGATGAAAAAGCCACATTGGGTTTTTCCTACAGTTCCTGGTATTCTCTATCCTTCAGAAGGGTTTTTTTCTAAAAGGCTTGTAAATCAATGGTCTCACAGTGAAAAAATTGAGACGTACAAGTGCTATCACATGTTACAATGACTTTACAGGGGGAGAGAGTACTTGAAAAACCATAGGATATCATGAATACCCCATCATAGGGTTGTTACTTTTATTCATATAAAACTTCCCTAAAATAAGTTAATAATAGTAGGACTATTTGCCTCAATTAAGATCTGATTAGAACTTACAGTGTGTGAGCTTTGAAGCACTCAGTGGATGAATGCTGCACCTGTGTAGCACCATAAGTGGAGAAATGGATGTGCCAGATGGTGGAGTTTGATGCATGAAGAATGCTCAGGCTGTGGGAAAAGCTGTGCAAATCCAGCCAGTTCCAGCAGCTATGGAGGTGGTGGATCATGGCAGCAGATTGCATGAACACCACGAGATGGGGAATAATAAACTAAAAGATCAAAGAAATTGTTTCTGGAAGCCTTGAATACGTAGTATTCAAGATATAGTAAGTTGCTCATAAATAAGGCATTTTTCCAATATGAAATATTACAACTCTTGAAATAACCTTAATATTCACAAATACTCAGGCTGAAGTTTTGATTACTTACTACAGTAAATTGTTTCAGAAATGTTGGAATTCTGAGGAGAAGAAGTAACAAGCAGTGAAATATGTATTTGAAAAGTTAAAATTTGCTGTTGGAATGAGAGGAGCAATGGACAATAAATATTAATTTTCAGTGTCAGATCAGGTGAAGAAGGATCAGGGACTTATCAGTCAATCTCAAAACATTTCATTATGTACTTTCTCTAGAAAGACCTTTTTTCCCCCTTAATTTTAAGGTACTACTCCGAGAAAACCCAGTTACACATTTATATTAATTCCATGGATAAAAATACCTTAATGTATGCAGAGAGCTCTGTTTCAGTTCAGGAACCTGCTATGACTGTATGAATTTTTATTATTTTCATAACCGACTTCAATAAGCTTGCCCCAAACCTCTCAAAAGCAAATAAGGTACCCCAAAGTTACTCAAATTCTGTTTAATTAAGAATAAAATCATCTATGTATAGGGTTTGATTTCTGCAGGTGGATTGTCTGCAGTGATTTAGCAATGGTTTGTATTTTGCTTTGAAAATCAGGTTGTAAATGTTATGTAGGTCTTTCAGCTTACTGAGAAAATCCCTATTTTCAAATGTTTGCTGTTAAAACTATGGGATGCAGACTAATCCCTCCAACCTTCACAATACTTTAGATACAAAGAAAAAAAGGAAATAATATTGTGGTAATATTATAGGAATTTTTGTGGCTTCTGTGAGCTACTTTCATAGAGCACAGCTTTAATTCTATTTCAGGCCTCTACCATTTGAACAGTCTCATGCTGCTTCTTTGCCACTCTGTACCTTCTTGGATTAAAAATAGCGTGTATGACACACCCTTCAGAAATTATGAATCTGCAGAGGAGATTTTGTGCCAGATCCAGCTCTGTAATAAACTTAACTGAACTTTCCTGGTAGTCAGGGTAATGCAGTGGGTCACTTTACACCTGCCTTTAGATGTGACTGTTTTGCATGTCCTGGTGACTACAATTTATCTTCCCATAGCTTTTTTAAGTGCAGTTTTCTGGATTACCAGTGCACATAAAGTGAAGCAATTGGGTACCTGCAGCAGGCATATTCTCCTGAAAAATCCAGGAGAAAGCTGGTGTTTAAAAGCTGCTTTTTCTCACTGGTAAAAATCAAAATGGACAAATGGACATCTGCAGAAAACTGAGCCACTATGGCAGGACCTCCTTAAAAAGGTTATAAAGGAAAAATTAGTTGCAAAGTTTACGTTACCAAGTCACAAATCAGGAAGCACACTGTGATGAATCCCAGCTGGCAAGATTATTTATTTGTGCCAGGCTTTTTCCTGGTACCTCTGGGCTAAACAGATTGTTATTTCTCTTTGATTTGACAGATTGGGGTTTGGGTTTCTAAGACAGAAGTGTCTTTCTTACAGTATAAGCACAAATTAAATTAATACCACTTTTATTATGATTTCAGTCCAGCTAAATGCTAAGGGTAAACAGCCTGTAATTACTGGCCATCTAACTTCATCTGCTTCTTCCCCAAAAATGCTATGAGGTTCTATCAAGGCTCAAAAAGTGCTGAAAAGAACCTGTGAGCTCTCAATTTCTTACGTGAGTGATGTCATTTGATTGCCCCTGAATGTAAGAGATCAAAGTGGATTAGAGCCATGGCACCAGGAATCATAATTCCTTCACTTTTTGGGGCCTTTTTTTTTGTGTGCCTCCCTATCCAGATATGGAATTGAATGAGCACATGGAAGTGAATGTGACATCATGCAGAAATTGAAGTCTTTGGGGGAACTGTGTGCTACCACACTGTAATTCAGTTTTATTGAATTTTTCCTTGTGGTCAAATCATACCAGCATGACACTGATTCTCCTAAACAGCCTTGTAAAAATACCAAGGAGCTATTTATATAACTTTATATAACTAAAAGATACAAGAGAATAGCTACCTTTTGGAATTTAATTATTAGTGTTAAGGCTTAATTATAGTCTTTGTGGGAATGAAAATTCTGTAGAGTCAACCTCACACCTTTTTCACAGGAGCTGGAAATCAAGAAAATGGCTAAGACTGGTAACAAGGAGGCCTGCAAAGTGCTGGCAAAGCAGCTGGTGCAGCTGCGGAAGCAGAAGAATCGAACTTACGCTGTGAGCTCCAAAGTCACCTCCATGTCCACTCAAACAAAGGTCATGAACTCCCAGATGAAGATGGCAGGAGCTATGTCAGCTACAGCAAAAGTAAGGCACTAAAAGATTTTCTTCTATATTGAAATGCACCTTGTGGTTGCAAAAATTGGGTTATTTTGGGTAATGGCAGGGATAAAACTCACTGCCCCAAGTGGTGGTGAGGATACAGTAGGGATATGTCATTTGGGTTTATATTATTTTGTTTTGTCAATCCAGCCACATAGCACCAACATACTTTCTTGGGCTAGACATCTGTCAAATGCTTACATGATAAAAATAAACTAATAACAGTGAATGAACTCTTTCAGTACATAAAACCCCCAAAATCTGCTGCTACAGTGCCTTGCCTCTATATATCATCACACACAGTTTTTATTAGGAAAAAGTAGGGCATGATCTATCTAGAAATCAAGGCAGTGTGTCACAATAGCTTTATGGCCTTTGAAAAAAGTAGGTTATTGCTTTGGATCTAAAGTTCCTAAAAGAATCTAATCTGGAGTTCTCTGTCATTCTCTTGGTGCTCTCTCAGGAAACAGTATTGCATTAAGTTTTCTCCCAAATCTCATCTTATAAAAGAATGAAAAATCTGTTTTCTGAGTTAGTTGTGAACTTCTCCCTATTTTTCCCTGAACTGATAAAGAGGAATTTGGCTTTTGGCAAGGAGGACTGTTCAGCTCGAGGTGCAGGAAGCAGAATTAGTATGCATCAGTGCAGACCAAGTTGGGCTTTGATCCCAGTCCAAGTTAAATCCAGTTAAACACAGCAATGCGACTTGGTGCAGAGAGGAATTACCACAAAGGCTTTGTGGTCAGGTGCCTTCTAGACTCAGCATGAGAGCAGATTCCAGCCAGCCAGTGACACAGAGTTGTGGCTCTGCAGCAAATTTACAGAAGGGACTTGTCTGACTGATCACGTTCAACACCTTACTCAGTATTCCAACAACAGTGCTCATGTGAACAAGTTGGTCTTGCTTTTTAATTATTATTTGGGTGACTTGTTCTTATCTGTGATAGATCTTGGATTATCTTTCTTGAAACCAAGTGTCACTGGAGTAGTTACAAAGATTAGGTCAGTAGAAAAAAAAAACCCCAAAAATATTTTTAAAAAACTACTCAGCGTTCAATAAAAATACATTTTTTGAAACACAGTGGGTACTTCTGTGGACTAGTTTGTGTAACATTTTGGAGAGGGAGGTCTTGAATTCCTTTGGTCACTTTTAAAGTGAACATTTTGCCTTATCAATGTGGGAAACTTAAAGAACTATTAATGTCAGAAAACAATCAGTGAAAAAGGTATAGAATCAGTTGCCTGAACAAGCAAGGCAAATACATGAATGCACATCTTTCAGAGTATTTTCAGTATACTTCTTAGCATGTATGACAGTAATTTTGGACAAACTAAAGTCCAGTTAAATTACCTGTTTATTTTAATCATGCATCTGACCCTTATTTTCTGAAGATATATAAACTCTATCAGTGCAGATACTTTTGATGCCCATTTTATAACTCTTGTTAAAGAATTTTAGAGAACAAACACCCTCTAAGTCCACAAAAACTTTTAAATTCAAATAAGTGACTATGAACACTGACTTTGAAGTTCAAGTAACATTAATGTCATAATACATTATCACTTTGAACAAACTCAGACATGAAGGAGAAGACTTCCTGTGAAGCCAGTAGTGGCTGTAGTAGATTGATACATCTCAAAGTCTTTTATTTTCTCAAAGATGGTAAAGTTTTACATTTGAATTGTTCATGTCTATATTTAGATTCTGACATGCCACAGTAACTGGCTTTTTAGGAAAGAGGGAAGGACCCCACAGCAATGCCCATTAAGGCAGTTCTGCATACCTGTAGTAAAATGGGTGAAGTTTTTTACACTCTCACAGCAAGATCTCCACCCATCGCACACGTGCACCCTAAGCAAGTACTTCCTCAACACTTAGATATTTTCTTTTCAGTGAAAGGTAATTTTTGCATTAAATTGTAACATGAAGAAACAATTTAAGGTCTGTCCTCTAGTGGTGGTTCAAATAAATGGTCCTTTCTGAATAAGAACCTGCAGCCATTTACTTCTATAATGTGTGTAACCTTCAAGTTAGGAAATGTTCTCCATTCTTTTAATTCAGATCAGTCAGATTTTTCCTAAGAGAAGGCCAGGGCTGAGTCATGGTGCAAGAAAGATGTGCACATTAAAAGTCTGTCCATTAGGGTTTTTTAGATAACAATATTTCTTACTATGTGCAGGCTGTGCTATTGATCTGTCACTTATCTACAGCTCTTACGGGATGTAAAAAGACAAGGAAAGTGAAATTTGGACTAAAGGGTTTTTCTTAATGTATTGATATTCACTAATGTCTCATTGTATGATTTAAGAGTTTTTTCCGTATTAATAGACAATGCAAGCAGTCAATAAGAAAATGGATCCACAAAAGACACTACAAACTATGCAGAATTTCCAAAAGGAAAACATGAAGATGGAAATGACTGAAGAAATGAGTAAGTTCTTCACTGCAGGGAATAGCTGGCTGCTCTTGGCAGGGGAGAAGCAGCCTAGAAATACTGACACTTGAAGTTTATTTCCACAGTTAATGAGATTAAAAGCAAAAATTTAGAGCAAGCAAAACAATGTATGTCTGAGCGGGGAGGCTGAGCCTTGGACTTTTTAGAAGCTCTAGGTATTAAATATAGAACCCATTTCTTCCCCTCTTCCTGCAAAGCACTCATCATAGTTCTAGAAAGAACACACTGGTGGGGAAGAAGGTTTGAGACCAGTCCAAGGCCTTGATGGCATAACTGGTAGGAGTACTTGAAAAATTGCCTTAATTTAGATACTGATAATATCAGCTTTACATACACAGTGGCATGATATGGTTCTGTCTCCTTTTCTTTATATTAAGCCACAAAAAACTTCCTGGGGAGGCAGCAAGTTTCTTGTTCCTGAGTTCACATGTCCACTGTCAGCCAATACCAAACTTGCTGGTGTTGCTCACACACTCTCTTCCCCATCCCAATCCCTGCCCCTTTGTTGGTCATACTGAGTAGCATCGACTCAAACCAGTATTGTTGATCAAGATGGAAACACCTCAACTGCACACAGGTTATCGGAGTAGTTAACAACTTTGCAAGGTACTTGGAGGAAGAAGAGGAAGGGGATTTTTGTGAAATTATAGAAGACGTTTTGCAGAAATGTTACAATCTAGTGTGGGGGGAGGAGATACAGCAGCTGAACTCTGTTGTAGAAGCAGCCATGCCTTACCCTGTTGTTGCTCTTCCTGTGCTCACAGGCTTTGCAAAGCAGAGCTAAGGAAGCCTCTCTTAACATCCTGGTGCTTTCTGCTGCTATCTTACACCATGGTATTACTGCTGTGCTCTGGGAGGGTAGAAACATGGGACTCGGTCATCTTAGCGACCTTTTTGCTTAATGCAGTCTGGGTTTTTTTTCTTTCTTCCAAGTTAATGATACTCTGGATGATATTTTTGATGCTTCTGATGAAGAGGAAGAAAGCCAGGATATTGTTAACCAAGTGCTTGATGAGATTGGAATTGAAATCTCTGGCAAGGTATTTTTGCACAGTTCATGTGCTTTTTCCCCTATATTTAATTTTTAAAAATAATTTATTATAAAAGTCAGCTTGTCAGAGCCTGTATTATTCTGACTGAAGAAAACTTCTGTCTCCTCTAGATGGCCAAAGCTCCCTCAGCTGCCAGAGGTTTGCCATCTGCATCAGCATCGACTGCTGCCACCATCTCGGATGAGGAGATCGAGCGCCAGCTCAAAGCCTTGGGGGTGGATTAGCTTTCCAATTCAGAATCTGCCTTCTGAGTGTTCAGCTGCAGACACATGTGCAAAGTGCAAATACTCTTTCAATGCAACTGATTTCTAGTAAAACTCTGAAATTTTGGAAATGGCAAGTTGAAGTTCATACTGGAGGAAGGAGAAAGGGAGAATATTTTAAATCAGTTTCAGAGAGAAGTACATTTTCGGTGCATTGCATGGAGTCTTTTTGACTCTGGACCAACCAGGGGTGTAGTTCTAATGATAAATTCACTTATACCTGATCCAAATCTGTACTTTGGATTCAAAGTTTTCTTCCATCTCAGTTCCTGGTCTGTCTCTAGGGCTGGCGATGCCACAGAGATTAAAAGCAAAGACAGCACCTATGTAATATTTATCAGTTTTACAAAACCATTGCTATAGAAACGTTCTTAGTCTGTCATCTCTAAGCACAAATGAAACTTCACCTTGGCTCTTAGTTGGAAACTATTTTTTCCATGAGAAATAGAAAGTCAAGCAAATTTAGGCAGAAAGAAAAAGCATTTTATGTATTTCTTTCAAATTCCTGTAGCAACTTTTGAGCTGATTAAATAATAGCTATTCTTCTTACCAGAAGGGAAGGATACATTCCTTGTGCAGTTAATTTTTCTGGAAGAGGAGTTACATTTGTTAGTGAACTTTGTTGCATGAAAGGCACTGATTGAACTCTATTGTACTGTAACATAGCTGGTTTCAACAGAATTGCTGTGCCTTTATGTATATAAATCTTGTACCTTTGTGATTTTCTTTCAGAATGAGTCTTTGAAAGGTGAGTAAATTTTAAATTAAGGTGGTTTCACAAAACGCTTTGGTGAGACCTCTGTGTACACTTGATGGGACTCAGTGCTGAAGTGGAGAAATGCACTCATTCAGAAATGCAACTTGTGCACTTGAAAAAAGGACATTTGCCTGAAGCAACATTTGTAAATATTTTACAGTATTTCGTAATGGAAGATAACTGTGCATAATTGTATTGTTTGCTAAGATGCAACTGATCACATTGATAAACTAAATCTTAGTTTTGAGAACAATTTTGGATCATAAATGATAACTACTTGTCTAAACACTATAATAAAAGCATTCTGGTTCTGTGGAGGTTTTTCTATGGTCTCTGAACTGCATCAACACAATTCTAGCTTTAAGTGGAATATCCATTGGGCTAAGGAATAAGAACTGCTGATACTTGAAATAGATGACAAAATGAAAATGCAGTTCCCAGTTAAAACTTCCTAGATGATGTGATATTCCTCAGTGCTGATTTAGTGGTGCTGCTGCTCATTGAAAAGAAACAACAATCATCTTGGCTTTAAAAAGAGAATAGCAAAATACCTCCCAATGGCAAAACCAGGATAAGTGGGGGGGACAAACTTCATAAGGAGAGTTTTGTGCTAGACAAAGTGCAGCAGGAAACCTCAGTGAAGCTACTGTTGTTGCACCATCTGCTGTTTAGGATTGAAGTGAGCAGAGAAAGAGAATTCATAGGAGAGCCTTCCTCAGGTTTTTGGCCTAGAATTGCAGGTGTTCTTTCTCTTTCAAAGAAATAATGGACAAACTGAATCTGTCAGGTAGTGGGTAGGAATATGTAAGTTAATATATTGCTTATATCCAATACCGGGTGATTTTTTTTTTACAAGTTATTTTGTAAAAATCTAATAAAAGGCTTTTTATTCCACAATGACTTTGTCCTCTGTAGGGTTAGTCTTACACATCTGTCTCTTACTGGGCTTTCTGTGTGAGCTCTGATAAATATTCCTTTGACTTGAGCTATAAAGCACCATAGTATTTATTGTAGTTGCTTGTGGGCCTTTGACTTAATATTCAGTAAAGACTTGTTCCAGTTTGCATTCCCTTGTCTGTAACCTCATGCCCAAGGACTGACTGCGCTTGGGCACTGAAAGAGAATATCAGTCTGTAACAAAATTAGATACAAATTTCTAAACTCCTGCAGGTTTCTAAAGCTACCCCTCAGAAATCCTGCCCTATATGCAGCTTCTTTCCTCCCCTCACCCCAATTAAGAGTAATTGATGATAATTAAGTTGGTCCCAGAAAAAAAAAAGAATCAGTTGCCACTTTCTGTATGTAATGGCTCCAGCTGCAACAGTTGCAACTGATTTCATCCAGCTTTTCTTCCTTAAAAAATTCTGCTCTAATTTATATTTCTGTGGCAAGAGCTAGGTGTGTTTCAACAGTGGCTGCTTCCCCCACTTGGCCTTTTGTCACTTCTTTGCAAGACAATGGTGTTACGTGTCACCTTTCATTTTATCTTGCTCTGTTGCTGCAGTCAGCTTTCACTTGTGAGACCTTTTGTGGAGCAAGAAACCAGCATGTTACAGTGAGGCTGCTCTGGAATGAACTGTTGCAGCTTTGTAAAATGCATTTCAGCATGACGCACAGCTAAAAAGAGTAAAGTGTTACCAAAACAGAGCTACAAACCATTACCTGGAGTGCCAGGAATACTTTATTGAATGGGGAGGTTGGGAAGTACAGGCTGATAGCATTTCTAGGAAGCCTTTTATAATTAAGAAAATAATTTAGAATATAAATAAAGTTCATATATATCAGATAGTCATTTCAACATACATAACATTTGACCACATCACATGAAAAGTACACCAGTGCATGCCACCACCTTTGCTGAGTGCTAATCCTCTCAGCTGTACTCACTTTCATCCTGTGGGGAGTTCATGATCTGCTGATACACCTGTGGTGGATAAAGTCTACACCTTGGTCTCTGCTCTAGTGGGTGAGCAATGCTAGTGATGAGAGCAGCCTGAAGGGAATGCACAGCCACAATTTCTCCCCTTTGAGTTATTAAATTGATGTTTTTTTCTCAATTAAGGGCTTAGAGTGGTGCATTCATCCATAAAAATACAATTTTTTATAAATCCAGGAGCCTGATTTCCATAGCTGAATATGCTTACGGTCACTGCAATAAGTATCAGAGATAATTTAATGTACACTAGAGAGTGAGCACTTAACTTGTACGTGCTGCTTCTAAGTGGTCTTGCACATTAAACTCCTTTGGCTTTCTGTGGGCCTATTATATAGACATTTTCTAAATCATCAGGTTTGTTTTATGGAAAAATAAAACGTATCTGGCCAGTACTACTCGCGTACACTCACTTAATTTCAGTCCTGGGAAAACAGTCAAAATACTTATATGGTAATGGGCTAATTCCCATAACAATGAGCAGGGCTGATGAGATGGCTGGATAATCTATCCCTGGTGAGTACTACAGTCATTAATTCCGTTTTCTCAGTGCCTGCCTGGTAGGTGGAGGTCTGGCATTGGTATTTTTTTCCCTTGATTGTCTCTCTAGGCTAGAGGATAACAAATAAGGGATTATTTTCAATTAGTGGATTGTAATAGAGTGGGAATGTGCAGTGCAATAAATTCTTCTTTTGGATACTTTTTAGCTTAACACACCATGTCTGGTGTAAGCATGTCCACACATGGTTTTAATCAGATAAAGTACAACACAAAGAAAGCCCAATGTAATAAAACCCCTGATGATTATTTTTTTCCCCTCAGACAACAAAGTCTTAAGGTCAGGTAAATTGTATTCCTGTTTGTATAGCTAAGCCTATCCAACTCAAACTTTGAGGCACCTAACAAATTAGCAAGAATTACCTTTGATAACAAGCATTAACAAAGGCACTTCTAATTGACACTCATTCAAGACAGTCAAAGGCTGGGCTGAGACAGAGCACCCAGCAGGAGCAGTGAGACTCTTCTGTCCTGGTGAGCTCCCAGTACCTGAATTAATGACAGCAAAGTCCTTTCCATGCTGCAGCTGCTGACACCAGGATTTGCAACCTTTCTGCACATACAGCACACGTACATTTAGTAATTAACTTGTACCACAGAGGCAAGAAAGGCACAGCACAGGGAAGCTTCAGCTACTTGTGAAAGCTGGGAAGCATTTCTAGTTGAACAATGCATGATAGATTCCTTGAGAGACTTCCAACTCTCTAAAACAGACACTGTAGGATTTAGTTCCCAACCTTTTACATTGAAATTGGGTCTTCCACAAACACCACATCTGAAGCTGGTAGCTTGTAGGAGGAACAAGCGGTTTACTGATTCTTCTCTCTTTTTCTTTTTTACAACATAGTGTTTACAATATTTACAAAAAGCAAAACAGAAATCCACACCTGTACATGGAAAAGCTTTACCGGCATTCCTGCTGCTCCTTGATAATAGAACTAAAGGCGTTCTGGTGTAAACTGGTCTTCACTCGTTTTTCCCTTTGTCTTCTGTTGCAAAACCAAACTCTCACAACTTCTTTCTCAAGATTGAGCCCCTCAGCCATCCTCATAATTTCCTGAGAAGAAGGCTTACTTTGTTCTCCGAAGTGCCTCTCTAGGGCTTCTTTGGCAGCGATACTGGATAAGGGGATAAAATTTCACCTTTAAAAACTTTTATGCACATTCAGGCTTTTGCCACTAGTTCAAGAGAAAGATCAAGTAACAGCACTGAAGGCAGTAACTTGATTTGTTTCATCTTCTTCTACGTCAAGGAAACTCAAAGCACTAAAAGTGCTCTGAAGTTCTCTGCTGATTTTAGCAGCGTGACGTCATACAGAATTTCAGCATGGGGTGATTTAAAAGGCCAAAACAGCATCAAGTTCAGTGCAATTTCAGTGTTAATTATGAAATATTTAAGCCTCTTCATATTATCTAGGAGATACAGCTAACTAACTAGTCATAAGTAGGGTCAGAGGAATTGGAACAAGCCTGATCACCCTTCTGCCTCAACGAATACACATCGGTGGTGTTTCCTGGTGATATCAAATTATTTGGGTTTACAAGCTCCATCACTTAGACTTGGGAAACACTGTGTGTTCTGCATCTCATCGCTTATAGAGACAACACTAGAGTGTTCCTAGAAATCACAGAGATTATGGCAAGCTCTTTCAGCTATCATCACGTTTTCCAAATGTCTGCCCTAATCTGTTCCTCAGAGTCAGCAGTGACCAAAGCTGAGTGGTTCACTAAACAGAATAATTTAATACTGGGGTTTTTCTTATTTTCAGATAGAATTTGCTTCCCGTTTCTGCTGCATATTCTCAAAAAACACAACTATGCCATGTTTGTGTGCCTCCAGGATGCATACAGAAGTTACAGCAGTAGCTGTAATTTCTTTGGACACAAGAGGGCACTTCATGCATTACTCTGGAAGTGAGGTGCAGGTAATTCTGCTACAGAAATGCACAGAGTATCGAGTTCTAATTATTTCATCAGTTGGTCTTTCACTTACAGGTCAATTTTGCAATATTTACTAATCTTACCAAAATTACCTAATTAATAGTGTGGTGTTCTGCACACACAGAAGGGTAGAAACATCATTACTTTTGACTACCAACTTCTTAGACCACAAGCATTTTATAAAATACTTTCCACAAATTAAAATTAGGTAGTTTTTGCTCTGGGTACGTCTAACCTCATTTAGTTCATGGGACTTTCGCCTTTAGTGTGTCTTCAAACATCCATTAAGAATGACAGTTGAGAGTAAGGCTACAGGGTTCAGATAAATCCCATCCCCCTGATTAGTTTCAGGTCTTTAAACTGAGGTGCTGTATGCCTTCAAAGGAATATTTAATGTTTTCTTACTGTACAGGATTTGATCCTGAACTTCTCCTCAATTATCTATGCTCCCGATAACCTGCCCTGTTTGAAACTCTTTCTGCAGCAGGGTTAGATGGTAAAATGCTTAATATACTGGCAGATTTTATCAATAGATGTTAAAAAAGCAAAGCCCACAGTGTCAGAGGAACAGTCTCCAGTGGATTCCTGTCCAGCCAGGGGCACAGAAATGCTCTCAGCTCACAGCTCACGGGCAGCCCCTGCTCCATGAGCTGGGCAAGGTCTTGGCACTGCTGCTCCAATTCTGATTGGCTGGAGAGAAGCTGGGAGGACAAAGTGGCCTCTCAAGAGTAAAATTTCACCCCTTGTGAGGTGCTGGGATAAGCTATGAAGCATTTTCCATTCCAAATTCTCTTCCAATTGAAAAGCAACCCTTCAGAGGAATCTTTAATTTCAGAGAGAAACTTTTAATGTTCCCTTCCAGCCCAAACCATTCCATGATCCTGTGACTCAATAAACGAGTCTCAAGTTGAGTCTGAGCAGGGAAGGAACACGTGGCTGTGGGACAGGAGAGCAGCCCACACATCCATGAGGGGCACTGCACAGCAGGAATGAGTCAAATTCCCTTCCTGGAGAAGAAAACTACAGCTCCTTGGAGGCCCCTGAGGCAATGCAAATTTACCAAAGGTTGCAGGAGTCTGGGCTATCTAAAGGAGAAGGAAATACCCCACAATCTCATTTTGCATTTTTGGACATTGTTTTTGTAATATGATTTCCCAGCCTACTTAATTTTCCCTATGGAGTTGAGGCTGGAGAGGTGGTAGATGTTGGCCACCAGAGTCATGAGAAAAAAGAGAAGGGTGTTTCCAGAACAACTCTCATTTTTTCCTTATATTCATTAAAGTGTTTCTTTGGAATTTCAAAGAATTCAGTGACAGGGATTCAATGTGACATGTAAAATCTTTCCCTCAAACTTGCCAGACCTCAATTCTCTGGCAAATTTATGTGGGTTTTTTATTGTATCAAAATCAATATGTTTATTCATTATACCAAAACAATGCCATTTCTTTTGCCCAATGCAGGATCTCCAAAAATGCTCTGATACCTTCCTCACTATACAGATATAATAAAATTTTGACAAAACTAGAATAAAATACCTTTTCATATTAAAGCATGTTGTTGAAAAAACTCTTTAATTGGGAAAAAAACCAGTATCTTTGGAGTGAATTGGAGGTCTGGAGAGTTATGCTATTATTTTTCACTGGAATGTTTCCAAATGTTGAAACTTTTAGAAGCTGTTGATATTCATTGATGGAAAATAGCACTTCACTTTTGAACAGAAGGAAAAGAAGAATCTTAGCCAAAGCTGTTTCTAACCTGTAAAGACCTTAATGTTTATTACCTTATGGTTGTTCTGCGCTTCCTTTTCCGTTCATTCACTCCAACTTTTTCATTGTACAAAGCTGTATTTAAAAAAGCAAAAAACCAACAAAACCAGGCAGTTACATTCCACAGGGACTGGAAAACAAGCACAATCATTTCCAGAAAAATATTCACTGTCTTTGAAGAAAGAAGGCAGCACAACAGACAATGCTGCTGAATAAGAGGAGCACCACCCATAGGATCTATCCTTTGTTATAATGGTTGGTCATTGTTTTACCTCGAACTATAAATGGTTAGAGGCAAAAATGGTCAGAAGCAAAGTCCTTTGCTATTGAAAAATCCCTGTGCATTGCTGAATGGGCTGTCCTGCAGATCCTGCTCTGACTCTCTACTAGGCTGGAACTGGCTTGCTGGGATAGGACTCAAAGGAGTTTCTTCCAGCAGTCCAAGTGATGTTTCTGTTATTCTGTACACTCCATAAATTTCAGTTTCCTCCTCCTTGCTCATCAAAAAAACCCTAAACTCCAATACAAGCACACCTCAGCATTTAAAGCTGGTAAAACAAAACCTTTAGTCTGTGGAAGACACGTGCTCATCCTTGAACATATATGTGGGATTCTAGTAGAAGCGCAAATCAATATTTAGAGGATTTTAGTTCTCTACCTCCCACTTGCTCTGCTTCCTCCAGCCACTTGGACAGGATGGATTTCAGCTTGCAGGCATTCTTGAAGCTCAGCTGCAAGTTCTCAAAGCGGCAAATCGTCGTCTGGCTGAATTCAGAGCCATGCACAGCAGCCAGTGCTTCTCCAACGTTGGTTTGTGTATAACCTGTCAAAAAACAGAGGAAAAAGCAACTTTGAAGCTTTGTTAGGAAAGGGTTGCTTTCCTTGAGATGCTCAGCCGTTCACTGGTGGCTCTTGGGGTCAGTGTGTGCTGCAGAGCCTTCAGGCTGGGCTTCCTGCAGAGGTCCCTGTGGCCAGCTGTGTTCACCCCTGAGCAGTGTTCAGTCTCCGGTGGTTTTAGAGGAATGTTACGCTGGCTTAGTGAGTTTCACACTCCACGATTAGAGATTTGAGAAGGATCCAGACACCCCACATCTTTCTGTAGATGGTGCAACAGCAATGAGCCAATCCCTACAGGCATTGCTGGTCTGCTGTTATTTGTTGCAAGAACTGAGCTGAAGTCATCAGCGAAAAGCTGCAATTTCCATGCAGACCCTGACTTTGCATCAGCAGCTCTTTGGAATGACAGTACACCATCAGATGAGACACTCTATGGGGAAGAGGATGGGTAGGAGAGATTAGAGCATGTCCTGCCCTAAATTGCAGATAATTTGGAGCTGTGCAAAACACTGCACTTGGTACTGAACGTAATTTATCGAACAGCAATAATTTTCTCTGCATTTAAGACAAATAATTTAAGGGCGAGAAAGTTTAAAGTCCCTTTCTGCAAACTAAAAGCTGAAGTTCATTAATTCCATGCAGGTCTTCTAGGAATGGAGAAAGTTTTGCAGGGCAAGGCAGGATTAGAGTTATGATCAGACACCTGCAGAGGCCAGACCATAAAATACCCAGAAATAATTGGGCTTTCACTGGAATCTTTCAGCCTTTTGTCGGTGGACATAAAGCACATACCCAGCTTAATTCTCCGCAGCTTAAATTCATTGGCGAATTTCTCCAGCTCCCTGATTTCAGGGGAGTCCATGTCCACGGGGTCTTCCACAGACTTGCTTTTCCTGCGGAATTCCTGCTTGAAGTCGGTGGCAGTGGGATCCTCTGTGAGGAGGGACTGGGGCACGGGGGTGAAGCCGTGGCCCAGGGCACAGGAGCTGGCGCTCAGGGCGTGCTCCGGGAATTTGTAAAGGCAAGAGGTCAGGCCGCCTGAGCAAAGAGAAAATTCAATGAAGTTATTCTCTATTTCAAGGCAATAAAAACCTCCCCTCACTGCCTCGTAATCTATGCCTGTAATATTTATTACATGATATATATGAAAGTATTCAATGATTTCCTAGAATATATGGTTTCTTCCTTGGCCCAACACATGGAAACTTATCAACAGCCCCTTTCACCAGCCACAGCCATCCTATTATTTAGCAAAGTGTGAAGCACTTAAATAAAAGGTAAATGATCTAAACTAAAATGAAAATCCAAGATCTAGGCTGGAATTAAGTGGCACAACAAGATAGATGGAGCTGTGTCAGTTTGACTCACTTAAAATTTGCCTATTAAAATTTCCCTATAAAAATTGCCTCACTTAAAATTGTACTATTTTCTAGTACAAAGAAAATATCCATGAGGATACCACTTGATGCTCAGACAAAATACCATCTTGGCTTAGCTGTAGCATAAAATTTCTTCAAGGAAAATACAAAGAGCTCAAAGAAAAAGAAAAACAAAAAAACCCAGAACATATTCAGAACAATTCTTCTAAAAAGAAATTGCACAGGGACAAAATAGAACTATCTTGCACTACTTTTTGTTCACAAATATCAGATTTAACAAGGAGATTCAGTTAAGAGTGAAGACTGTTTTTTCCCTAGATATTGTACATTGAGTTAAGGAGTCTCTGACCTGAAGGAGGTGTGGGGGGAAGTATTGGAGGAATATTAACACTCCTCAGTGTATCTGGAGGTAAAATATAGGTTCTCAGGCCATCCTTTCCAATTTTCTGAATTACACAAAACTTTGTAGAAGAACTCAGAACTCCATTAACCTCCCACTGCTTCCTCTATTTATTAGGGTTAGGTTTTTCTTCACTGCCACAATTGCTCCCATCAGCGTTGAAGGTTCTAGCCCCACAAGATTATTTTATTATTTTGCACACTTCACACAGGTTAACCACGGGGAAATAAAAAGAAAAGAAAAGAAAAAAAATTAACAAACTCAAATAGTGGAAAAAAATACTTTAAAAGAGGGGCACTTGCTTTGCAAGGTGCTGACACCATTTACCACATTGGGGTGAGGCATGCCACATGTCTGTAAGATGCGAGTCTGGGAGAGACTTGCTGAGAGCATCTCTGGAGTTGCAGGCTTGATACCTAAAAAAAAAAGTAAGGATAAAAAGAAGAAAAGAAAGGAGAATTTTAAAAAATGTATCTATTTTGGAATTAAAGAAAATTAATTTCTGAGCAATATATTGTTTAATACTTATTAACTTTCCCCAGGGATCTGGACAATGCCAGGAATGTTTGCAAAAGACGCAGAAATTCAAGATAAAATAGGAACATTTGGAAATTCGTACATGATGAAAGAAGCCTACACTTTGTCCCTATGCAGATGTATTAATCTATGCTGATTTACTCTAGTATTTTCTTAAATTTTAAATTAAATAGAATTGTGTGTTTGATTTTGGATCATTTCCAAGTCACAGTTATTTCCTGGGAGTTATGTTAATTTGGTTCATGGCATTATCTCATTTACTGCTACTTAAATTTGCACAGAATAAAAATGCTTCACTCTTACTGAGCCTGGGACATGGAAAAATGAGCAGGATGCATTCATGAGCTTAAAAATCCACGATCACATGTCTGATCTGCCTGCTGAATTCAGCCTGCCTTTCATTATGCCATCATTTTATTTTATAGTTTCATCAGCCCAGGTACTGGTAATACACAGCTGTATTGGGTATGTCACTCCTGGTGCCTCAAAAAGTGATAATCACCACGGGAATTGGCCAGAGGTGAGCAAAAAGAGAAGCATTTTCCCAGTCTTTTAGGAAGACAGAAGACACAGTGTGATTTTACAAGAGATGCAGAGGTTTGGGGAAACTCCAGGCACTAATTTCCTAACCCTTTTCCTAGTGCCTTAATCCAAATCCCGTCTTCTTTGAACAATTGTCTTGGATTGGTCCCTCTGGAGGAAAACTGGCCAGAATCCCCATGCTGCCAGCTCACCCACTGAGGGTTGGTCCCTTACCTGCCATCACCCCGTAGGTGGAAGGTTGATTCCCATAGTGACAGGAGGGCACAGAGTAGTGAAGTCCTGGCCAAGGGTGTCCCAGCGTTGTGGTGACAAAGGCAATTCACATTGGGAGCAAAGACAGAACAGATGGGACTGGTTAGAATTCAAGGTTCAAGGTTAAGGAGCAGGCCTGTTCCTCTCCTCACACAACTTCCACACACTGATTCCTTCAAACTTACACAAAAACCGAATCTGTGTTCCCAGGAAATTGCCTTCACTGTCATGCAAACCCTGCAGGGAATGAAGACCTGGATTTCCAAAGGTGGCACTTCGGGACGTTTGCTTTGAGGCATCCAAAAGTCACAATTTTTTGAGCACCAAGCCACAGAAAGAGTTTCAGAGTGTTTTGGCAAGATGGTAGAGAAACAAGATGGTAAATTCTAGGTTCTTCTAAAAAGTTAGGCCTAAATAAACATTTTCCATCTCCAGCCCCAACCAACACACAGTTAATTCATCTCTAGTGTGTTCACAGGGGTTTTTCGGATCTGTGCTAAAGACGAGCCAGTGCCTGAAGAATGAGACCATTTTTTGCTGGATGCAATACAGAGATAGGGCTGTTTCTCACATATAAGTGGGAATAAAAATGCATGCACTGTCCCCTCTAATAACTGCAATAAAACAGAATATTAAAAATTAATGTTCATGAACATTCAGATATGTAAAACCATATTTTAAAGAACACATTCCAGTTGTTCAAAACAGTCTATTTAATTAGGATTAGAATCTTTGGGTTTTACAACAGTAATCAGAACAGTAAAATGTCCTGTTTAGATACACTTATACAGATATAAAATCTACTAAGACAAACATGATTATACAAATATAGATGCAGTGAAAATAAAGATTGTGTTAATAACTCTAATGCATGTAGAGAAATGCAACTTTTCTGTTTGGATGTGTGTTTATTGGTTGTATTTTTCTACTATTTTGTAATCCACAGACTATAACTTTTATGCATGAAGTATAATTTTTAACTTGCTAACAAAGGTCTAAAATTAAATAGTGAGGATGATGTTATTTAAATTAAATAATAGCAATTAAAGTGTTGAGAATAATGCAGAACATCAGTTAAATGACATGGCATAATATTTTAACAGAAGTATTTTTACCTTTCTTGTGATACAGAATTATTGCAACTATTTTTAAAACTTTTGACATTTAAAATGAGTTGTTATTCAAAATGCTTTCACCATTACATTGTGCACAAATTCTCCTCACATGCTTTCACCAAAGGGGCATTGTTTATTACAATTCCTGAATCTATGTATGAAATTTGTAAATTTTGACTCGTTATAGTTACCACCCTCTGTCTCTGCTTTCCCAGGGTCATTTTTTCACAGGATCATCTTCTGGATGTGATCCTGCAATCAAAATTTTCACTGACTGCAGTGGCATTTGTCCTTGAGTGGCACTCACAAAGTACCAAAACCTAAACCTGCAGCAGATGAGCAGCGACTTTGGGCTGGCTGTCATCGTGCCCTTTCCTTTTTACAAGTCACATGAATCTAGAAAATACTGCTGTGATACAGATACATAAATCTGACCTCATACAAAATTTAAATTCTCCTATTCCCTGCCACTGTTGCTAATCCACAGCTGTATTAGGATATTTTGAGCCTCTTGATAATGTACGAGATGATCCTGTTATCTGTTACCGATGAACAGTTTTCACTACTTACATGTTTTTTCTTTTCATTAAAATGTTTTATTGCCAATGCTTTTTGGGAAAAAGCTGGTTTCTTGTTAAGACTCCAAATAAAATTCTAATGTTAACATAATTTCAAATAAATCAACCATATGTTTTTCTTTTCCTGAAGGCTTTCCATCAACAACTCCTCTATTCCCAGATCCCACCTCTGCAGTATTAAAACTCTCTTTGTCTCAGATATTCAGTGATAAATAGTCCTAATATTTAAATGCATCTAACTGGATTATATACGCAAACATACAAATTTCAAGAATATTGGTAAGGCTTCTACTACCAATTTTGAACATCCCACTTAAATCTTAGCCTTGATCCCATTTGCAAAATGCCTTGCAAAGCAAAGTTTTTCCTTCCTTAATATCCACCCAATAAATATTTACACCTGAGCTCTTTTAACTATATGACCTCTTTTAGGTAATTTATAATATTTTAAATTGTGGTTGCATAATAAACTACCTTTCAATTAATTTGCATGACATTTTTCATTGAAGACTATAGTCATACCAACAACGACCGTGTTTGAACCTCTTCTAAGTTGGTAGCACATTTGAGTCTAATCTTGTATCAAACTCAGACAAAACTACATATTTAGCTAAAACACAAACATATGTGATTTTCCTGATTCGCTTATATGCAGAGTTTTGTGAAATCACTTCTTCTTTGATGTATTCCATATCAGCCATAGCATTAATACCAAACACTTTAAATATTGGAGAACTTGGTGAACCCGTATCACCCAAAAGCATTACAGAGCAAGAGTATTTTCAAAAAGTACCTGTGGACACAACATTGGTGGCATGGTTGGAGACCTGCAGGCACTCTGCGGAGCTGTGATGCATTATCAGAGGTAGAGAGGGAGAAGAGTCAGAATTCAAGGGCACAAAGGTGTCTGAGGCAGCAAATGCTTGGCAGCTCATACCCTCCAAGAGGCAAGAGAGCTGCCTGTCCTGTGTTCTACCAGAGCAGATCCTGCAGGATTGATGGCTCCTCAAACTCTGTTCCAGGCTTTTTACCTGGATAGACACACACAGGAGGGCGTGTGCAGGTATTTATACCACTAGGAAATCCCTTTATCCATTTTAATGTTCTTTTCCCAGCAATATTGCCACCCTGCCACAGAGCCTCCTTCCTTCCCACACAAACACAATACGTGTCCAATTAACTGGGGGGGTGTGGGGGAAGAAGAGGGAAACCAGAGACATGATTTGACAGATATTTTCAATTAGGTCTTTTGTGAAGGACAATGACCAAAAAACGTATCGTCTCCAAAGTCTGTGGCAACAGACAAGTAAGTTTAATACTAAGTAAGTTTCCACAGTTAGCACCTGCCTCCAAAATCTCATCCAGGCAATTGTCTGGAAGGCAACCTGTCTGAGAGCTCAAACAGAAGCCTGCAAGAGTCAAGAACCTATAGCAAAATAATCTGAATTAAAATAATTCCCAGCGGTTTCACAGAGATCATTTGTCTTAACCTATACCAGTATAAATCAGAGATAATATGAAGCAGCTGTACCCAGGTGGAAGTTTTTGAACAGATAGCTTTCCATAAGCATGGTGTGCTAAATGTTTATCTGAGATGAACCTTTGACAGAGTGCACGATGCCACTTAAACTCATTCACAGTCCCTCTTATTAATTTATACTACTGCAGCACCTAAAGTCTTCTCCAGAAGATCCTAAGTAAAACCAGGATCTCCACTCAAAGAAGATAAGTGATTTTTTTTTTCAACATGAGACTGGAATTATTTTGGCGCATTAATAAACATACAGGTTACCCTAAAAATTATGAAAATTTCTGCAATTTACCATAGTCGCATATTCTATGTAGATGCAATAAAGGTTTGGTTTTTGTTACCAAAGATGGTTGGTTGAATTTGTTGTAAAGATGACAATCCTTTTTATGTGTTTGCTATTCCAAACTGGGTCAAACGTCTGAGCTAGTATTTTAACACCACCAACTTCAGATACCTGAGAGGGAGCAATCATACTTAATACTGCACCATTTTTCATGTGTTACTGCAAAAAAGCAATATTGCATTGAGCCATTCTGTAGAGCCATTTATATTATCTTTTAGAGTGCTTTGGGAAAGTCTGTCTGAGATTGTTCACAAGTGTCAGAATTACTGCATATGGCCAATTGCACATGTGCTTTAACAGCGGTGAGGCTTTACACACATACCTACTATTTATATGCACACTTTCAGATTGCAAAATAGACAAAAACCTTCAAAATAATTATTGCAATATTATGGGAGATACTGTCATCAAATGAACTGCCAGCTGTGTTACTTTGAGCTTGGCTCAATGTATACTAATGTCTGTGGCTTCATACTCAAAAATTATTTTCATTGTTTCCACCTCCTTTTCTCCCTCAGCAAGGAGCATGAAACATCTACCAGGGGCTCCCCTCCATGTACCTATATGGGTTTTGAAGCTGTGGGAGAAAAAGAAGCACTAAGAACAACTTTACAATCCTGGCTTTGGCAATTCTTTTTTCTGAAATCCCAACAGCTATCACTGCAAATAGTGATTCAGTAAACAGAAAATTTACAGTGTGACTGTACACTCATGTCTAGAAGCAAAGAAGTTGTAGTCTGTCCCCAAGTAGCAGATGGAGCTAATTTCCAGATTCCCATTTCTTCCCAAGGTCAGGACACTTTCCCAGCTCTGCCCAGGGGCTCAGGCTTTCCACACCTATGCAGTTCGTTAGAGGAAATGGCTGTGGCTTTGTGGATGTTGCTCACCCACTGAAGCTGAGACTGATTGGGGCTGGGAAAGGAAATTTAGTCAGCAATCATGAGGCACTGAGGTTCCATTATTGTGTTTTATAGTGCTGAAGAAAAAAAAATTAAAAAAAAATAAATCAAATTTTGTGTGTATGTGCTCCATCACCTACTTCTTGCTAACAACTTCACTATTTTTCATTTTGATTATGACCAAGCTCCTTTAGTTGCATTCATAAAGTTGTTTGGCATAACTTTTGAGGGTCCTGAATAGCTAGACTCTTACCAATAGTAGATATTTGAAAAATTTCACCTTCATCAGAGCTCATTTCTAACAAGAGTAGCACCTCTCTTAAAGCTTTGTTACAACACTCTGTGGCTGCTGTGCTAAGGCTGAATATTACCTGACCCAAAATTACTCTATGGCTCCATATTTTGTAATTTCTTGGTCAGTTTTAAGACTCACACAGTTCAGCTGAAGGTTTCTGGCAGGAATTCCGAGCCACTTATGAAAGAGATCATTCCTTCTCTGCACTCACAAGTGCCCTCAAAAGTTCAGTGGGGGTTCTCTGCCCTGAAAGCCAGACCCCATTCTCCACTTGGATGTGGTATGATGCTGGTAAATGTCACAGTAAAGCCCATCTGCTTCCTGCTGAATCCTCAGCTGAAGTGGTCTTTTGAGTGGCTATTATTTCTGTAAGGAGAATGGGGGAAAATGAAGATTTTAATGACTGAGCGCCTTTTTGCACTGTCCTTTGTGGGATAATGTTGAGCATACCTTAATGTCTTTCCTCAAGTTGACTCAAATCCTTACTCCATGTTAGTAGAGTCATTCTTTGCCCCATAAATCTCTTCTGATTGGATCCCAAAATAATGAAGAAAGCCGTCAAAAACCCATTGAGGGGGTTCATATACAGCATTAAGTTGTCTGTTTTAATGGCAAAAAGATCCCTTCATGTGGTTTTCCCAGCTCAGAAATAGCATCTCATTGTAGGATTTCAGGTCTGGCCATAAGACAGGCAGGGAAAACACCATCATTTTCCTCCACAGGAGCACAACATTTCTGTTCCCAAGAGAAGATACCATGCTGACAGACAACATGGATTTTCAGCCTCACCTTTGCCAAGCACCACATAATTACAAAGAAAATCTGTCACAGTGCAAGTCTTGGCAGCATCATTCATTCATTCATTTTCCCAAGTCTCCAAGCCCTTTTGTGGATAAATGGAAAACCATAAGGCTTGTTCTAATAAAGACCTTGCAGAGATGGAAGTCTCTACAAGAATAATCAGGATGATAGTCCTGCCATGGAAATATATCCCACTGAAATAGATCCTGCTGAAACAGTCACTCACTTATGTATTTACAGTCTGGAGAGGAGTGTGTGTGTCTGTATATACATCCCAATAATACATCTCAGAGAACTTGCGGTTTTTTGGCAGGTGAGCTTGATTTTTACCTTCACTTCACATGGAGAAGGGGATATTCAACTCTTTTTTTCCCCCCAATACTGCTGCAATTTGTATCCTGTCACCCCGCTTTTGTACAATGTACTTGTGTGTCAATATTCGTGTGTCATATTTCATTTTTACTCAGAACACTGAAATTCACCGTTTTTAAGTCCATTGTTTCATGGTTATTTTTCACTGGGTTGGGTAAAAGCTATAAAACTGCTCTAAAGATCTGCACATTTCTGCACACTTACACAATTCTTCCCCTTTTGTTTCCTATCCAGAAATCTTTGAACTGGAATAACTATGTTCATGTTATTGAAATCCCCAAAAGACAGAGGGATATCATAAATCTATGGTTTACTTCCCACACTGTAAATGAAAAAGACAACTCTAAATGCATTACAATCTGCACAGAAAAAAAAGAAAACTTTTGTAGGTAAAACACAAATTGACTCATGAACTGTCAATGTATGCCACAGATAATTTCATTCACAACTGATGGGGAGGGAGGATGGATTAAATATTTTCAAGGAAGACACTTTCCCAGGGAGCAGCACAATGCAATTGGCTTTTAAAAACCTATGGAAAGCTTATCCAGTCTTGCTGCCAAAGTCTGGCTCACTGGAGTCTGAGTAAAAAACGTGTGTAATTGCATTAGAGCAAACAAAAGCCTTAAAGCCTGATTTAGACCGAGTGGGACTACTTGATAAAGACCAAAAAGAATGTAAGATTACTTGTTTCTCTGAGCCACCTGTCCTTAACTTCAGATCATCCCTGCAGAAAAGAGCCCCCTGAACGTGCAGCACAGACATGATCTGTTATCTGCAGGGAAAGGTGGTGTTCCCACGGCTCTCAAAGAACAACCTGAGCCTGGGCAGCAGCTTCCTGTGCAGAGAGCATCATAAAATATGGCTAAAGTTATCCCTCAGAGCTGCAACCTGAAACAAGAGGTATACAAGTTCCACTGCTTTGCTGCACGCTGCCAGTCAGACTGGTGCTCCTCAAAATTATAAACACTGCAAATATACTGGGGGAGACACTGACACGTTGTGGAAGTAGCCCAAGGTCATTCCAGCCCAGTTCCAGGGAAAAAAGCAGACTAGGATCATAAAGGCCAACAGTTATGACTGGGGCCAGCCAGGGGACCTATACCAGCAATCAGTATCCCAATTTGCACTTAACATCTTTAAAGCATTTACAAAATATCACTACTAACAATGATTTCACATTAATTAAAGGTGAGGTTTAACTCACATGCGTTACAATTCACTCATTTTTCAGTTCATTCAGGCCCACATAACAGCTGTTTCAGCAGCAAAAGTCTTCTTCTCCCCATGTCTTCCTTCTCCACACAGAGAAAGATTTTCATATACCTGGTTATGAATTTAAATCCCCACATGCTATTTCTAGTAACCTAACTTTTCAGAGAGTGCTTTTATTCCTCTCCAAATAACTCTGATCCATTTTTATGTCATTTCAGAAAGGGAATCATGCACACATGGGCTACTTCTACAGCGGCCAAACCATTAATCCTTTCCCATTTTTGCCTTTCAAAGTACGAGACAAACATTGCTCTCACTTAGCTTTGGTAAATATTCCTGTGCACAGAATGCAGTGTAAATGGTGCTGTGCATGTGCACTTTAACATAACCCAAAATGGAGCAAAACATGCATCCCCTGCTTCTCAGTTGGAACTTTCATTAGCAAAATGCTTTTTCCCTAAATGCAGTTAATCAACATGTCATGTTTATTGAAAAACTAAGAGGAGGGGAAAAAAAGGAAATAAGGGAAATTGACCATTTCCATATCTGAAATGCTGCAGAAGTGCCCCTTTAGACACACTCTGAAACAACACTAAGATGGAAGGAAGAGAAAAATTGAATGAGTGTAAGCATAGCAGGGCGAAAAGTCCAGGAAATGAAAAGGATTTAAGGGAGACAGCTTGTCAGGGTAAAGCTGCTAACCCAGATTGCTGAGATCACAAATCTGGCCCTAGAAAATGCCTTGGAACCACCCAGATCAGCCATTTGAATATCCACCATACTAACAGAGAAATTCATCAACATTACACGTAACCTAGGAACACTTCATGTATCTCTGCAGATCTGCTCTGAATTTGTTCTTTTGCTCTTAAAGTTGGCAAGAAAAGTTTCTGTCAGAAAAGCCAGAATCTAACCAGAAGTACAAGCTAGTGCTGCTAGTTTCCTGCCCAAAGTCCAAAAATTTACTGAACACAACTTTTTCTCAAAACCTGGCATTACATAACCCAGCAGTTAAATGAAAAAGTTACAGCAAACAACCCCCCAAATAATCTTCTCGAAAGTATCTTTCACTTCACACATCCCCAAAAGCAAAATTTCTTTTTCATTCCCAGAAGGCATTGAGTAGCAGCCTCACCAACTTTTGAAAGGACTTCAGAAATTTCCTTCTAGAGGTCAAAAATCCTGAAAGGTTCAGAGTACATTCAAAGGCTCAAAAGCTCCTTCCATGGCTGTTTATCAGAGCAAGATGCCTTTGGCATTACAGCCTGTGCCACCTTTGAGTAACTTGCACTTTCTGTATTTTCCTGAGGAAAGGAATTGGATTATCTGAGTGTTGGTCAAGCCCTTGGTGGGTGACAGAAAATTTTCTGTATTTCTATTTAGAAAATTATATTTTTTTTATTTAGAAATTTATATTTTTTAAAGAAAATTTTCTATTTCTATAGCAAGACAATCCTCCTGAGTACCTCTATGCCACATATGTAATCTATCTCCAGCTCTTAATGATTAACTTAATTAAAGGACAACCCAAGAAACTTTGGTAGCCCAGGCACTTCCTACAAGCTTCCCATGACTCCCAGACAGAGGTGAGTTTGTGCCTCTCCTGCAGAGCCTCTCCAGGGAATGTGAGTGACACAAAATAGGCAACAACCAAAATAAGTTTCTGTGAGGCTGATTAATACTTCTGCCCATTTTTCAATTTTATTGGAAACCTTGACAAGGATGTGGCAAAATTCACAGGAAATGCACTGAATACTGAGGATGCTCTTTCTTTTTGCCCCCTTCTTCTCCCTCTGGAATAACAATCACCCTCTGATGTGCTCATCTGCTTCCCTCTGCTCCATGCCTCCTGTCCCTGCTCCCCACTCCTCCCTCCTTATTTGTCACAGGAAAGAGAAACTTTCTGTGGATGATGTGTTCCCAATTACTTTCGGATATCTGACCAGCAAAACTGATGAACACATTTCAGCTCTAAAATTGTTCCAAAACGAAAAGGAAAATCTTCAGTTTCAACAATTTTGGCATAAAATCTTATAAACTAATTTAAACTGAGAGTTTCAGCTTTGATACAAAGTCATTCAGAATTTCAATAACTGTATCAAAGTTCTCTTCTAATGCTCCAGGCATATTTCATTAGCTTTCAGAAACTGATCTTTTTTATTACTTAACTACCTGAGGTTATTTTAGAAAAAATATTCAAGTTTTTTTTTTTATCTACAACATTGCAAGCATGATACGAAGTAAATTGTACAAACAAAATAAACTGTGGGAGGAAAACTTTCCAGACAAACTGCAACTTTAGACATCCACCCTTTTGGAATTAATTCAGATTCATAATTTATACAATGCCAATGTTACTTAAGATTTACAGTAGTAAAGGCACAAGATAAAAAAAAAGTGGATTTTTCTAAATTCAACTGAATTTTCTGAGGTTCGGGTTTTAATTTTTATCAACAACTTTAATACTTCAGCTCACAACTTGTGCAGATACATGTTGCTCTTTTTTACTAAGATAACTGTAATGTTCATACTTCAGCTGGAAATTTACTTTAATCCTCTAGGTTCAGCCTAATGAAAATGACAGCAACAATCAAGAAAAAAAAAATACAAAAGAACCCCTAAACCAGACTCTGAAATTAATTCAAAACATGAGAGTCAGACTTTGATATCCTCCCTGATCAGTGAATTAAATGGTAAACACTATCAAAATATTTCAGAAACACAATTTAGCACAAGACGTGGGCTAAATGAGACTTTCTAATTTGCTAAAATGATTAGTGATGAGAACTCAATTAATTCTGTATTCATGGAGCTAAAGGACAGAATAATGCCACTTTCTCTCATTATCAGTGTAAAATAAAGGTCATCAGCTGGTTACAAAGATCAAAACCTACAAGACAGTATTATATGAGCTCCCAGAAAAGCCTGGTCATCTATATTCATACCTGAACTTTGCCTGCACACACTGCATGGATGAATATTACTGTATTAGATAGACAAACAGCAGCAGCTCAACAGGTCAGCAGTTTTGTGTTTCATTACCAAACAAAACATCTTGCCAGCAAAGTGATTTCATTAGCATATTTAAACCACTGGCTGGCTCAGTCTGAAGGTCATTTAAAATTCCTTGAAATATGAGATAAAATTTTAATTCTTAAATCTCACATAACATTTAAAATGCATTATTCTTTAGGAAAGTATCTCATAACTCTCACTGAAAATTTAATCCACACAACTAAATTAATCATCATCCAGCAGTGTTAAAACTGGAAATTGCACCTTCTCAGGAAAAGAATAATCACCATGGTAGAGCATGATTTTTGCCCTTCAATGTCTCCTGTCATCTAAAGGTCTCATTGTTGTCCCCAAAAGGTATTGATTGAATATTTTGGGTGAGGATAGCATGTGTTCAGTAGCTTGCCCCAGAGACTAGGAAATGAGTGGGCAGCCTGGGGATAGCAGCCAGATTTATCAATGACATTTTGGTCAGAGCTTCACTTATTAAACTGTACAGCTCCTGTGCCATGGAGAGAAGTCTGAAATCTCTCCTAGTTTGAGATAAGAACTCAAAAATTCCACTTGCACTTTCTGGAGTGTGTCCACAGGCAAAGGACCATGTGAGTCCAATCTCCAAAATTCAGATGTCATTGTCCAAGACCTGAGCTGATTCAGTCTCCATGCGAGTTGACAGCTGAGAGATCCTTCTCTCCTTTCAAATATGAGGGACAATAGGGGTTATGGAGAGGGGACTTTCTGGCTTTTCTAAAGGTGAGAAATAATTTGTATATTCACCCCCCCTTAAAATACTGTTTAGGTAAGAGATGGTAAGGGGGAACCTCCCAGAGCAAAGCACAACTCAACTCAAACAATAGTGAGGGAGCAATTATTATTTATAGTTTGCATGGGTATAGAAGAATTACTTACTCTTTGAAAACATTCAGACATTTCCATTTCTCCCCAAGGCAAATATTTTAATGCTTCTCCTTGGAACTATGTCTACAGCCCTTTCACAGCATCACAGCTCTGCTGAGCCCCTTTAAGGACCCCAACCACATAGACACCACAGTAAGAGGCAGGAAAAGCAGGGCTTTGAAATTTCCCTTTAAATCCCAGCACTGCACTTTAATCTGAGAGCATATACATTTAACATATGGCTAAAAGCTTCTCACCACACCAGTGTGTGTGCTGGCCAGAAGGAGGAGATATTTAAATAAAACACCACACCATTTTCCAGGTATTAAAACAGAAAAAGCACAACTCAAATACGTACGTGGGAGAGGGAAAGCAGAAGAGGGGGAACCCTTTTGTTCTTTACAGAGAATCACTCCAGGGGGATGAAATCCAAAGTTTAACTCAACAGCATTTAGGCCTTTGAAATCCACCTTTCTTCCCATGCAGGGAGAGCAGCAGGAGCTGTGGGTGAGGAGCCTGGTTCTCAGCATGGCTCACCTCCTGCTTTGTGCCAGGCTTGGAGCTGCCCTGTGATGGTGGTGGAGCGGGAGGAAGGTCACCACATCAGGAAGAGGCACACTGGGCCAATTTCCAGATCTGCCCCAGGGCTGTGGGGCCACAGGCAGCCAGGGAGATCCAGCATGGAACAGAGCCACCCAGGAACTCCGCTTTTCACATGCAGGTGCAGCAACCACAAAACTTACTGGGAACTCCCATTTGGAAGGGAATTTTTTCCCTTCCACAGCAGTCAAGCACTCCCCAGCTTGTTATTCCTCAGTGCCTGAAGTAGCCCCTCAAGAAATGGTTGTTTCCAGGCCAAACCCTTTTCCTTCACCTTCCAGAACACGACTGTGGGGACAGCACAGCATCCCAGGAGATGGGCTTTTAATGAGTTCTCTGTTAGGATATTCTTGAAAGAGATGCATTTAGTCAGGGGACCCCCAGAATACAGATCACAGCACACAAAACCCAGGAACTTTAAACATGATTTTTCTCTGTACATTCCTTTCTAAGAGGGCAAGGATTTCACCAGAGTGAAATTCCACCACCTGCCATTGCAGTCTCCCCTGGCAGGGGATGGAAAGAGAGCACAACTGACCACCATTCCTGACACTTTTTACACCATTTACCAGGATTTTGCAGTGGATGAGGAGTTATTACAAGGAAAACATAAGCCAACCTTTGCTGTAACTAAAGGCTTGACTCGAATAACATTATTCCTAAGTCGATCTCAAACTATTGTGTTTCTTTTACAAGAATAATAATTATCCATATGTGATGCTGAATAACAAATCAGCAATACAGAGGATTCTGTGCAGATTACATGCTCTAAAAGGGTTATACTCAGGGAAATACTAACATTTCCCAACCGTGTACCTGGACAAAGGCTGTGCTAATATGGGAATTAAAGGAGCTCCTTATCCACATAATGCTGCCTAAGGAAGAATTCCAAGAGAATTCCCCTCCCCGTTCACCCTCAGATCAGTCTGAATGAGTATTTCAGAAGGAAAGGGGAAGAAAATGCAGGGATTTGATTCCTAAACTCATCTCTGGGTTTGTTATGGTCTCAAGGTCTATACTGATAATGGTGCCATAATCCCACCACCTCACTATGAAATGTATTCACAGGTGTGGACTCCAACAGACCAGGTGAAGAATAACAAACAACAAATTGAAAATAAAATAATAAAAAAAGGGAAACAAAATGGCTACCTTTGCAAACCGTTCTGTAACATGACCCATCATAAACCACAAGAAAAACCTCAAGCTGTGCATCTACGTGAAAAATGTTACCCTGCAAAACATAATTCAGGTGAGTGCATCTTCCCAAAGCTCCTTGGATGATCAAACAGACACAGAAGTTTTCCCCTTTTCTGTTACCTTATTACTCCTCTTTGTTGTTTTTTCCTTTTTTTCCAGACTGCCTTTCCCCTGATTTGGAACTGGCTATAATTCCCTTTCCTAAGCTCCCTCCAGCTACTCAGTTGACTTAACCACATGGTGCAAAAATCACTTGCATTGGAGGACATAACATGTTTCTTGTTGCCCAGTAAAAACTGCAGGTTGAACAAAAATATACAGCATATTAAATAAAGTGTTGGCACGTCTAAAAGAAAATCTGTATTAGCACAATTTTTTCAGAGATCTGGCATAGTCTACCCTATTTATATTTAAGCAGAAATTAATTTTGGTGGTTTATTACTGTTTACTCAAGGAAAATAAGAAAGTAACCAAAAAGCCAGCAGATCCCCTATCACAAAACTGTAGAAAAGGAGAAAAACCCACCCTTTTCTCTGCCACTTAGCATTTATTGGAAGCAGATCAGAGCAATATGCTCCCATTCCAATTACTTTAATTTGACACTACTTTTATAAAATATTTCTGGAATTTTTCCAGAACTTCCCTTTGGATTTTCTCAGACTGACCAAATATCTACTTTCCCCAGGAAAGGAGAAAGGTTTCCTTATGTCAGAATAGACATCAGCTTTCCAATTGTAGTCCTGTGGGAGCTTTTTAAAGTATCTGGTGAACTACCTGACTGCTATCCTTTGCAGAGAGCACTCAGGTGTTTTCCTCCCTCTTTGCCCCCCAAACACAGAGCAAAAGGAACATGAAATCAGATCTCCTTTCTCTATTTCAGCACACTGAGAGCACGGTCACTTTTTAAAATGCTAAAACATATTTGATTTTTCTTAACATCCCCAAGCTGATGTGATTCACAGCTACTGGTATTTATTCTGTTAAACAATTTTCATGCAGATCATCAGCCAAGCAACCTGAATGATGCATTAAGTCCTTACAACAAAATTCTATTTCTGCCCTTTTGTGACTGTTCTATACCATCCTGAAACAAATTATCTTTGAGTCCCCAAAGGTTTTAACAGAGAAAGATAACTAATAAATAAGGAATTATAGAAAAAACACACACTTCTAGCAATGCCTATGATAACTTCTCATCTCCACAGAGCAAACACAGTACCTGAATGGAAGATTTCCACAAAGCCATCTTTTAATCTCTTTCTTAATCCAACACTCAGCCTCATCTTCACGTTTGCAAAGCATAACCACTTGTTCTCTTTTTCCTCAAACTGCTGAAATCCTGTCCATATCACCTACAGAATGTACTTCTAAATGAATAGCAAGATGCATTCCCAATAGCAAGCCATTTTTCAAGAGGCAACAAACTTTATATAGAGAATAAATAAATTTATAAAATGAATACTTCATATCTAAAGAGAGAACTAATTGATATTACTAAGTGCCTCCACCTGTCAGAGGATTTTATTAATAGCTTAGTTTTAAATAATCATTCTTAGGTAAAGATTGCTTATTTAATTTTCACTGTTTGCTCAATGGTTAAAAATTATATAAACCACCAAATTATCAGATTGGGTCGTGTTTGTTTCAAAAATATCCCTTTTTAGTGAAAGGTACCAGCGTGATAATAGAAAAGAATCATATGCTGACACAAACTATTGACATAAAAAAGGGACGTAAGACACCACTTTAGTGTGAGTTTGGATTTAGACACCCAAAAAATCCAGACAGAATTTCCATGTTTTTACATTAAATAATGAAAAAGTAGCACACTTTGCTCTCTCAAGGTGAAATCTGCAACACTGGAATTTTTCTGTGATTGAGAATCATCTTTGGAACATAGAAAATCCATGGGAAAAATGGCAAAAACTTGCACCATATATTTGTTTATTTGCAAATTCATACACATACCTTACAGCTTTGCTTTGGACAGAGGGATAGAGCTGTTTGTGTGCTTATGTTACCTAAATAGCTGAAATACAGAAGCTGTTCAATAGCCACACAGCCTCTTTCAAAATTGAGATATCTTTTATTTACATGCAGAGACACTCTGAACTAATAGTTTCATTGTTTTCATGAATATTAGCAATTTTGAGTAAAGCTGAAGAAACAAAAATATTAGAAAAAAAAGTATAGTGGGAGTCATAAAATTAAAATCCTTGGACACATTTTGGTCATTAAGAACAGAAAATGAGCAGCATACCCTGACACCAGGGCATGTTCTGTCAGCATGATAACTGGTACAGATTGTGAATATCCATTTGTCACGCAAGGTTTTTTACTGTTTATTTAATTCAATCTGGGTTAATACTTGAAGTAATAATTTTTCACTAATGTGAAGAGGAAAATACTGTTAAAAAAACTTCCATTTTGAAAGTTTGCCACCCTCTTGTGTTCTCTGGTAGTGAGAGTTATTGCATACTTTAAATATAATATCTCAAAACATGTTTCAAAAATGAGCAAGAGTTGAGGTTAGTGTGATATCTATGTGTAACCTTTTAATAAAATTCACTGAGGAATAAAATTTAATTAGGCAACATACAGAACTCTCTTAGCAGCTGCTTCAACACAATGATCACAAAATTTAACTTACTTGGTACCCGTCTACTTTTAGTTTTGCAATGTAAACCACACATTCATATAAACTCTGTCTTAGCTCCTCAGAAACACTTTTCCACACCTTAAATTTTTGAAGTTTTTTTTTTTTAATGAGGTAGTTACAAACATGATGATCATTAACATCACCCGTGTTGTCAATGAAAAAAGAGCTGCTCAGATACTGCAGTGTGAAAATCACCTCTAGAAAAAGCATGGACCCATGAACATGTGACACATAAACTTTCATATCAAATAACTAGGAAAAATATTTGGAGTTGGGGTTAAATCAAATGAACTGAAACATTAATAAAAAAAAATTGCTTGGAGTTTTTTTTTCCTGTTTAAAAATAGAGGAGCAACAAACCTATTTCAAAATTCATCTTTCATAAACAGAAGTAGATGGCAGCATTCAGTACATCTTGAATGCCAGACTTTACAACACACTGCATTCTGTCTAAAGAAAAAAAATCAGCACAAAAATTAATAAGATGTTACAAAGACACAAATTATAAAAAGTAGTGTTCTTGTGTGATACACACACAAAAACCTCTGCATTGTACTTTTTTCATAGCATTGGCTTAAATTTTTTCTGCATCAGAAATCAAAAGTAAGGGCTCTTTGTGTCAGCAGGCGTTTTGTATCTCTATTCAAACTAAAGCAGAGTGGATAAATTAATGCCCTTGTGGTCAATCCAATGTCCAAGTCTATGTAGGTTTCACCCAGTTTTTCCCTAGAGGGCCAGAAAAATTGCTCTATGGAGATTTTATGTGTTTATTTGCATAATTATTCCTTTTATTTAAGAACAACAGGGGATAAAAAAAATTCAGCAAAGTTTCAGTACTTAAATTCAATCAGACACTATAAAACTTAATTTTAGGTCTGTTTCATTATCTTCTCATTTAATTTAATAATGTCAGCTTCAGGCAGAAGCAACAAATTCTTTGTGCTGTGCCAGCACCAAATGACCCCACAATCTGAGGAATTGTTACCCAAGAGTTGGTGGAAGCTTCTCTCCAGAACTGAGGTGTATTGTTTACCACAGATCTAATAGTGACAGGCAAATCCAAGTATTTATCTGCCCTAGCCTAGGCACACACCTTACCTGCAAAGTCAAAACCCAAAGTGTGGGTACCTCGAAATTAAGGATACCTTCACCTAATCAAAATAAACAGAACCTGAATAAGGCTTCAGTGGCACAAACATACATGCTGTTCTCTGCTGATTCTTTATATGTTTGACCTCTTCTTGTCCTGTATTCTGTAGTCTGCCCCTTTCTTCTATTCCCATACCTCTCTCTCATCATCACTGCTCATCACCTTCTTCAAGAGTATCATAAATGTGGATTATTGCATGCTTTTGACCTGCAGAGGTTTGGAGATTTTTGTTATTGTGAAGAAAGTTACTGTATTTTCAATGTTATTTCATTGACCAAGCACAGGCCAGTTTCTAAAAGTACATTAAAATGAAGTTCTGTTCATTCCAAATTTGAAGCATGGAGAAAAATAGACACAATTCAAAAGGTGGTTTTTCTGTTTGTTTTGGTGGATTTTTTAAAAAGATGATCAAAGCAATTTCCCATTTCTCTTCTCTCATAAAAGTGGAATTTCTGAAAGTGTCCATAAAAATTCATCTGAGACTCCCACAAAGCATGAAAAATTTGAGTCTGAGTTGTCAAAGCCTGGCAGCTCTGGATAGGAGCACACACCAGACAAAGGGCAGGGCAGCCTTCATAACAGGTTACAGCTCAACACGTTTTTTTGAATTAACAGACATCTATTTTAATGCCTTGAACAAAACAGGAATTACCTGCCCCATGTACAGTGCCTACACACCCCAACAGGGAAGGTGGGGAGAGAAGCAGAAAACAATCCTTTCATGAACTGGAAGGAGAGAGGAAAAAATTCAAATCAAATTTAAAAATCCCACAAAAACAAGGTAACAAAACAAACAAAAACCCAAACAAATAAAAGAGGCAGAGCTTCTGTGCACCCTGTCCTCATACCCATGCAGAAAGGAGGGAAATAAGCCCCCTTGCAGAACTGTCCCATGAGTCCATATCCACCATCCAACTGAATCCACCACTTCTGTGCTGTTTAGGACCAAAGGAGAGGCATGGAAAATGGCACAGAGCAGGAGCAGAGAGCACAGACTTCATGGCCTTCAACAAAACCACCCTGCTGCAGCAAGTCCCCTTCAAGCAGCTGCCCTGCAGCTCCTCGCACCTCACATTTGGAATGTCTCCCCTTCCCCTGGCTGCCACAGGGATGGCTCAGACCTCACCTCTACCCAGCTCCCACTTCCCAAGTCATCAAATCGCTGCTCCAGCAGCAGATGGCACACACTGCACAGGGGTTTAAATTCATAATGGCCAGGAGACAGCAGGCGATCACTGTGCTGTGCCAAAATCGGTGTAATGCAGAAGACCATGAGATTAGCTCCTGAGGCAGGCTGGCAGTGGCCAGCACTGAGCTGTCACACACCCCACACCTTCTGGAGCACAGAACATCTCCTCACGCCTTGGCACGTTCTGAATGCACCTCTGAATCTAGGCAGAGACATGAGATTTAGATGCCACGTTGTGCAGAAGATCTCCAAGGCAGCAGAGGTGCTGCAGGCAAAGGGAGCCCCTGGAGCAGGACACCTGCTAGGACAGGGTCTGCAGCATTGCTATTGATGTGACAACTTGCAGACCACCACAGTCTGTGTGTTTGGGTTTGAGATAAAAACAGCACGGCGTCTCAGGTGGTCATGCCTAATTCCAGGAGGAAATCCAAAGCACCTAACTCTGCCTGTCACTTAAGTCATGCTCTGGAGAATGCTACGTTGAAAAATTGAAAAATGAACACGAAAGGCATCCTCCTCAGACAAAAGAGAGACGGAGTATTCTCAGATTTCTTTACATGCTGACTTCAACTCTGGGCACAAAAAAACTGCTCTTTTCATCCTGGCCAGGTTTTGAAATGCATTTCAGTATGAGCTCTCCAAAGCTGCTATAGGCAAATTGAAAACCTGGAGTATTAATGGGATTGCTAAATTCAGGTCTTTCAGGTCCTTTTGAAAAACCAATCCTAAAAGTGGTTAAAAAAACCTGCAATAAACTAGGACTGAACCTCGGTAATTTTTACAGTTTAAGCATTGCTCTTCGAATATTTGGCAATTTGCATAACCTGCAAATAAACCAGCAGCAAACACACAATTATATTTGAGAAAAATAACAGCTCTAACCACACTCAAAAATATTCTAAGAAAATAAAAGTAATCGGAATAAATACTCCTGCAGTCTTGCAGCTCATTCGTGCTTCAGCATCCCCCCGGAAGGCAAAAAACAAGTCCTGGCTGTTCTTGCAGATGGGAGCAGCCCCCAAAAGCCAGCAGAGCATCATCCCGGGTTTCCAGCAGGATGAGGCTGCTGCAGCTGCATTTTGTGTGTGTGCACATCTGCTGGCACATCAAGAGTTCTCTCTCGGTGGTATGGAATATTCCAGGTTGGGCTACACAAAATGTGAGCAGCTGAGCCCAGAGCTCAGCAGGGGAAGGTGTGCAGTGTGAGCTCAGCCCATCAGAGCTGGCAACTCACAAGGATTTACAAGAATTGATTTGTTCAAACGAATGAACCATCCAACAACCACCAGAAGCAAACAAACATCTAATAGAAAAACCACCCCAAATCCTGCAATACAAGAAATGAACAGATTGTAAGAAAGATACACAGCCAGAGGAGCAGAGCTTGGTTTCAATCCTCTGGCTGGTGTTGGGTGGATACATCAGGATGGAGGAAAGGACATAAAACAGCCTAGTTGCTAAAATCAGAGTAAAGAACAGGGGGGCAGGGGAACCATACCAGTTTGTGGATAAAGTGGGATTAATTTTCCATTTATTTCCAAGGCTGATTTATTTTACTTGATTTTAGAAATCGACACTGAAGATACCATCAGCTGGGTCTGTCACCTCAGACTCTCTTCATAATCAATAGAGAAAAATAAGCACTTCAGGGCCCAATTGTCTGATTCATTTTAGGCGACACTCTTTTCCCCCCAAATGAGATCAATTGGAACAAAAAGTGTCTACTTCTCTCCATTGGCCATAAAACAAACCCAGAACAACCAGGTCTGTCACAATAGGCCTATATACACATTTTATCATAGTTCCCTCCCCTGAATCTCTGAAAAGCTGTTAATGTTTTTTTGCACAATTAACATCACCAGCTCAGAAGCAACCCAGCTACATGCCTATCAAATGTCCCTCCATCTCCCTAGGAAGAAAAAAAAATCTTCAGAAAGGTGCTCCAAGGAATAAAACTTTTTTCCAACACTCTCAAGCCATTTCAATCTCCCCCACCCTCCAATACTTTTACTGCCCCCATACACTGGTTTAAAATATGAATGATTCCTGGCAAACAGATAAAGCTTCATACTTTAATTGCAATAACAATCCATTTTAATTATGTAACCACCTGTTGAGGAAATAAGTCAACTGCTGAGAACTGTATAAGCCAAGAACAATAAATCAAGCTGACTGAATTGAGTAAAGCTGAGAGAATTAGCCTCTAAGGATTTGATTTAATCCTTTGATACAAGCATCCCATGTACATACCTATAGTAAAAGGAGTGAGAGAACAACTGGAAAAAATTGATTTTCTCATGGGCTAAACTCTCCGTATTTGACCATGCTCTGTATACAAAGGGTTCAGTACTGCAAAATCTTGCAAATCAGTGATCTCAAAGCTATATTTATTTCATGTCTTGCAGAACTAAGTCATAATTACTCCTAGATGAGCGTACTGCTCACTGGGAAGAAAAGTATCTTCATTCATGATGTTTGGTTTAGTACACCCATTTCTGTCTTATTGAGCATAAACCGATAAATCTGTGGGAATAGTTTAATCCATCTCAATTAATCACACCAAAATTACAACTCTTTGTCCAGATTTCAATACAGTATTTATTTAAATCACAGCAGCACCCAGCACACACTGTCATCTCATGTGCTGACACTGTGAATACTCGTTTTTTGAAGAGAGTGCTTAAAGAATTAAACACTCTAGAAATAGCCAAGTCAAGGAAGTGTCAGTGAATTGTTCAAAAGACTTCTCATCTAGAAGAGCCAAGGACAAGAGGACAGTGTATCCCACATGGTGTTCAGTTTTCACTTTCTAAAAGCAGTAGGACACCTGTTACAAACATGGACACTGCTCAGCGCTGATCTATTGTTCTGTAGAGCTAACAGAAAAATAATTTTAAACTCTGAATAAAGCTTAACAATGCCTGAAGGGGGGCTACTATATCACTACAGTGATCACTGCCACAGAAGTCCAGAATCATCAAGGCTGGGAAAGATCTCAAAGATCATCTAGTCCAACCTTTGGCCAATCACCACCTCGTCAACTAGACCATGGCACTAAGTGACATGTTGTATCTTGAGCCCTTCCAGGTGTGGTAACTTTCTCACCAACCTGGGAAGTCCATTCCAATGTTCAACACACCTTTCAGGGAAGAAATTCTTCCTGATGTCCAACCTGAACCTCCTCTGGCAGAGCTTAAAACCACATCCTCTAGCCCTATGCCACTACAACATTGCTTCCAAAGTTAGAGACTGTGCGAGAAACTGGCAGGAAAAACACAAAAAAATTCGAAAAACCAGAAAAACTCTAAATCAGGTGTGATATGAGTGTGTGTGTGTTCAACTCCAGCAGCTGCAGTGCCACACTGCTGAGTCCGTGTGCTGAATCAATGTCTCACAGTTTAAGGATCAGTAGTAATGTTCAGTACTGACACTGCTCTTGATTCTGTTTTACCAGACTAAGCTCTTCACACCTCCATTTTTCCCACTCTGAACCTGCTGCACTGAAAGGGAACAAAGATTATTGCATGCTAATCTGAAGGGAAAACTGCAAGAACTTCCTTTCTGAGCTCTCTGGCGCAATCAGCACACCCATTTCAGTTCTGAAGCATCCTCTGATCACACAAACCTTCTTGCAGCGGCTGCCACCACACTCAGATTTGTTGAGCTGGTTAAATTCCAAATGTCCTGTTATCTTTCACAGGGAAGAAAAAAAATGATTGAGTCAACCATGAAAAATGAAAAAAAAAAAAACCCAAAGGAAAGATCTTTTCCTTTAATAGATCTGTTTTCCAGCTCTTGACACACCTCAGTGTCTGTCTATGGCAGAGAAGTGGCTGATAGTGACAGAGTATCTGAGCACAGATCTGACACTGAGAACAGAATGCACAAAACACAGCTTCAAAGCAATGAGCAGCAATTTTATTGCTTGATTCTTCTCCCAGGGCCTTGAACCTGGGGGTTTAAATCACTGCTGTTATTTTTTAGAAATATGCTGCTAAAAAAGGTGTTCTATATCAAATGGGGAAGGTGGCTGCTCATTTGGGAAGAACAACAAAGTCATTTTAAGGGGATGCTATCTCACCATCAGTTTTTGGAAATCCTAGAAATATGATTCTGTGTTCTCTGACACCTCTTAACTTCCTCTCTCTAAAAAGACAACTTTTATTTTCAAAGTTAAGGTATAATAGCCACTCAGATTTTGTCACCAATTCTTCTCAAAGCCCCTTTTCCTAGCACTAAGTGCTGCCTAGTGGGGTTCAGAAAATACATAACCCTGGGTGTTCCTCTAAAATGTGACCCTTGAGGCACAGGTTACACTGAATGACACCTCAGTGACTGCTAAAACTCCCTGCTTGGAGCTGGGCAAGGACCTCTTCTGTGCTCTCCCTTCACTCTTGCTCAGGGTGTTGGGAAGGAGCTGCTCCATTGCACACTTTAAAAAGCATTTTCCCATTTTTTAATGGCAGAATGTTAGATGTGAAAGCACATGAGACTGTTCAAACCTGGATTAGTCTGAAAGATTTCATTCATAGCTTTTTATGCAACAGATGGTACTTTCATTTTCCTTACTTCATCAAAATTAATAATCTTTCACTTCTTTCTTGTCCAGCAGATTTGCAGATTTTGCAAGTCAGTAAATTTTGTGCCTTCATAAGCAATGCCAGTATCACTAAAAACACATGATAACCTGCAACTTTTTTGTTGTTGTACTGAAAATAATAAATCAAAGCAACCATCACTGGTCTGAGCTAATATTTCATAGGTGTTGCAACTTTCATTAGAGCTGGCCTACTCTTTTCTGATGTGATTTTTATTTTACCACAATAACTTATTCTGAAGTGAAACACTTGTGCACAAAATAGGGAAATGACAACCTAAAATGTATGGTGTACACCAGAGTGCAGTAGCAGCAAAATGACAAACCCTAGAATATTAGCAGGAACACGGCTCAAAAATCTCACGTTTTTAGAAAAAGCTTGAATTTGGAGAAAACATTCGGCTTCCAAAATTACTTTAGGATGGATGTGGGACCAAAGGCATTGCGCTAACAGCACAGGGCTGGCCCTGCTGCAGGATCATTTGGGGATCCTGACTCCTGGGCTCTCTTCTTATGCAGAATCACAAAGTAAACAGGTGAGGGGAGGGAGGACATGCAGCAACTCCATTTCTTCTTTGTTTAAGAATAACTGGAACTTCAATGATGCATTTAGTCTAGGCAGAGATAGCAAGAATCGGAGCCACACTTAATCCTAATAATAACAAAAATTGTAATTTTCGGCCAAGTTCTTCAGAAACAGGGAAAGCTATACAGGACCTAATCCAGAGTCTGGGGAGTCAGTGGGGCTTGTATAGCAGAGGTACAACCACTCAACGTGGGAGGGTGATGAATCTTTCCAAAGACAATGATAAACAGAAAATCAGGTGTGCAGTAAGTATCTGAAGAGAGAAGTGTGGGAGGTAGTGGTGAGAAGTACAACCCTTAATAATGAAGGAGTTTCCTCCGGAAAACTGATGGTTTTATATTGATTTTACATTGAACTTTCCTTCTGTAAATTTCTAAATATACTCTTTCATTTAAATTTTTTTTAAGCCATCACATCAAATTAGTCTTCTGGGTCATGTTGTCTAAAACCCAAAGTATATTTAAGTTAGAGACACTGAAGCCTATCAAAGTATATTTAAGTTAGAGACGCTTGCTGACAGAACCTGATGGTCACAGGAAAATTATTAGTTCTTCTTTGATATCTTACCAGGCAGAACTGGAAACAGAGTTTATGTACAGAAGAAAAAAAAATGAGACAGCAAACCTGTGACCACCTCAGTTGTTTTTACAGTTACCTTCATTATTTTGTAATATTTTTCTCATGCATGGAATCCCTATTAATACAATCTTTCCTCCACTGATGCTTCATCTGATAGTCAGTCATCGATTTTGATATTTGTCTACCTGGAAAAATATCAAAAAAGAGGAACCACTGCACTTGAAGCAGCTGTTTGGTGACCTCAGCAGTTCAAGGTTCAGTAAGCCAGGATCGAGTCTAAATATATTTCAGTTGATTCCATTTTGGCTAGATAATGACACTTCCCAATTTACTTTCAGAATATGAAATATGGGAGCAGCAAGCATTGACTCTAAATCACGTGACTGTCTAGGACAATTTCCTAAGCTTCTGCTCCTTGGACCCCTCCTGCAGATGTGTAACTAGCTATCTTTATGATTTCAAAGGGCATGGCTAGCTGAACGAGATGGGTTTTTTCCGAGGAAGTCCAGCCAGTTTTCTTGCTACTGAAAGGCTACTGCCTCTCAGATGGATAGTGATTTCTAGTTATGGGTCAGGAAAGCATGGCATGCTGCCAGGAGAATACTAACTAGAACTGAGATGCTAGGAAATCCACAGCTTCCCAGGGCTTTAACAAGGAACACCATCTGTCCTATTTTTAACATTCTGATCCTCAGGTTTTCCCTGCTGAGGATTTCCTTAGATTTGAAAGCTCCTGAACCTTGGCTAATTTCCCCAACCCCTTCCCTAAGGGAGCTGTATTGCTTTTGCTTTCATTTGCACTGTGATCTCTTCCCAGCTACAGAATGAGAAACCATCATCCTTTTTATGCATTGAAAATAGATCTTGAACAGAAATTACTTGCCTGGAAATTCAGTAACATAACTTGAAAAATAGTACCAGAAAGGTGCATATTGTAGTAGCAATGACTGATTATCTCAAACCAAAGCATGTGTTCTGAATCTCAGGGATGTGGGAAAGTAATCAGCTCATGAAGAAAAGAATTAAAATTCCAGAGAGCTGCACCTGTATCTAGAATGCTTTAAAGAATTAGAAAATGAATTCTTCTAAACAAATAACCAGGTCTGGCAATTGGGAACTTAATTATAAAACAATCCTCACTACTTATGGATCAAAAGCTGGATAAAACATAGGGAAATGGCCACAAGGACATACAGAATAATGTGTATACCTTCCAGTAACCACCCCAGTTCTAATTGTGCAGAGAATGAGCTCGCTACTAGCTGAGAAATCAGGACTCATGGCACACCAGCAGACAGGGTCAGTCCAGTCTCTCCCTCCGTTTCTCTCCAGTTTTGGACACCAGACCAAACCTTTATCCTGCTGCTCTGCATGGTTAAATGGGGAGAGGGCTACAGCCCAGTGCACTGAATTGTTTTTAAGGCTGAAGTTAATGGACTGCTGATGGCTCATAAAACAACAGAAGGTGAACTGTGAAATGCTTGCTACATCAGCCCCTGCTCCAAATGCACATTCTCATACACAGAAGCAAAGAAAAAAGCAAAAACAGGGGGAAAACAAAGGTAAGAGAATATTCCAATTTCTGCTTAACGTTTTCTTAGTGTAAAGCAAATGCTGTGGCAAAGCTGCCAGCACAGGTGTTTTCCAGAAGGTAAGTTAGTCCCCAGATTAAAAAAAAAAACACAAACCCAAGCACAAAGTACAAGACATAGTGTTTCCCTTAAAGGATATCTCGTATACCCTGGACTTCGCGTCTGTCACGTCTCTGAAAAACTGCTTTCTCTTCAGGAAAACAGTAAAGGAAACATTGCAGAAGCAGCCTTCTGAATTCTGTGTTAGTCTGCTCTCACACATCCCTGTTTGTGATGTGCAGAGCCTCTGCTGTTGTCAGTGAAACCCATAAATGTTATTCTCGATGAATTCAGAATCTGGACTTTAGAAAATTAATTCTTGTACAAACCAAAAAGTATGACTTTTGCACTGATTGAAACTGACAGATTGTTTTTCTCCCTCAGCTCAATCCCTACAAGACCAAGGTGTTCCAACTAATTTCCTGACAGGCAGGTATCCAGATCACAAACACTCCATCACAATTAACTCTGACATTCTCACCAATAATCTCAGCAGAGATCCAGAGAGTAAAGCAAGTTTGCAGAGCATCCCAAAGATAGACAGATATGAATACAGTCCCAGAATATGAAAATAGCATATCCTAGAAAAAAAGCAAAATATTTACTATCTCTGCATGTTCCATACTCCTCTAAAAGCTTCAGGTTCCAGAGCACCACTCACTGTCTCTAGTGGCAGGGGGAGGAGGGAAGCACCTGAATTAGTGACTGGTGGTTTTTAGGACTTTTCTTGTACTCTCTGGAAAGGATTTTCACTGTGTGTCTGACCTTAAGTTGCTCAGTTGCTGAAATTAGACATTTATTCTTGACAAGCTCTAAGATCCCTGGATGAAGAACAATTTGAAAACTCTTTTTTCTTTTCAGGAAAGAAGAAGAGAAACAAACTTTAATTTCCTCGATGATTCCTGGTAGGACACTGACCTATTCCTATCTTATTTCCATCATTCATATTTAATTCCAGTTAATAAGCAAACAATGTAAGGCAAACAGGGAAAAACACCAGGTAACCCATGGATGGGACCTCTCAGTGCTACTGAAATGTACAGGAACAGGAAACCTGGCATGGGATGAACTCTTTGTTCATTATTTTCATGAAAGCACTGTTCTAGCGCTTCACTTGTTCCTAAAATCCTTTCAAGGGAGCTGTTAACTTCACCAGGACAAACTCTACAAGCCTACAGGTCTACAAATATGTCTACATTTTCTGTTTGCTACAGATAAAATGCTCTTTGCTGTATCTCAGAACAGGGGCAGTGATAGGGAAACAAAGCAAAACAATAAACACATTTACTACCTTCGCTGTTATGCAAGTTAATCTTGTCAAATATTCAAGCTCAATACTGCAGTGATTTCCTTTCAAATGAAAGTAACTCAAATGTATATATATACATATCCAGGAAATTGCATAAAAATGTTAGGTGAATAATTTTTCTAGTTTGGTTTATTTTTTTCTTCAGTGTTCAAATATCAGACGTATTTTCTTTGTTTTCCAAAATTCATCAATTTAAAAGAATAAACTCTTTTTTTTTTTTTTTTTAAAGCAGTGGTTGGACTGGTTTTTGCCTTTATATAATAAGCCTGCAAAAGAACTTGTCATTCTCTTTAAATAAGGAAAAATATACTACACAGCCTTAGAATAAATCCTGATTTAATACCAGCAACAGAACTTCTGTGTGGTAGAGACACCTCTGAATTTGGAGCATCTTTTTTTTCTACAAATGTCCACAGTTGAGCAGAACTGCCACACTCCAAGTACAGGTACAATTTCTCAAGATAAAAATGTTGTTTCCCTGATGCTTAAGTGTGCCTGCCACTCAAGAGGAAAAATATCCACTGTCAATCATAGTCTCTGATTTACAAGTGCAACCTTGCACTTCTCCAAGATCTCCTTCTCTATAGTAGATCAGAATTAACACCTTAGTATTTCTGCCCACAAAATAAAAGTAGCTCAAAATACCAAACAAACAACCAACCAACAACACCCCACAACATTCTGAATCACATGCATAAGGAAGTTAATTCCAAGCATAAACAATATGGGCAATGACAAAAACTACATATCCATTTAACAAGGAGAAATCCCTGTATTGCTGGTTCCCCCTGTCTTATGATGGCACCTTACTGCCAGAAGGAAAAGTGTGTAGGCGTTGCCATGAAAAAACCCAATGACAAACCCAAACACAACACCCACACCACAATCATACCTGTTTGTGCTGTAGCACTGACTAGTATGACTCCATGCTTTGTCAAAGAGCATTTCTTCTCAGAGTACCGCCTTTCAAAATGTGGAATTATCTCCATGCTATGCTAAAGCAGTTGAATAACCTTCAAATTTCAAGTTTCTAATCACTTTCCTTTCTAGTCCAAATCCTCTCTTTGGCAAATGTCATTGTCAAAGCCTCTGCCTCTCATTTTTGTGCAGCAGACAACACATCAAAAAAGTGCCATCATGCCCTACTGAAACCTGGCATCCAAACCACATCAAATACAGTGAACTGACTTCATTATTCAATATATGATGTCCAATACCTGCTTCCCAGGCTGTTAATGTTCATGGGCTTGGACAGAAACAACTTTGTCCAGATTGTGGCCATTACTTTTTGTAGAGGTCTCTTACGTTATTTTATTCACCTCCCTCCCAGAAGCCAAACACCTGGTGGTTTTCTATTTCCAACGAGCTCTTTATGTCTAGGTAGGCTGTGGCCTCTCCTGCTCATCACAGAGCACTGAGGTAAGCAGCAAATACTCAGGATGGAAGCATGACCAAATAGAATTTTTTCCTTTCCCTCCCTAAACTTGGCTGTGGTCTCAGAGCCTGCACTGAAGCAGGTTCACTGTCTACCTTGAGGTGACAGCAAATGCTCTCCATAAGCCACACACACCTTCCTAACCCTCTCCAGATATTTCCTAGGAGGTTGGACAAAGCACCTCCCTTGAGAGCTATTGAGGACTTTTATATATCACAGCTCTCAAGACAACCAGCTACTAATCACTGCCTTTTGGGTTACACTGGAAACAGCAAACACAGCTAGAAAATGCTGCTTTTAAACTCCTGACAGGACAAACAGATTAAAAAAACAAAAAAAACCCACAAACTGATAGGTCAAGTGGCATTGATATTGTTATCTCAACTCTTTCCATGGTGATTAGGACACCTACAAACTCTATGGACAAAACATAGATTGTCAGAAGCTGAGAATGCAAGTTAATAATTGTAGGAAGAAGAACGTAACATTCATTAGGTCACTGATATTTCACCAAATTAAGGTCAAGTGTCACAGCCAAGGCCAGAGTGGGAAGTCACCTCCAAATTCCCATTTGACTGGCAGAAGGATAACCTTGTCCTTGAACAAGCAAATTATTTTTTTAGCAGCTACAAACTAAATGCTTTTGTTGTGGAAATGAGAACAGAAGTTGACTGAAGGCTTCAAAATCAGTTTTATTTAGACAACAGTAGTTTTAGAGAAACAACAAAATGAACATGCAGCAGCATGTTTGTCTGTGAGTACTCTCCTTAACTGCAGACATGGATTTCAGGTCTGTAAAATGTTCCATAAAATAAGGTACAAATAACAGCTGCTGTCTCTCTGTAAATACTTTACATTAGTTTACTGTAAATAACATCAGCAGCAGCTTGGGATCAGCTCAGAACCATTCTGATCCCTACATTAGCAAGGTCATCCATGTTATTGCTTCCTGCCCTGCTTCTGTGGTGTAACTCTATTCAGCTATTCCCTGTTTAGTTAAATCCAAGGTGGGGATATTAAATGGAATCCCAAAGAAAGATGGTAATAAAATCATAATATATTATATTAGGATTATACATGATATATAATAATCCTAATATTATCCTCCCCAAGGTGTTAACACACTGCTTTAAATTACCCACATTCTCAGCAACTATTAGCCAGTTAATCCATACTTTGCTGAATATGTAAATGACAGGCAATGCACATCTCTCAGGTAGGTCTGCTTAGCACACTTGAAATTGTTACTAGAAACACACTGATTTTGAAACATGAAAGTTTTCTTTCACATCTGCAGATTTAAATGGAACACAACACAGAGGGTGATCCAATCTCTTGCTGCTGGTGGAGAGTTATGTACTGTCACTTATCCATTCCATGGGAAACCCAAATGAACATTGGGAAATATATTTTTAAATGCTTTTTTTTTTACTTTTCTTTGGCAGAGCTATGAGTCAGAATTTTATCCTGTTGGGAGAGGGAGTTTGCTTTGAGAGTGTGATTCTATGGAACATACAGAACTCCATGTCCATCCTGTGCTTCTCACACAGCATAGAAAAATGGACCAGATCTGTCGATCTAGCATTAAACTGATATTTTTTAAAGCCAAGCTTTCCCTTTTGGAATAAAGGCTCAGATTCTTATAAAAATACATATTTGATTAACAGTTGATTGGTGTGGGTCATTTCATAGCATGAAGAGACAAAGCTCTTACTGAATTTCTGCTTTAAATTGTGAATAAAATCATTCTCTCCTCTTAATGTACCCTTGATCTACAAAATGATGCCACAACTAAACCAGCTATGCACAATCAAAAGAATGTAGCTAAATTCTTAGAATATTTCTTGGTTTACATCTGTTCATTTATTAGGGAAATATAAAACTTTCAAAATACTTGCTTCTGCAACTGTTTCAACCCCTTATTTTGTAACAGAAAATATAAACTTGACATTTGGGCTCCTTGATAAGCTGTACAACATTCTGGTTACTACTATTTTGACTTGATTACTCCTATTCATGCTGCAAATCACCAGCAGTGAAAATTATGAATTACATAATTTATTATTAAATTCAGAATTGGCTCAAATTCAAGCATGCAAACTAACCATTTATTTGTGTATTCAGACTACTGTGGGGAAAAAAAAACTGAAGCAAAACCAAACAAAAAAAAACTGACCCAAAATAAATTTTAAAAAAATTAAAAATTTTAAAAAACAACCAAACAAAAAACTCCACCAAAACAAAAAAGCCCCAACCAACTCTCCTTTTGCCTCAAATTCTGAAGTTGAGCTTGCAAATCAAACCAGTTCCCAGTAGTAAATCTTTCATGTTCATTGTATTCCTGTCACTCTACAGGCAATACTTGAAACAGGCACCATGCAAAGAATTGTCTCAGATTGATAGTATTTTTTTAAGCCCAAGTTTTCTCCAGAATAAAAGGCAGTATTGAACTGAAAGTGTTTATTGTAATATCATATAAAGCCCTCCACATTAACCTTGGAGCTCTGAATTTCACGTGAGATATACATCATTGTAGACACAATCCAAACTGCTGAAAACAAAAATCAAAATGTCCACGTGTTTCCAGGATAACTCAAATCCTTGGAAAAGACACTGTTGGTCTTGCTGACAACAATTTCTGCTAAATTAATTATTATGGAGGCAGCCAATCTTTTTTCACCTTCTCTGAGGTGCATTTCTCCTTTAATTCACTATTATTGGTGAGTAGATACATTACTGTTCTCTTGCATTAGGATTCCTGTCTCAGTCCACTTGTGCTGACAGTGGGCTCCTTATACACAGATATTGAGAATAATATTTAATTATTTGGCTAGGGGTTTTTTTTTCTTTGCTTCAAATAGAGTGTCAAACTTAAGTAGGTTGAATGACACCTAAATATCATTCTCTCATACACACGCATTAAGAATTATTCTTACTGACTTATATTACAAAATATAAGAGCTCTGTCCTCTGTCACCTCAATTTCACTTTTTTTTACTGCACAGAGGCTTTAAGACATACATTCTGAGTAAGACACTAAAATGGATATGTTGCATGCTTCACTTAAGCAATATTCTATTTCTGACAGGAATATTCTAAAGAACTTTGCTCAGGACTTAAATACTCTATACAGCAAACACGTGAGATTTTTACTGAGTATCTTCTTCCCACTAAGTGCCAAATTCAAGATATAATATTGTGTTGCACCCCTAAAAAATTAAAAGACTGTAGCCTATTTCATTGGCTCACACAGGCCATTGAAAGTTCCATTCACTCACACACATACACAGAAGATTCTGCATTTCAAGCTCTAGTTTTGTTAGGAAAGAAACCCTAAACAAAGGACTGCCTTCTGTCTCTTCCTATCTACATTATGAACCCCAAATCTCTGAGTTCAGGACTTCTTTCATGTGCTAGAAATGTGACCATGTCACTCTGCCCAGCCTGCATTCAACATTCAAAAATGTTATCCTGACAAGTTTCCTCCCTCTATCAACATAAGGAAAACACCTTAAACCTGTAGCAGGAGAGACATGGAAGTCCTGGAAATAGGTAAACTAAACTATACTAAAAAGTTTACAGCCCAATTTCCAAAAGATGTTTAAAGGCCAAAAGGCACGTATAGACAGCACAAGGAGTCATCACCTGTTTTTAAGAAATGATTGGAACTAGAAGGAACTAGTCTGATTAACAGATTAAGAGATTGCAGGTTATAGAATCATGTTCGCTCAAGAGGAGAAGGTCATTATCAGGTAATTTTGATCACGAAGACAAACATCAGCACAGTCCTGATGCTTCTGCATGATCTAAGTCCTGATTATCACCATTCACACCCAAACTCCCAATAACTTAGACTCCTTAAAAATCTGAGCAAGAATGAATCCACTCAGACTAAAGATGATCTTAAAAAAACAATAGTTCTGAAGAGAACTGATCTTCAAGTAGCCAAATTAGCATCTTCATAAATTAAAAGAGAAACAAGACAATATGACTTTATCCCCAAGCTCATATACTTCCACTGAACATAAACCTGGGTCTCAATGGCACTTCATCTCCAAATATCTAAGAACCAGACACCAAAGGGAAGATGGTTTTGTAAAAGACAGGTAGATTACAGATAAAATAACCATGGCACAGCAACAAGACAGACTCTGCTTTCCCCCATTCCAAGAAGGGCACCATGATGACTTTGCAATCCATCCTGAAGATTTCCTCTCACTCCCATCCTGAAGTGCACTACCACAGTCCCAGACCTGCTGTAAGCACTGTGCTAGCACAGAAAAGGGGTAGAAATACTTGAGAAAAACTCCTTGAGAGTTCAAGAATTTGTGTGTGAATTCTTCACGCTCGAGGAGCTGCTGCCTCTTGAGGGAAGGCAATTACACATTTTCTCACCTGGCAGTCTTCAGAAAGAGCTGGGAGTTGGGAAGCAGCACTGGCATGCACTGGATAGGAAAGCTAATTAGAGTCAGCTTCCACTTGAGAAAGGCTACAGGTAAGAAAGCAGTATGGAGCATTGTCAAGGCAGTCTCCTCAGACTCTCCTTAGGCTGACCCTCTACAGAAAGTCACCTCTAGAGCACTTGTTCACTGCTGCTTGGAGTTATCCATGGGATTTGCTGTCCTTGGCAGTCAGATTTTTTTTTTTCCCCCAGAGCTGGCCTTTTACCAAATGCCTCTGTATTCACTGCAGGCTGTCTTCCTCTGGCTGACAGAATCACCTGCAGATGAAATCTTTGTGTTACACTCCTATGCCAAATGTGCCTGTTATTCTTCTGCCCTGTTATATGACAGTTATTTCTGCCTAATGTACAGGTTTAAGTTCTGCCTTTTATCCACAAGTGCATGGGCATACATGGTCAACTTATCAGGATATTTTCTTTGTAAAGAAACTTGAGATCAGCTAAGATTGTTGGTAAGAAAAATTGCAAAAACCACACCAAATAATGCCACACGAAGAGGAAAATCTGCAAACAGCCAATAGAGTTGCCCCTCAAAAAAAAAAAAAAAGATATTTAAGAGGAACCTAGGCTGCTTTATAATGGATTTAGCCTTAAGCATGCTCCATAAATGTAAGTAATTCTTCACACAAGTCCATACTACTCACAGCCTACCACTCCTGTCTCTCATGCCTTCACATCTATGATTCTGCTTCACATTTGCTTACTAATAGATGCTGCAATCAAAATTATTCATCAACAAAAGTAAGTTTCACATAGCAACAGTTTCCAGGCAAGATTTGCCATCCAAACCCACTGCAGAGGCATTTCTCTGACTGAAACAAAGGAACATCAAACCTATTAAAACACTTCATACAAAATCTGTTCAAAATACAGCAATCTTTCTCTGCCTTGGCAACTACCACTCTGTTAGAAAAAATATTTACTAGGAAGACAAGCAGGAAAGTAAATTTGCATCACAGCAAGCAAGAGATAATAATTTTGCTGGACAGCATTTGTCAGACGACCTGGGAAACAACACAGCTGTATAAGGAAGTTGCAGCTCAGACAGGAAGATCTCAGCTAAGCTTTGAAACAGGAGCACATAATGTTAAAAAGTTCCCAGAGGATCCTAAACTACCTGAGTGCTTCCCAGAATTCCCATACAAACACAGGACAGATGTTTAAAATGGAAATATTGAAGGATGAGAGGGAAACAAAACCCTGAAGAACACTGATGGAAACAGCTAAAGGGGAAAATGATGAATTCAAGACCAAAGGGTTGGCAAGAGGAACCAAAGTTCTTCACATGATAATATTATGGTGTGTGGGAACTCCACTATGAGGCTGGATTAGAGCAAGGCAAAAAACATGATGAAACTGAGTGCCACAGATTCTCGAACACATTTTTAGGAACGAATGGATGTTAACAGCAGCCATCATTTAAATATTTGGAACACTCAGCTTTCAGATGTGATGTTTCCCTTTAATCTGTGGTTAAGCATTTTATCAGCACATTTTATCTACTGCCACAATTGCCTATCAGACATTGAGCTCACAGGAGAGAAAGGAACCCAGAACTGCAGACAGACTATGCTGGAGTGAATTCACTTATTCCTGATGCTAGAATAGATGTTCTTTCTTTAGCACATGCCAACACCAGATCTATCATCTTGACAACACTTAAGAAAAATCAAAGGAATATCTAGTTTCTCAGTGTTTCCAGACTTGGAGGCATTAAGATCAGACTCTCTACTTAAGCTATTAAAAATTACAGGAAGACCCCAATTATCAAGTTATTGCCTTATTTTTTTTTCCCCTCTGGTCCTCCTGTTATACCTCCAACACATGACCCTATAAATTTCTCTTTATAAGCAGAAAGCTTCTTTTAGGTAATTTGAATATAGAAAGAAAGCACTTGACTTGTTTGGTTGCAAAAACGACAGATTTTAGGGTCTCCAATACTATAGCATGAGCTGAGACTTCAGTGGAAATTGTGACAGAGGGATAGAGACTGTACAAAACAGGCACATCTGAAATAAAACTCACGACATTTATAGTCTTTTCAGAGTTTTTCTGTCCATGAAGAACAAAAAAGACAGCTTTCTTTTAATTACAAATTCTTTTTGTTGAATTTTTTTGTCATTTGTTTCAATTTTGCTTTAACTTAGAAGCTAACCTGATTTTTTTTAAACAGCAATATAAGGAACTTTTCTTTGACAAGCTCCAATTATATGCTTTGTAAGAGTTCTTCACAGTAGAACTTTAAATTCACTTTCATTCAAGACAAAATGTCAAATCCATTTAATCACTGATACACTCAAATAGGAAGTTCTTCTGTCTCCAGTTATTCTTTAATGAAATACTCCTACACTCCAGGTAGTTATCACAGAGATGGAGAAATGCAGGAAAAGATATTTTTGCAAAACACAGATGAAAAATTTTAATCAATATTAGTTTATTTCTTCTACCTGCAAGAATATCTGCAGCCAACTTGGGGGAAAAAATTGCTACTTTCAACTTGGCTGCCATGGTAACTTGAAATGGTCCAATTTATTGCAGTTATCACAAATGCTATTAATCCTGGGAATAACGATGGGTGGCAATGAGCCATACTGAGGAGGATTATTTTCTTTTAAGTTTTGCTAAGGGATTTGGGAAGAAGTAGAATAACCAGTACTGAAGAGAAAGGCTGAATAGGGACATTGAAAAAATGAGTTAAAACTGAAGATCTAAGCAATTTTTTTGTTCATATTGCTATTTTAAATAGCACCAATCACTGAAAAGGTGAGGCACAAGTCTGCTTGCTTTTGGTAGAGAGTAGCAAGTTGAGATTTCAGTCGTTTCTTTTGCTGCTTTAGTACAGTGGGAAACAGTTTTCTGAATCTACAAGTCTGGTTTCAAGCACAGTTTTACTTCCTATGAGACCTAAATGAGGTTTAACTGTCCTGTCTCTTCTTTTTCCTCTTAAGCATTTAAAGAGAGAACATGCTAGTCTATGCACCCTCTTGACCACATGTCCAGATATGAGATGTCACCCTCTTTAAGAACCACAGGTCACTCTGGTGGAAAGGTCTCTGGAGATCATCCAGTCCAACCTTTAGCTCAAAGCAAGACAAACTTTGAACCAAATGGCTCAGAGTTTCATCCACTCAAGTTTTCAGTACCTCCAAGAATGGAGATTTAACAGCCTCCCCAGGGCATCTGCTGCAGTATTAGACTTCTCTGACAGCAAATCCACCCCTCTTTCCCCACAACTTCTTATTTTCCATTGGGATGTGCCTTTTCACTCGTTCTGAGTGTTGCCCCTTTCACTCTTGCAGTGCCCTGCCAAGGGGAGCTCACATCACCGTCTCTCTAACACCCCTCAGGTACTTGAGGACAGCAATTAGAGCCTCTCCAAATCATTTCTCCTCTAAGGTGAAGAAATCCAGCATGAAGCCCCTGAAGGCACTGACAGGCCTTACAAAGTTCTCACAAGGAATTGCTGATCCATAGCAGTTTGAGATATTTTATTGATCTAAGCAAAAATTTAAGAAACACTTCAAGATAACTATTCTCGCTGCAGAGTGTTTTCATGCTATACGAAAAAGAGGTGTCATCATAAGAAAATTACTGCAAGATAATTTTCCAGCATAAAGCAAAACCACAGTCATTATTAGGAGCCAAGACTCGTAAGTACCACACTGTGCTTTTAAAGCTGGAGGTGATACAGGCTGCAGGAAAACATTTACACCTTCTGTTCACATGATATTCCAGAGAAATAGAAATGCATACCTCAAAATTTGTAGGATCAGCTGAGGCACTTACTAGGTGGACCCTAAAAAGTGCCTTCTGATGCTCAGGGACTGAGCTCATCTCTGAGTAAGGGTTTCAGGCTGCAGGATTTAGCAAGAGAGCTACTAATTTCCAGACATGTGACCACAGTGGAAGGTTTTCCTGTCAGGCCTTAAGGATGATTGCCTCACTCCACACTTCTACACTCTCATTTCTGGCTCAATTAACAGTTTGTTAAAAGCTGTTCCACCTCCTATTTCACCACATGTTTGTACCTTTGATGTGCAATCCACAGGGAACCTCCTTATCTCGAAGCCCCTGGTTGATGAAATATTTTATTATGTTTTTTTCCTCTTCTTTGCTTGTCTACAAGCAAACTGTGTTTTGCCCCACAGGTATGACAACTGAACAACACAAACGTAGGCAGCAGAACATAATTTAAAAAGGGCATCCCAAAAGGAAGGAAATAATTTCAAATTAATTCTTTAGTCTTGTTCTGTGGATGACTGAAGTGTAAGGTAGGTATAAGATGCTTCACAGTCACTAATTAAGTGTAAGAAGCTTCTGAAGTGTAATATGCATAAATTTCTAAAGAATTATGCACAGTTGGCATATGTTGTTTACTATAAAAAAAAATCATACTTATTAATTGATTTGTATACAAGGCTAATTGTGCACTGTCAAAGGGTAAGTCTCACTTTGCAAGTGATTTTGTAGGAACATCTCCCCTTGGAAATGAGTGTAAAGAAAACACCTTTCCCTAACAGATATATTCATACAGAAACCCTATTGAGGCAATTAAAAGCATTCTGCTGTTTGTAAAAGGATATTATTGTGTTATTTCTTTAGAATTGTAAGCAACTATATACATGAAAAAACCAAACATTTTTCTAATCCTGGAAAATAAATGACAAAAATGAAACTTCAAAACGTTTGCATGAGAAAAATAGAACATTCCTCTGGGCTATATTTTAACTTCTAATTAAACGGGAGAATTTTTTTTAACAAATTATATTCCACGATTTCAGTTCAAATAGAAATTTGCAGGGGACAGTGGGAATTAAAAGATTTACAAAGGTTCTTAATACAGATAATTGTTTTGCGAACGCATCTTATTAACAGAAGATTTCACAAAGGTTAATTGTTACCATCAAAAGGTGATAATTAGACATTTCTCACAGTTCAGCTTACTTAGAGAAGTACATCTCTATTCAGGAACATAATAAATCATACTCTTAAGATAAAAGGGAACTTCCCAGCATGCACATTTACAGGAGAACATCTATCATTCAAACCTCCTAAAGAATTAATGAAAGAAGCATTTCCACTATCTTCATATTACTTAATACTACAGATTACTTCAAATGGCAGGACATTCTCCTTAACATTTATTTTTGCCTAACTTCAATCAGAGCATTTCTTTTTCAGCCACCTGGAACAAAATGAAGCCAAGAAATAAAGGGGCAGGCAGCAGATTCTTCTTCACCCTCAGTACCCCTGGTGAATAGAATCCTAAATCAGGAGACATTGAAGAGGTTTGAATAACAAATGTCAGAACAACTAATACCAGAGTATCTGATATAAAAGAGATCAGGGAATTTTCTTTGGACTTGGACAGCTGTAGTTCAAATGTTCTTACAGAAGAAGGTACTGAACTTCAATATTCCTCACTATTCCTTATTGAAAACATCATAAAACTTGATCTCCTGGTGAAGCCTTCTTTCCTAATTAAAACCATTTGACAAGCATAATCCTATATTAATGGGCAGTTTGGCATTACCTAAGGCCTGTGCTTTTCTACTGATAAGACTAGTGGATGAAAAAGTTCCAGCCTTGAACTAGAACATTTCTAAACATAAACTTTAAAAAATTCAACTCTAAAGAGATCTTATTTCTTTTTATTTTAAAATTGTGTAAGCCTCTTCCTTCTCTTTCTTTTATAACTAACACATCAAATCAGTGAGACTGGTGCTATCTGAGTCACACTTCTTTACAAAGTTGAATTTTGGGGTGAGGAGCTTTTTCTTCTTGCCTTGGATGGGGTGGGGGTTATTTTTTAAAAGAGTCAGCCATTTCAGGAAGAAAATGATAATAAAAGTTTCACTTCTTTTAGAAATGATAAAACATTCCCTTATTTAAAACCTTTCACATCTACTTCAAAGCCAGCTGAAGGATGGGTAGAAGAGTGTGTCCCTGATGTTGGAAACACATAATTTTATCTGTCCAAACTTGGCAGGTTAAATGACTTTCAAAACTCTGAGGTCATAAGTAGTCAGCAGACAAGATGACAAAAGCAACTCATTTTCAGGAGCCAACAGCAGCACTAGACAAGCTCCAGCTCTCTGGGGATGCTGAAGGCTGCTGACCTTTTTCCACCCATCACTCTCCTGTGGTGCAGAGAGCAGAACTGCAAGGGATGGGCAGGTTTGTCTCTGTTTCCTTCACAGATGCAGAAAGAGGCGCAGGAACAACAAATGCCATTTGATGTCATTGACCAGCCTGCTGCTTCTGAACCCCCAAAAAGCGTGGAAAAGAAGACGCCTTACTTTAATAAAAGGCAAGAGGGATGACAAAGCAGATGGAGAAAAAGAACTGAAGCCATGCTGGTGACAATGGCAGCTCTGGCTGGCCAAGGAGACAGAGCAAGGCACAGGTGGCTGAGTAAGGAGCCAGCTGGGGGGGGACACAGAAGGTGGCATTGATTTCACCTAGTTTTAGGTATTCATCTCTGAATTAACCCACCCCTCGTTCAGAGGGGAGGGCTAGAATGCAATTCTCTTGCTATATTTTAGATGCCATCAGTTAGAGTTCAGACATAAAAGCCCCACAGTAAATGTCTCCATTTTGTTGTGTCGCCTTTTGTGGAGAATGGGAAGAGAGCTAAGAGTCAAAATTGGGATTGTTACTCAGCAGGAGAGCACAGGACTGGGAGGTTCTGGCTGTTTTTCAGATAGCCTTCATTAAATAAATGCTCTCCAGTCTGAACAGTGTTTCAGAAAAGATTCCACTTTGTGTGGGAGGGAGACATAGTAAACAAACATATTAATGAAGTTTTTAAGATGTATGGGAAAATAGTTTCTCTTAAATTTTGACCCCTCTCCCTCCCTCTCCTTTTTTTAGGCCTAAACCATTCATTGAGAATCTGAACAAGCTCAGTATTCTGTTCCTGGATATATATTATTGTCAGCAAATCCTTTAAAAACTAAAATTCATATTCAATAAATTAATTTGGTTCTCCTTGCAGAACACCTGCAATGCTGCACACCATTATTAGACAGTGTTTAACTCAATCTACAAACCCTGTAAGGAGTGAAGGCATTGCCCCAAGGGTTACAAAATCACGTAGGTGAGAATAATTCAGTAATTTATCTTCACATCTGTGGTCTTATACCTAGCCAAAAGGTGAAGAAGTAATAAACTCTTCATAAATGCCAAGAGTTACACTGAATTAGTTTTATTCCTAAGAAATAATATGTCTTTTGAGATTTCGGTGTCAAACATCAATCCCAAAAATTATTCAGACAAAGGCCTTCTTGGTTCTATGTGTTCAAGTTCAGGATCTAAAAAAGAGTTTTAAGTGAGAAAAGACTAATATATTTGGATTATTTAGATATACAAAAAATACAGTTATGTAAAACTGTTTCCTATGTGAAATTTTCCAAACTTGAATACCCTCTCCCTTCTCCTGAAGCTGCAAATAAATCACATGCTATGCAGTGCCCGAGTTGTACACTACAAGATACCAATGACTTTCACAAAAACACCATTTCCCCCCTACTAATCAATACAATTCTCTGTCAAGTACACTGCATTCTCCATTAAGCAATTATTCTGCACATGGTACATCCACTCCTCCAAGGGTTCTCTAACCTTCATGTACTTAAATAGAGTCAAACTGGCTTTAAATCGCTAAATGCATTGTTCCCCGAGACCTGCAGTTCATCCAGATGATCCAGTGTGCTGAAATTATTGAACAGCATAACTGAGCAGCTCCCCCTGCACTATTCCTTTAATTTATGGGCTGCGATTTGGACTTGAATCTATCGCAAATTTCTGTGCAACCTGACTAATTGCCAATACTCTGGAAGAATATAACGGAAGAATCTCATTATAAAGACAAGAATTAGAAGCAAAATCTACTGCATGCACTTCAGGGTAGATTTTCCTTCTGCCCCAAGCCTGTATATTTGTTTTCTTAACACTGCTCAAGTTCTGTCTGTGTTCATGCAACAATTTCAAGAGTTCTCACATGCACGACAAAAAAACTTTACTGGAGTTTGTAACAGCACAGGTCACTTTATGCTTTACAAAGTTATCTTCATTCATTTTATCTTCCACATCTACTTTTTTTCCCCCTTTATCGTACTACTCAAAATTTGAGGAACAGCTGAAAGTTTCAAGAATTGGAGGCCTTTTGTTGTGTGGGTGTGTTTTAACATTTATCATGATGGACTGAAAATACTTCATATACAGTAATTTTTGTTTTGCTAATACTGAAATATTTATCCATAAAGTTTATCTTATCATATGCAAAGGCTCTTAACCAATCTCTTGCAAATACCTTTAGTGTTCTCTACTTCTTGTAGCTAAAACCACCAAAAGATATGGTGAACATTTCATTTACCTTTTAATCAAGCAAGAAATTCACAAACACAGCTCCCTGTTTCCTTGGTGCCAGTTTGCTAAGTTGGTGTCAGGGAAATTCTCTTCCAGGCTGTGTGATGTTCAACACATCACACAATCCCAATACAACACGGGGTTCCTTTCAGGTGTCAGACTTGTTCAACGGCTACAATAAGTCTGAAAATCTGTATTTTTCTCTCCCATTAAGATCAAATCGATCTGACACTCCCCATCCTCAAGAACTGAAGTAGGCCTGAAAACTAATAGGAGTAAAATGAACTCTGTGCTCCGTATTTCCCTACATTCCCTCCCTTCTCCCCTTCTCTTTAGGTATTTATGCCATTCCAGTTATTTCAGTCAGAGCCATCTGCTAGTCTTCTAATTATCAATAAAAGGAATGGAATAGCTGAGGCTGTCAAAAGACCAGTAATGAGCTGATATTTGGGCAATACAACATAAAGGATCTGTCCCATGACAGGCTTCTTGGTACCAAAGCTGTCAATTGGTCAAGACAAATTCTTCTGAAAAAAGATGGACAGGGTTTGGCTTAATATTCAATTATCATGTTCCATTTTAGTCCTTCTAAAAACAAGAATATTCAAGAACACAGATTTTGCAGATAAGTTTTTCTGTTTCATTTGTCATCTCTCTCTTCACACTGTTCCTGGCAAGGATATTTGCACTCTCAGATACATTGCTTTTTCTTTTTGGTACTTCAGATAACTAAATAACTTATAGACCAGTTTGTTATTTCTTTTTTAGTTTCCTAAAATATATCCTGTGCATCATCTATTTTATAATAATCTGTTTTATTTATGTGAGAATGCTTCATTGAGATTCAAAACAAGTGGGTTAACAAAGCTGCAAGCACACACTGGCATTCAAAAGGCTATAATTTTATCTCAGTCTTCCTTTCAGTTAAATACTATTGGCAAAAGTCCAAGGTACAGATCCACAGATCAATAAAAGCCAGGTCCTGCTTGCTTCACTCTCCAGCAGACACTACCTAATGGAATTCATGGAGTTATTTAACTGGGAACAGTGGATGTTAATCAGATATAAGGTACAGAGGCAAGACATGCACCTGCCTCAGTTTTTAGTCACATTATAGAACTTTTATTGCATCAAAGGGTACTGCAGCAGCCATCAGAAAATTGTTTGTTTAAAGCATTTTATCAGAGTCCCATTATAAAATACAGCAACCTTCAGCCATAAATTATAGAATGTTCCCAAAAATCGTAAACATTTTTGGCAAAGAATTTCAACCAAATGGTACCATAAGGATAATTTTGCATCCTAAACTAATAACCTGTCATGCTTTACTCTTAATTTGCAAAACTGACTTCAATCTTGCAAAAGAAGCAAACCGTCTTTGCTGCACATTTCAGTTCAGAAAAAAGGTTTAGCTTACTGATTTTTTTGACTCAGCATCCTTCTGACATCAGCCAATTAAGGTTTAGAGTGTGCTCAAGCCCTGTAGGAGTTACTAAAGCATAAACTGAGTACATTCTAGTGCAGTTAGGACGGATGCATCAGCACCAGAAACAGCTTAATTATTTTCTCATGTATAAAAAGTCACCTTCTCAGTCACTCTTTGCTGAAGAAAGATGGTTTTCTATCACAGATAATTATTCAGCTAATAAGGAATTATTTAATATGCATTGCCAATTGCAATACAAGAAGCCTTGTACTACTGGACCATCTATCACCTTAAACTCTTTAACCATTGGATTTTCCTGAAGCCACTGCTACCTGTTTGCATGTGCCATTTATATAAAGAATTTGCCATCGAGAAGAACAAATGTCCTCTTTGATTAATGCTTTATTGACTCATCTGTTCAAGAAGCCTTTCCCTCACTAACAAGGATAATTCATAGGCTTTCCTTCACTAATGGGGGGGTTATTCATAGGTTTCCAGCTGCCTGTTCAGCAGTTACGGGAACTGCTGTCCTTGGCCACCAAGAAATGTTAAAATAATAAAGCTTTGGCAGTTACTTTTTGAAGAGAGGCTTACATTAAATGGCTAGCCAGAAAAAGACTGTCAATGCCTGGGTTCCTTAGAATTTCATTTTATCCTAGACTGTAATCACTTGCTCTTTAAACAGTTTTTCTCAGCCTTCTCTCTTGTATAGATAGGAAATTAGCTTCTGGACTTCCTGAGCACATCTGTGCAACAATCAATATACTCTCATATCATTATTTTTGTGGTATTTTTTTCTATGGGTGATTGTTTTCAAAAAAGCACCCAATTTTTCTAGAGACTATTAGCTTGCAGCAACCTTTTGACTTTAAACAGAGATTTAGTGGAATGGAGAAGGAAAAATATCTTCCATTTCCAAACTGCTCTTGCAGGTCTCCTCCATTTGAGGGTGCTGGAAGTGGACAATGCAAAGAGGTGTGCAGGTCGGATTAAGAAAATAATTACTCGAATACTACATATTTTGGCTTAAAAGAAAATTACTGACTTTGTCCCATTTTATTCTCCGCCACTGAAATGGTGCTCTCAGGAAGCAGCGACTTCTCCTCCCCTGTTTCATAGAGAGCAGACAGTGATCTCTGGAGTTCAGAGTTTCTTTGCAAGTCATTGAACAATTATCAACACCTAAAAGACAACCCTGTCATCAGCTGCTACAGAGCCTCCCTTGCAAGCTGTTGGATTTCATCTGTAAAGTCATTTTCACTACAAAACGCATTTGAGATAAGAAAGTTAAATCTCTCAGAACTAACAACATGATGTGGTATCAACTGTTCGGATAAAACAACTTTTTGATTGCTTAAAAGCCATTCCCTCCTCCCCTTTTACATACTTATCAACTCCCTCAGGTATTTGCAGTCACTAAGTTTCATTTTGCATAGAGATACAATTGCTCTGAATACCATTGTCAAAACTCGAGATATTTTCCTACTGAGTATACTCAGAGATGTTTGGGTAGATCTATGATCTTCTCAAGGGGAAATAGCTATATTTGTATTACAGTCTCATTTGCAGTTTGGAGCATTTGCAGCACGTGAAAGATTTAAAATTGGTCCATGAGAACGTAAGACCCCCAAACTGACAATAAGATATTTTGAAGACTACACTACCAAGCATAGAAACTCATAAATTCATGAGTAGAATTGTTCTCAGTGCTCATAATGAATATTTTGCCTCCTTTTCCTGCCCTGTTCAATTGCAATCTCAGCATTACTCTTCCTGCTTTAAGCACACATACCAAGACATAAGAGTGGATACAGGTATTTTTATCCCTGTTTCTGATCCATTTATCACACTTGTGATAAAAGAAAGATTTTCCACTTCAGCTTCCAGCTTGGTCCTCATGCCAGAATTTCCTGTACTTACTAGCTGTCCTTACTAGCTTTCTAGCGAAAGTCCCAGTGACTCCAGACTTCCTAGGGATGTAGGCAAAATCTGGTGGCAGCAGCAGGGAACAAAGTTATAGTAGGTGATGCTCAAGTTCAAAGACAAAAAAAAAACCAAACAAAACCACACAAACAAAAAAGCATAAAACCTACTCTTTGAACTGCTGCGTAATCAAGCCAGCCTTAGTCGAACCAGAAATACATGAGCTATTTCAGACACTCAATCTCTTCCAATTTCTTGCCTTTTCAATGAGCCAATACATGATGCAGCATGACATCAAGTAACAGAATTGGATTGTCAGCATAAGGGAAATGAAACATCCTAGAGATTCCATTTATTTAGGTTATAGAAAAACATGCTTTAAAACTTGAATAAGTTAAAAACTAACTGCTGCTTTTAAACAACATTTTGGCAAGGGGCAAATGAAACAAATTCCGTTCCAGCGTTTCGATAAACCAAGTTGAGCTCAGCCAGTCCCTCAGCAGAGGTTTCTGTTCTCACCAGGCAGAGCCCTGGCTGAAGCTGTTTCCCCTTTACTGCAGAACCTCCTTGGCAGCACCACACATCTGCTGGAGAGAAGCAGTCCTGCTCTTGCAGTAAATCTGAGGCCAACGGATTTGTGATCACAACAGCAAGTTTAATTTCCCTTTGTTCTGTGTTTTCATGTTACAGATATCTACCAAGTGCAATGAAATACTTGGGGGCTTAGCTGAACAGAAACCTGACAGGTATCTCTCAGCTACTGAAGATTCTGCATGTGGTGAGCAAACTTTTAAAAGCAATTACCTTGGCCTGCATTCAATGCTGTGCAGTTCTTATCTCCTACACTGCTGCCAGCCACTAGGTGGGAATGTTCACCCTGCAGACTTTTCAAAAGACAGCAGAAATCCCAGCTGAAATCCAACATTCAAATAAGTACTTCCCTTGCTTACAGTCGCACAGCCATGTAGTAAACCAGAACTGACTTTGTTTCCTTTCAGATCAACAATTTTATTTCTTTTTAACTGTGTTCAATTTTATGATAAGCACAGAGAAGCATTATCACAGCACCTCACATGCAATTGCTGCTGTTTGTTCCTCGGACCTGTGCATTATTCCAAGGCAACTCCACCTACCAGAAATCAATCTCCTTCAGTGGAATTTTCACAGGGCAGATGCGTATTGCATCACTGCCATTCAAAGCTGATATAATAGCATTTTCCTTTGCTTCTCCAATATTGGAGCTAAGACATGAGCTAGGAAAGAATATGGATTTTATCCTCCCAGTAAATTCAGGGTTTATGATTCACTCATAAAACTTTACATTTAAGTTACCATGAAAAGCATATAGAAGAGGTCAGAGAAATGATGCACTGAACTTAATGGAGACAGACTATTCCTTCATGCATGCAAATCCTTCTGTCCACTGAAGAACTTATGAGCAAATATGACAGAAAAAAAGAGGGAGAAAAATGTATTTCAGCACAAAACTCATATACTCCAAGAACTGCGGAGAATGAAAATGAATGTGGAAATATTCTCAGTGCAAGAATGAAAATTTAAAGCTCAGTTTCTACTCCCATCTATTTAATCACAGTATTTTCCTGATATTACAACTTCCCTTCATCTTGTACCTGTTTTATGAAGTTGAAGAAAAGAGGTAACTGCTGCAGGTGGTCACATTATTCTTTTTTTCTTTTTTTTTTTCCCCCTGAGGAGCTGAGGAACAGGGAACAAAAGGAGATAAAACTATTTCTGATCTCCAGTAGAAACAATTTAAATGAAGGTTTGTTACATAGACCAAGAAAGAAAAGAGAAAGTTAAAGAACCTGGTTAAGCTATTTTAGAGAGCTCCCTCAAAGCAGACTTATTCAGGGTTAGATCTATGCTTGACAGAGCAGAAATGGGACACAGATCTCTCCCACATTGCAATGTCCTTCCTACAAAGTCAGCAGAACAGTCTCCCTTGCTCGGTGTATTCAACTAATTAAATATTTCGAGGTTCAAAGGGGAAAATCTCCAAATAGCATGAGTGAAAAACAGACAGAACTTCTCCCAGCCACACTTCCCCAGAGATGAAAGCTCCAAATCGCTACTATGCAATTAAATGACAAACAATTCTGCTCAGTCTGGTTTCTTACTGGCAGCTCCTTAGACCCTTGTGCAAACATGTGCCACATCTGCACAGATGTTGCCTGCATTGGGGTCTGATGTGTGAGAGAGCCCTGTGTAGAAATGCTTGCCCCATTAAAAAACAAGTCACTATATTGGCTACAATCATCCCCTTGGACAACAAAAGCAATCCTTAACCAGGCAGGAAGAAGCAGGTGCTCAAACAGCAAACTTCATTCTTGGCTGCAAGTCTTGGACAGACTGGCATGTATTACTGCAATTACTTCAGAAAAATAGGGGAATAATTCATCTTACATAGATAATTCATCAGAGAAGACAGCCACTGGAAGCAGGGGGAAATTGCAACACACAATATAATTTTATGGATTTATTTCACCACTAAAGCAATCTTTTTTAAGAGCAGTTAAGATAACTTGAATTGCAGATGAACAGAACTTCAGGTCTTGGGTTGTTTCTTGTGTGGGTAAACCATAGTTTCAAAGGTCAAACTCTGGAATAATACAAAGCAAGGAAAGCTAAGGACCTGCACCTACTTATACCAGGACGTAATTTAGCCTATTTGTGGGTTTTTTCCTTGCATTTCCTCTCTGTCCCATTTCATGAGAACTCAACAGCTTATTCCAAGCATTTGCATTTGTTATATTTGTCCATTCTTACACTCTATCCAAGGCTAACCTAGAAGGATTCCTAACTCCTTGTGAGTCTCATGAGATGCTCTTGACTGCACTTCTTGCTGAACCCCTGATAAGCTCTCAGCACTATTTTCATGCAAAATTGGATCAGACCGTATGAAAAGGAAATAACTTCTTTCTTTCCTTCCATACATCTTCATTCCATTTTCCTTAAATAGCTGCAGAATGGCAGAAAGGTCTGGGCAGCTGAGCCATGGCCTGGGACTGTGCTTCAGTAAAATCAGACAGGAATTATTCATGCAAGCACTCCTCGTGTATTCATAGGTTGTGTTGCACACGCTGCTCCACAGAAGCAGCCCTGCTAGCTAACAACACGAAACCCGAATATTCTCAAAAACACTTCTTGACCATTTTATCACAGAATCAGAGACGAGTTTGGGTTGGAAAGGACCTTAAAGCCCATCCAGTTCCAACCCCCTGCTATGGGCAGGGACACCTTCAACCAGCCCGAGTTCCTCAAAGCCCAATCCAACCTGGCCTTGGACATCTCCAGGGATGGAGCACCCACAGATTCTCTGGGCCAACACAGACCTTTTTGATTTTAAGCAAGAACAGCTAGAAAGCCACAGAAAGAAGGACCCTCCTTCCTGGGCACTGCCAGGCTGGAAACAGCTCTAACAAAAGGACCTGGCCACAAACCAGCACCATGCTCTGGAGAAAAGATGTCCAGCAGCATCCTCAGTGTCATGACAGGAGTAGAGCTGGGCTGAGAGACAAGGAGATCCCTGTGCTACTCAGCCCTTGACAGACCACAACTGGACACTGTCTGGGGTTGGGCCCTGCAGTGAGAGAGAGACGTGGACAAAATAGTGCAAACATTGGCAGAGTTCATCAGGGTTCAGCAGAGTTTGCTCAGGGACTGGAGCTCTTGCTCTGAAGAAGAAGGAAGCTGAGGGACTAGGGGTTGTTCAGTCTGGAGAAGAGCTGGTTCAGGGGGATCTTACAGCAATTTAGCAATGCCCAAAGGCATCAAGGAGGTGGAGCCAAACTCTTCGCTGCAATGCGTGGCAGGAAGAAAAGAGATGAAGGAGTGAGGTGAAACATGGCAAGTTCAGAATAACCATAAGGAGAAAACTTTTCCAGGGGAAGGATGTCCCAGCAGAGCAGTTTGCTCAGAACAATTGTGAAGATTTTCAACACCTGTCTTGATAAAGCCCAGAGCAATGTGCTCTGAGCTCATGAGTGACCATGACGAGCAGGAATTTGAACTAGATACCTCCCATGTCCCTTCCAGCTTGAATGATCCTGTCACCACACGAACTCACAACTTAAACATTTAATATTAAAGGAAATACTAAGAAACCAGCCATCTTTTATACTTACTGCCTGTGATGAAAACCCAGATAATGCAATGGGAGTTTTCCTGTCTCAGAGGAGCAAAAGGATTATAGCTCATTACAAGTATAATTTTTAAGATGATGGAATTTTTCCAAAAAACTTTTAACAAATAATGAAAACCATAAAGGGACAAAAATACATTTGAACACTAAGCAGCCATAAGGCAACTATATATGTGGATAGTTTAATCAAACTGCTAAAAAGGTAGGAGAGATCCAAAGAGTTAGTGATGCAAAAAAAGTCTGTAATTACTTGCAAGAAAAAGATTAAAGAAAACTTAAGAATTCTGGAAGTCCTTTATAAGCTTAAGATAAAAGGTTCAAAGGCATGTGTTGTCAGGTAGCTATTTAAAGTGTTAGCTTTAGCTCTAAGATAGTTCTGATAATGATTTAAGCAGGAAGGAACTGGGTTCTTGCAAAGCCAATCTGGTTAAAACTTTGTGGTTTGACACTATGATTTCTTTTTGATTGAAACACATATGAATTTTCACTTACTAAGCAAGTAATGAGGATTTTAAAGTTACTTTGACATCACGGACTTTTGTGAAACATGAATAAAGTCACTACAACTCCTACATTAGGAGTTTTGATAGAAGATTTGAGAGACTTATGATCCCAGCAATGTGGCCAATATGACAAATGAACTATTTTTTTAATTTAATAATGGAAAGATACTCCAAATAAAGCATATGAATTATACTTAAAACTGTATATTTATATTCTGCAATTAAGTCACCTTGTTCTGCCAAGCAAAGTAACACATATTAACAATCTTATTTTATTACCTCCTTCATATTCCAAGTATAAATTAAATTTTGAACAAGCAAGGATATTACCCATACATCTTGGATTCCTTCTGCAACTTTCTTTAACAATTTAAGTGTGACAGAGCAGAACCAATCTTGAGGAGAAAAAAAAGCTTAAAAAGCCAAACAAAGCATCAAAGACATTAAGCTTTGTCTCCAGGATCAGCCCCAGCAAGAAAATCTGCTCCAAGATACCTACTCTGTTTAATCCATGAAACACAGGCTTGTGATGGGTATTTTTCAGTTTAAAAATGCAGTGGGGGATTGTATGCTCAGTAATATAGTTCTGTCTGAGGAATACTTCCCAGTACAATAACCTGTGCATTGTACTAAATCATTAGAAATGATAAAATAATGACAAATTCCCTTAATGAAAAAATCTACAGTCCCAAGATTTCATCTAGTTTTTCAAATAAAGCTAACAAAATAATTAGCCACCCAGACACTCGTAGTTTATCCAACACTGTAACTTTCCAGAGAGACCTAATAATTCTCTCCTCTCATTGGGTTTTTTTAGTATTTTTCATCTTAAGGTTATTAATTGCTTGTAATGGACTACCATCAAATCCCCATTTGATCAGTACTTTATTTTCCTAGAACAGTTTACCTCCCTAGATGAGAGAACATGAGGCACTGTTAGTCATTTCCCCCTCTGCCCATTATCCTGACTCTTACCTCTACTCACTGGATTCAGTTGTGAGCGATTTGACATAAAGACCAAACCTGACATAAAAACGTTAGGTTTTGTTAAGTCAAGTCCCTACTGAGGCCAAGCTTATGTACTGAAGCATGAGATTTTCTCCAGAAGTAGAGATATAAAGTAAAAACACTGAAACGCCTCAAGTTTTCAGTTTCTGGATCACAGCTCTGGGTACCTGCACAGTTCAGAAGCCTCAGTCAAGGCATTGCAATGTGTCTGTGGAGCCTCAAGCCCTTTAGGCAGCCGGTGCTTTCATTTTTTTTCTTCATGAAACACTGATTAAGACAGATTAAATCTGTTGAGGAGAACATCTGATATCTATTTTTTTTTTTTAAACAACAAATTTATCAGCAAATTTTAGAGTATTGGAAATTTTGCTTAAAGGTAAAATATTCAAATTCAGGATACCATCCCAATAAAATCTAGCTTGGCAGTGTATCGAGAGAGATTTGAGTTCTCTCCACCCAGTGTTACCTTCAGCATAATTCATCTCCTTTCTCCAGAGTACTGTACAGCAAGATCTCTCTTATTTTACTATTAGGATTTAAATTCTACTTCTGTTACTCTTCCCTCCTTGATTTTAATGTTTTCCCTCAAGAGGATGTAGAATATCTGATTGACATGAAAAATGCACTTGTTGGAAAGGTGACTATTTCTTCCATTTTCACCACCTACTCTCCCACTTTCTCATCACTTTGCAGGTGTTTGACTCCCAGAATTTCCATCTCAGCCAAAATTCCTCAGCTATTCTCATCTTTGTACATCAGTTCAGCTCATCTCACCAGGATAAATTTTGTCCTAGCCCTTTTCTTACCCCATGGTAATTGTAGGAGGCTTGTTTGATTAAACTTTCGTTTTTCCCTTGAGTTTCAGGGCATCAGATATGTAATGTGCAATGCCTTGCCTTTATTAAAGCCTCAAGGTGACCCCAAATTAAAATTCAAAGCAAACATTGTCATGGGATATATACGGAATGAGCTGAATAAACGCTGACAACTTATAGGACAAAAAGTGAATAAAATGTCACTTGTCAGTGTCAGCCCTGTGTCACTGATGCTGTTTAGAGAACAGACCTGACTGAAACATCAGGCTAGTCAAGTGACCGATATGATGACTCAGATAAGAAATATTAGTTATTTTTAATGGAATCAATTAAGGAGCAGGTTTGTCCCAATTCACCCCTAGGAGATCTACACAAAAACTGCTTTAAAAATTATATTGAGACCATTAAACCAGCAACACCCTTACTCCCCTCTTTTTTTTTTTAATTTTTTTTTTTTATTGTATGAAGCAATGGACTGAGATAAGCAGTCTAATGGTATAATTTAATACCATATATAATAGTATTATTATTTACACAACATGTACATGAAGTTCCAAGGAATTTATGTATTTCTATAATGAGCACCTAAGAGTCTAATTGAAGAACACCCAAGTATTTGGCCATGAGGCAGAAGGGATCTGGCCTGAAATCCTTCAGCAGCTTGCTTTAGACCAGGGACAAAGGACTTGGAAACCTCAAGCTGGGGATTCTACTCTGGGAAAAAAAAAAAAAAGGAATGCAATAAGACATGGAAATCTTCCTCAAGGAAAGTTTTGGTGAGTTGTATTTAGGGATTGTGGAGGTCTGGCCAGCAGCAGTTCACCTGCTGGAGCCTTGAGCTGCTTCTCCAACACTTCTGATCACTCAAGCTGCTTTTTCTCATGCTGCTGCCAGAGAAAAGTCTGTGTGAGCACCTGGCACAGAACAGAGCCTTCTGCTCATAAAAGATGTTACATCTGACTGGACTGTAAATTGTTTTGACCTCCAAAAAGAACAGGTCATGGATCAACAGACGTCCTGTAAACTATTTCCTTCCCTCTTCCATCCTGGTTTTGTCCAGGCACATACATCAACCCTGCAGATTAAACATTGTGGAAACATCTCTGGATATCATGACATGTTCCAGAAATAAAGGTAGCCCCACTTTACCTGCCGTGATGCCAGACTCCTGCTCTGTTTACATTCAGGCTCTCCCTCCATCATCAGATCACAGAAGGAAGACAGATCCCATTTAGGGGAGATTATAAATGCACTTTTCTACTGAGTCAGTGCAGTACAATTTAATTGCTGTTTTAATCTACAAATTTTATTCTGCTGTTAAATGTTCAAACCACACTCAGATTTGGTTTTATGTGCTTGTGAATATTCTTTATTTTTCTCTTCCTGTCTCCTCCTCTCAAGAGGGAACTGAATACAAGGTAAAAAACAGCAGTATAATTTATGTCTTTCAGTGGCAAATATACAGACAAACCCTACACTGTGCTATAAACAATGAAAATCAGGTCCTCTGTTCCACATTGCAATAATGCACAGAGACCTTTTGTCCTCACAGGAATTTGATGTTCTGAAATGGATTTTAAGCATAAGGTCTCAATTCATTAAACCTATGACATTGTTCTCAAAGGAAAAAAAAAATATTTACTTAATTATAGCCCAGTCTTCCTGTTTGCTTGCTATTAGCAGGCTGAAAGAGTAATTGGGGTTTTTTTTACTCCTGGTCTGCATGGGTTTCTTGAGTAAAATAACACTATAAACCCTATTAGGCTGACTAACAGCTCCATTAAAAAGAAGCTAAGGATCCTACTTCAAATTATGGAGGGTGAATTAATTAGTTGGGTTGGCAACTAGCTGTAAGAAGGGAACAAGCCCAAATCAGCTGCAAATATTTCTGCTGGGAAACTGTGACCTACCTGCCTCAGGAAGCAACTACTACACCAGGTATCACTGGCCTGGGACAGCAAACAGAAGAGGTGAATTTCTGCTTTTGGATTAGATTCAGTGGTCACACACACATGGCTTTTGAAAGGAGCTTAGAGAAATTCACAGAGTTCAGACTTCTACTATGAAAAGTGGGTGGGAAGGGTTTGTTGCCTTTTTTTTTTCAGTAAGAGGAGGAAATAAAAAGCCTCAATACTCATCAGCTGTGCCCATAAGTTTCCAGGGCAGAAGTTCTAGTTCTAATGTCAAACAACAACAGATTAGTTCTGCACTGCAGAGAAAGTTTGAAGTAGAGGCGTAATCCAAGAGTTGACTCAATCCATGCTTCAAAGTATCACACTCTCCCATCTGTAATCTTTTTCCTCTATTTTCTATTGCATGACCTGTTTTGGCATAGACCTTTATCTGTAATCACAAGCTACATACTAAAATAACCAACATTTCCACCACAAGAACCAAACTAACTCCAAAGCTTCATCTGTTGTTTTTTGCTTCCTAGGATTATAAATTTAAAAAAAACCAACTTGTTGGAAGTTCTCCCCCTCTGAACATACTGCACATTTCTTTCTGTTTATGTTGCTTGTTAAATATTTTGGCCCAGTTTAGAGTAGCTTAGAGACCTCTACATTCCAAAATAGTAAATACTCCTTGTAAAAGTTTTTTTTTTTCCTCTCTACCCTCCTTGGGTAAAGAAAAAAGCTTGAACAGCTCTCTGAGTTTGGTAGTTTAAGGGGTTATTTTCTAGGGAAGTGTAAAAGTGTTTTGTGTGTGTATATGTTAGTAGAATGCACACAGCTTTTACTACAATGAGAGCTCGAGGGCTTTTTGGAGCAACTCTTGCATGGTTACCAAGAACTGAAATGGAGATAATGCAGAAAAAACCCCTTTTTGTCAGAGACTGGAATCTATTAAATTTCAATTTTCTATGCATTCCAGTTTAAGCAACTTGTACCACAGGGAACCAAACGTGTTTGGCTTGGCACCGCAGTACCAGAAGCTGCAGAACAGATAAGGAAGAGAGCCAGAGGGAAAATCTGTTAGCAGACACATATAAAACACTGACTCCTTTTCAAGAACAGGTAGGAATCCTTGTTAATAAATACACTTTTCATCTTACTTTGTCATATTAGCTAATCTCAAGGGATGTTTTTGAACCACAGCCAGAGCTGTGTAGCAATAGAATAGTTTGTCACATCTAGGAATAAACAGCTGATAATGGAAGCTGTTGACAGCTTCTGCCCCCCATCAGAGTGTCTTATATCTTCATGCTCACATACTTGCACTTTCAATCACATCACTTGAAAGGACTCCCATGAAACCTGTGTTATGTTAATCATCTCTCACTTCCAAGCAGAAAAGAAGCTCCATGGCCACCAACAGTGTAAAACACCTCAGATTTTATTGCAAAACATGCAGGTGGGATTGACCATCTCTGAGGAACTGGACATGTGCAAGCAGAGTGGCAGACTTAAATGTGTCTGCATTTTAACTTGTCTTTTTTATCTCTTACACCATTAAGCCTTCTGATACTATTATTTAAGAAAATAAAGTGACTGGCTTATTTCATATTAAGGAATGTAGAACTGTTCCAACATAAAGTTGGAATAAAAAAATCGATGTATTTTAATGCAGTTGTAGTCCCCATTTCACCTTATCAAAAGCTGTTTTCTGATAAGAAATATTTTGAAATTCTACAGAAAAATACATAATTGTTAAAACAGGCAATACTGTATTTTCAAAACAGATTTATGTTTCAGACCGTTCCTAACACAACACAAGCAAAAATACAAATAAATCTTTATGCAAGTACCTTTATGGATGTTATAGACACATATAAGACAAAGCACTGCAGGCTGCTGGTGGATGAGCACTGAGTTTAACTACTTCATTTGTCTTTTGCGGGAGCATAACAGACATCCTGTGGCATTAGGATATTCGGGTAACCTCATGCCCAAGCCTTTCAGCCCAATGATTTGAGGAGAATAATGTGCTACTGGAGACACATGTTGCAAAATGCCCATTTATCAAATACCAGGCAGTCTGGCAGAGTATTTCTGTTCCACTCACGACATACCTGCAGGTGATTTTATAGAGGGAAATGTCAGGAGAAGGAAAACACCCAATTAGGACAGAACCTTAAGGAAGGGCAGAGGCTAACAAACAAGAGGAGGAGCACAGTGCTCACACATTACTTACACACTAACAGAAGCTATAAAATCTAATAAGAAGAAATAGCCTTCTTGATAAAAACTCCCACGAGTAAGTGAGAGAGATACTCTCTTCTGGGAAGGGATGGAGAGAGAATTGTTTTCCAGAGCTTTCCTCAAATACTGTTCCACTTAGTGACAAGTAGTGATGCTAATGAAAATGCCTTTTCTGTAAAGCTTATAGAAACTCAGCAGAGGATTTTTTGAAGGCACTAAAATGAATGCCATGATTAGGCTTATTCTCCAGTAATTTACATCAATTAATTCATTAATTAATTTCATTGTAGCCCTGTTGTATACGCAGTTAATTATTTTTAATTTTTTGTATCATCATGTCACTTGCTACAAATGGAGATTCCATGAAGAGCTCAAATGCCCCAAATCTGAACAAAAACTTTCAGTCTTTCTGTTGACAGGCAAATTTTCTTCCTCTTTCCCATGAAGTCACATGAAATATAATTGACTGAAAACATTAGAGTTAGCTTTAAGAGAAGGCATTTATTTAAGCTGTGATATCTTTCACAATACATAGCCAGAAAAATGCTGTGTACTATTAGAGTATCTTTAATTCATCTCCAATAAAGTAAAATATTTTTCCTATAGATCTGGGGTGGTTTTTGTTAATTCCTGGAAAGCACCATCATTAAAACATTGAGACACTTGAAATGGATGAATTAGTTTCAAATATGTCTGGGTAGTTCTACTAAGGAAAGGTAGTACAAAAGCATTTTTCACTGGTCATCATTAAAGGCTGCCAGTTTGCTTAATCTGATGATCTAATAAAAGGTAATTTTAGTTCCAGGTCACAGAAATCAGACCTACTCAACACATACATAAAAAGGAAAGCTGGTAGAAAGACAAAAATATCCTTAGAAATGTATCTTGTGTTTAAGGAGCCAAAGTTTTCAAAGCAACTAACTTGGAGAAACACTAGTTTTAATAGTTAATTGGAAATATCTGTGGCATCACGTAAAACCAACAAGATTATGCTTTTTCTTTTATCAGGATTCTCACTTAAGAGCTGATATAATTTCAACTAAGTAATGATACTATGCAACTTTTCCATTTCTGAGGTCTGTTCCTCTATTCATATCAATGGACAAGGTCTAGTAACCTTCTCCTTTATTTCTCAAATCACATGCCTCATGAGACACTTCTCACTTTTACTCATGTGAAGATCAATCCCTATAACTCCAGTCCTGATCACTGCTTTTAGGGTTTTTTTTTTTTTGGCTGCAAAATCAGGATGGTACATTTATGGTGCTTTCAGGGACTAAGTTATCCAAGAGAGTTGCCATAAAAAAATAAGTCTTTTCTACCCTCAAAAAAAGGATTATTTTATTTCTGGATTTAAGAAGTGTTTATGAACACTTGCATAGGAATTGTTACACCAAGACAGCAGATAATATTTCATTTCTATAAATTTCTATGACTTATTCTGGTATTTAAGTTTCCAAAATTGGCATTCACTGTAGTGACCAATTTAGGAATAAAGAAAGTGCAAGAAAATGTTGCTAACTTTTCCACTTTGGAGATTCATACAAAGTTTCCAAAGCTATCCACAGGCAAGTTCTAACTCCCAGCATCATTTCTGGATTAACTTTTATGTAATTTCTGTGGTGTTGTACAGGCCCTTTCCACAGCCTGTGGGACAAATCCCAAAATCAAAAAGTAGAGTTGGGAAGCCATCCAAAGGTAACTAGATATGAGTGGAACTGTTACCTTCCCAGGTGGATACGACTGCCCATGGATGGTTTTGGAACTGCTATAATTACTGCAAATTTTGATTCACATTTTATTCTCAGCTGGGCTGTTTGCTAGCAATCTTTTATCATTTGCAATATACAGAGCCTGCTTAGTTAAAAACAAGAATGGTACTCTACAAAAAAGAGCCTCAAATCGGCAAGTGCCAAATCTGCAGCTCAGACATAAATAAGACATTTATGTTTGCTTAGAAAGAAGGTGGGTTTAGTTTATTTTCCTCCCACAGGCTGACTTGAATACTTGAAGACTTAAAAGAAAAATATCCAAACCCTTAAGCTCCACAACCATGAGGTCAAGGTCTTGGCCATATTAGAATGTAAGGCATAAAGGGTATACACTGCAAGAGCAGCCAGGCTTAAGAAAAATAGCTGAAACATAAATTTACTTCAAGTTTCCAGGTGGCAGAAGGTATTTAGGTGGAGTAGCAAAGGGAGGCCATGGCCTCAGACAGATTGCACCTCAAATGACTCTGTTATACCATGTAATTTCACACAGCTAGGAGTGGCAAGGAATAATTGTATATTAGCCTGTCTGACAGAACAAAACATGAGAGATTGCAGCCTCACCACTCTGGCCACTCAAACTGACTTTCCCTTGGGCAGACTGTGTTCTGGTCCAGGAGAATGTCCTGAGTGGTCCATTTTGATTTCAGTAAGCGGCAAGAGATAATTATCCTGCTCAGCCAGACCTTCTGAACAACACAAAGTTTTAAATATCTTTTAAAAAATGGTGTCATAAAATTAATTCCTTCTGATGTGAGGAGAATCAAGCTGTTTAAGCCATGGGAAAAAATCAGCTTCCAATATCATTACCAAGAGCGTGACAATGGCAAAGTAGAAAAAAATTACAAAGAACACCAGAAAAGCAAAAAAGAGTAGCAAGTATGCAAAAGTAATTTTTGGAAGGATTATCTCTCCATTTTTATAATTCAATAGCATTTGTAATAAGAACATCAGAGTTGGCTTTCCATTAAGAAGCTTGCTTCAGCTTTCGTATTTTTCACATCAGCAATATAAAAACCACAAGTGGCTATAGATTTTATTATAAATTAAAATATACACAACATGAAGGAAAGAAATACTGAAACTTCCAAAACCACAACTACTTCCAACATAACTTACAGTAATTAAAAGTGTCTTTCAAGTGTCACTGTCATCAAGGCACCTCAATAAAAATAGTCATAGTAGGTTAACAGTGGGACCCTGTTAAAAATATTCAGAGACTAATTTACTCGGTTCAGAATGAAATATATCCCAGGGTGCTCTTTGTCTTGCACTGACCCGTGGAAACTTTTTGGCATTTCTTAAACACTTCCTGCCAGGCAGCACAGATTTCCTCCTGGATTTGTATGGATAACAGAGTCAATACAAATCCAGCCTACTTGCCAGTGAAGGATTTCATTGGCTGGAAGCCTTGGAGAGAAGCCAAGATGAGCTCTACATTTCCACTTTACTAGGAGATGCTGCTACCTGGGTCCAGGAGGAGCACAAGGGAACATAAATGCACCAGAGATGTGTGAATGTGCTCTGTTCCTGCTCTGCTTTGTTGATTTACTGCTTACCTGGCAACAGCAGGAACACAGAGGGTTCATTCCAATAGATATTTGTTTGAACATTCTAAAACACATCCCTGCCCCTCCCAGCAGAAAACAGAGCTGTATGATAGAGAAAAGAAACACAAATGATGCAAAGGAATCAGGGTCAAAACTGCCTCTCATTAAACGCTGTGTTTGAAGGCAGTTTTCCTAATTGTAAGGGCTACGCATGATCAATATTGCCCTTAAATATTTATTTCTGTCTGGTTTTTTCATTCTTGCTAGTTTATCTGCACTAGTCTCAAAAGAAATAGTAGCATTGTTCAAGTTTCACAAAGTGACCACTCAAACAGCATCTGCAGACCCTGTGCAGATCTTCCCCTGCTGACAGGAAAAGCTCTCACATGAACTAGTATGTTCAAAATCACCAGAGAATCCCAACAAAAGGAATAGCTCCCCAAAGACTGTCATTTGGAGTTTGTTTCCTCCTTTCTGGAGCTCAGACTTGTCCTTGGTGACAGAGGCAGAGCACTGACACACTGTCTGAACATTAACAATTGGTATTTCCCACTGCACACCTCTGTTCCCCTCATTACTGCAGGAGCACAGCGATGCCACGAGCCATCCTCCATCACCTCCTCCTATAAAGACATTATCTGTCGGCAATTACATTTATAATTCAAGGGAAAGCAGGTGGTAGCTTTGAAGTTAATGAGAACAGAACACAAGCAATGTTTTGTTTTCAGATTAAGAAATCCCTGGAGAAATGACAGCTTTGTAAAATCACTTGCAAAGCCAGGCTCTGCAGCAGCAGCCCAAAACCTGAGCACAGTCAGAAAACCTTGCTGGGATTATTCCCACAGAGCATGAGCTCAAACAGCAATCAAATCATCTAAAGCCAAATGCAAAGGGAGTCTTCATACATCAAATGAGAATGAGATCTTGGGAAATCATGTTTGTTAAGAAAGTTTTACAAGATGAAAATGAGGAAGGAGCCTTAGTCCTACAGCAGCTATTCAACTCCTGAGTTTTTCCTCACTAATACTTTAGGGTTTTGCTCCTTTCACAAGGTTATCTTCTCAGTGCTCTCATTTCTTTCTTGCTGAGCTTAAAACGTTCACTGTCATGGACCTCTTGTATCTGTTGGTTACACAGAAACTTTTTGAGCCTTCATCAGAAGTTGTTTCTAAAGATGATATCAACCAATCTAGATAACAAAGTACCAAAAGCGGTTTTAAGAGTCAGAAGTTCCACTGTACCTTTTCACTGTGGGACCAAACATGTTATTGCACCAAGTACGTAATTCTTTAAACTTGCAGGACCTAAGAAACTCAGAACTAATACCCATCTCACTTCATTTCTATTGACTTCAGAGTAATTATGCCACTATTAGAGTGTCCTAAAACCTCAGATTCGATTTCTGAGTTTTTTAAAGGAACGAGCTTTTCTGTCAAGAAAAAATTCCACCACTGGGATGTATATAAAAATCATACACAGCAAAAGAAATGAACCTCAGTTTAGAAGAACAACTATTAAAAACAAAACCATGCTATACACTAAGTTAATCCCAGAGACACTAATTTGAGTTATTTCAAGCTTATTTACTTTTTCTGCAGCTTTTGTTCCCTGTGCTTATGTTGTGGCCTATTTGTTATTCTGGGTAGGAGTGAAATAAATTAACTTCTATTCTGAGAAGTGTTTTGACTGCAATGAAGTACAAATTAATGGCATAATTGACTTATTGCAAGTCAATATCAACATTATTACAACAAACTTCTATCTCAAGAAATAAAACTATGTAAAATGTTTTCAAAGAGGAAATATAGATAGGCAGAAAACAGCTGTTCAAACAACAAAGATGTTATATTAAAGTCAAATCTTACTTCTTGGACAGTGTTAAAATGGCTACGATAAATCACAGGTAATAAAGACCTCAGTTTTACAGTTTCTTTGAAAAATGGCTTCTCTGCAAGTATAACACAGACAAATGACATCCTTCATTCACCCTAAAACGACCCAGAACACATGAAATGCTGCATTCCAGCATTCTGTGAAGCTTCCCCAGGACTTCATTTATGCTCTCCTTACTCATGCCAGGCCAAACTGCTCCTAGCTAAAAGCAATTCTGGCAACATGGATGGATCCTGCCCATGAGTTTGTGTTTTAAATTGAAACCCACGCAGAAAGTTTGTACTAATCCATTTGCAAAGCCAAACTAACTTGTGTGAAACAGAATTTTGCTTTCAGAGGTCAGGGTAAGCTCTTGCTAGCTGCAAGGAAAATCCCATCCACTGATCCTACTGCTGCATTGGGACCTATAGAGAGAGGGTTTCACAAATATATAAAGTTAACATAAGGACTGAGTATGAAGTTCCTCCAGCTAATGTTTCAAAAAAATTTCTGAGAATGCACTGTAATTTTAGTTTGCTTTAAAATATGGTATAATTATTACTCTCCAGTTCAATGCAACCAGTGCTTTGTTCTCAGTGCAAAAAGACCCCATATTTAGAACAGATAGTTCTTGTGTGTGGCTGTCAGCTGACCTGATCAAACACAATATTAATATCCTCTTTATATACTGAGGAAAGGAGAGTAGCAGAATTTCCATATTCTAGGGCTTCAGACACTATGAAATAAGGCAGAAGCGGTTGCAGTGAAAGGCTGTGATAAGAGAATATCCTGTGTCAGTAGAAACAGAAATCTCTAAGTCCTATTCCCATTCCAAAGGTCTGCATGCATTTAAGTTTGGCAAAAGGTTCCAGCATTTCCCCTGGACTGGATGCAGAAATTGTGTTCCACACATGGGTGTTCCTCAAACCCCACCCCAGCTGCTTACTGCTCCTGATCTTGTATGAAAAAACCATCAGTGTCCTTAGGACAACTTGTTGCAGCTCAGAAACATTACAATATTCAGTTCTCCAAGACTCTTACCTGACATCTATTCACATACTCAAAACAACGTGAGACAACAAAACCAGAAAATGTTGCTCTGATAGATAAAATTCCAGAACAAACCAGTACAACCCACACTACATGCAGTAAACCTATGGGCTACATAGTGGCCCATGCAATTTCTTCACAATTATTAATACTCGAGGCTGGAAAGGTACCATCAAGGCAAGCAGGCTCCTGAAGATGGCAATGGAGCACAGGTTTAGTTCCATACCCCAGCACTTAAGTTCCTTGACTCCTTTTGCTTCCTTATCTCATCTTGTTGTCTGTGCAATGGTCCTGCAACATCCTGTTATTCTGATAGAGGTTAAACAGGGACACAGGAAATTCTCAGAGTTTTCTCCTTCCTGTTTTACTGTCAATCTCTTTCTCTCACTGTTCATTTATTCTCAGTTGTTCTCAGATTTAAACAGTAATCTAATCTTCCACTCTAATCGTGCTTAAGCAGCAAAACTGCAGCTTCTTGTGAAATCTAGCAGCACACTCTCCATTTTACACACAAAATGTCACTGAATTCTGAGACAGTACTCTGCACTTCAGATTTTGAAGCTCGAGACCCAAAATAACTTTGCTTCAAAATCTCTGTGAAAAATGTCTCTGCCCTGCCACTGGAAACAGACTCTCAGAAGATGCTGCAAACTTAATTATGTTAAGCCTTTTAGAAAAGGAGATTTAAGTTTGTTACCTTCTTGTCCCCAATAACTTCAGTAGTGTGGTTGCTCTCTAGATGCTGCACATGATTCAGCTCAGCTCACCACAAACCTCGTGTTGTGCCTTTATCATACAGACAGCTCCCTTAGGCACAAAATGGGAAAAGCTATAGAATATATAGAATAGAATCTATTCTATCTGTAGTGAGAGAATGCTATCCTCATGTAAAAATAGGGACTGAATGTAGGCAAGTCAAACTGGGCATGTAATGATGAGAAGAGAAGCAACTACCTGCACAACACCCGCTCAGGAATTCCGGAATTCCTAGTACTTCATACCATCACGCCACTCCCTCAGAATTAGACTCTGCTGGGAGTAAAGGACAATTTGGGAAGGTGAAACTCCCTTCTGGCACTCACACTAAGTCAATGAAGGTGTCACTTCAAAGGACTGCAAACAAATGAAAAGTTAGAGTAATTGAGCATTAATTGTTTCTCGTGAATCATTAGAAAACAGAGTCCTGACAGATATTTCCCACATCATTTCTGGAGACTGTCTCAGGTTGAACATACCCTGCATGCACAGGCTTTAACCCAATTCCCCGTTCAAGCTATAAAATCCTTCCAGTAGCTCAGTAAGACAGCTCAACTCAGATCTCAAAAAACCCTTTGTTGTACTTTAGGTCACATTTCAAATATGATAATGCCAGTTTCCAATGGCTGGACCAATGGTTTCAGCAATTCGATCAATAAGAAGGTGATGTCATATTTAAGACATGTTATTTATTCCATCCTTTTTTACCCTTTTGGAGTGTATTGCAAAAATACGACAAAAATTTACTGCTGTAACTTGAGAGCAGGTGGCTGATCATTATGTGAAGCAGGTCTTGAAAGTAATTCAGTTGAAGTCCTACACTATCCAAAAATATCAGATATCCCATTTGTTCCACAAGAGGAAGGCATCTTTAATTTTAAAAGTACCAGTCAAATTACATCCTTCTCAGATTTAGTTTATATCCACACTTCTAATTATCCAGAAATACTCAATTTTCTTTTCATTTTTATAAAATCACCATTATGCAAATAAATGATGCCACTTTGTCATATCCTTGCATTTACTTCAACAATCCTCAAAGGTACATCATTATTATTTCAAGCATGCTTTGAAGATTTCTCACGTTTTGAACTTGTCCCTTACCAGGTAATCAGTAAAAAACAGTCTCAAGAAAATGATGAAATCAAGTTTAGCAAAAAATATCATAATAACAACATTATTCATTAATAACTCCAGGTTAAAAACATTGTAAGACCTAATGTTTATTATTTTTACCACTTGAATCTGCCTAGAGGCAATCAAATCCTATGTTATTTCTTATCTCTTCAGCAAACAAGGAGCTCTGATTTCTGCTCATCCCACAAGACACATCATACATGTGGACTCTTAGGAGTGTCATTAATTAACACTGCTGCTGGCAGAGATTGCTTAGTTGTCTAGGAGTGGAGATATTTTTCAGAGTTGCAAATATCCCTTCACATTTAAGAGCAGCCCCTTGGGCCTTTAATGACACATATTCAGTATTGCAGGAATCTTGGAAAATTCAATTGTCATAATCAGCCTACTCCATTCAAAACTGTTCATAGACAATAACCACTATTCATCTTGTGAGGGAAATACATAGAGGTCCAAAAGGACAGTCCATTGACATATTGGCCTGCTACAGGGCATGCCACAGAAGGAAATTAAGTCTCTTAAAAACAGAAGAAACAGAACATCTGATGAAAAGTGCAGCTCATATGCCTAACAAATGAGAAATTTAATAGATTAAACTTAGCCTATGCTGCCATTGATTTTTCTACAAGAATGAATATGGCAACATGCATGTTGTCAACTATCCCCTGACATGGCTCATGATGACAGAAAAAAAAAAACTCATTCTGACAGAAAAAATTCTGTGTGTAATGTAGGGGTTTGGTTCCCAGGGCAAGGCTACCTAAGGCAAACCAACACCACTAATACCCACAGTCAGAGTTATTTACATACTGAAATTGTTTTATTTTGTTCCAAAGAGATTTTATGAAAAACTTAATTTCATCATAAAAACATAAGAAAATTACCAACTCATGGCTGGTGGCATAGAGGTGGCCAAGTCCCACCAGTTTACACACGTTGCTGTTCTGCGTGAGATGAAGGGAGAAAAATTTTAGAAGCAGATTCCTCCTGAGCTCATGTACAGAGCACAAAAAACTGCATTTTGAGAACACATTTAGAACCCAGCTAATCAAAACCTCAACACACACTACTCTCTGCGATGACAGAAACTAGACAGGCCAAACAGCAAACCACCTTGCCCAACCAGTTGCTCAAATAGGATATAAATTACAGAGCATATGCTGCTTTTCAAACAGCTACCCAGAACTTCAATGCAGTGAAACAGAAAAACATTTATTTCCAGCCCTGGAGACCTATCTGAAGTTATTGGATATACTTTGGCTTCCATTTCTCTGAAAACAGATTAGTTTGTACAAACATGGTCAAACCAAAAAATTACAATATCATAAGCCTGGCCTGAAGTCCTTGCACCTTAGAATTAGAGCCTGGAGGAAAACCAACTAGCAAGAAATAATAACCATGAAGGTCAGGGGCACTCCATTTTTACACAGAGACTTTGTCAGCAGCACCTGGGAGAGAAGGAAATCTATTCCTCAGCCTTTTCAGCCAGATAAAGCCAAGTGTGTAAGCCATCCCATCCAGTGGCACAGTCTGTTAGAAAGTTGAAGATTTTATCTCAGGACCTTTAATGGCATCTGTGTGAGAGCCTAAAGCCTTCATACCAAAGACAAAATGGGCACTGGCATTTGTATGGAGGTAAAAATGAAGCCATAGCATTATATTTAAATCAAACTTCTTTTACGACATTTATTGTTCATTTGAAGTGGGACACAGCCTTAAAAAGAGCCAGCATTTCACATATTCTGAACTATTTTTAAGCTTACATACAAACTGATGAAAACTGAATACACAGTATTCAAATAACTTCTATAATTACACAATTGCAAACCTAAAGGTAAATAAATTGGATTCCTCTTTGCCTCAGTCCTGTATTTTTTAAACACCCTTATCTAAACAGGAGTAGGTGATAGCCCCCAAATTTCATTGAAGCGTAAACCTTTGGTTCGCTCCTGCCAGCCATCACTTAATTTAGACTTCACCTACACATAAATCCAGACCAGTTTGCTAGGTCTGAATTTTCATATTACATTTCAGAAACAAGTAATTCAGGATTTACCTCAAACTGCATGTCAATCACACTCAGAGCTAAGCTATGCCATCAAATTATGTCAGCCATATGAGCATCTGAGCTCACAATTTCTGAAAACCATCCCTGAGAAAATGTCTTTTTCTCTCTCTCTCTCTCCATAGCACTTCACCACTTTTACTGAAAAAGCAGTCCTGTCTAAAATAATGGTACAAGTGGAAAATATATTTCTTATTCTTTCTCTTCAGGGCACTGTTCCTTTCCCAGACATGAGGAATAAAAGGCTTGGTAGGTATTTCTATTCCCTGTGGAACTAGCCCCTTCCGTAGTAAAAAGCCAGAATAGAGAGTTCCAGTTGTCTAATATATGTCACTGTCCTGCATCACTGCACTGATAAATAAAATTTTATGACTATTTGAGACCTGCACAGCAGTTGGAAAAAAACCCCATGTTTACTATGTGATTCATATTACAAATAAAGACCAAGGATATGGGAAACTTCTAAGGAAAGCAAGATGGTGAATAAAACCAAGAAGAGCCTGATCTAAAATGAACACTTAATTGCTCTATTTAATGGATTTTAAAAGAAATACAACTTCCTCCCATACAAAACATTTCAGGAATTCCTAAAGATTGCCCAGACTCAGCAAGATTAATTTTTTTTTGTTTCCATTGATGTTTCACTAATGCTTAGTGTGTTTAGGAAGAGGATTAACCTGCAGCCTTAACCCAGATCAGCATCAGATTTCAGAAAGCCTCTCTATAAACATATTAAAGGTTTTTGATTTGATCTGAATGAGAAATAAGTAAAAATCAATGTAATTTAAGATAATATGAAAGCAAATGGAGCAAATATGATCAATGAGCTGACAATCCTTAGAAAAACACCAGTGATTTATAGCAACACACAGTTACAGAAAACTTGAGGATTGGTTGTATTCCTTTGAGTATGAAAAACAGCCTCCACATTTGCCCAAGTCCAATACCCTGCCTGGGTTCTTTTAAAACATTTTGCACAGGGCGGGTTTAAGGTTGAACACCAAATGTACTTATTGGTAGATATTTGATGTTACACAGTATTTTGATTTGGTGTGATACATCAACATACTGTAATCACAATAAAAGCACAACATGAAAACTGAAGCATACAGTTCAATCAATACAAGTCAATTCTCGTTACCAGCCTTTTTATGCTCATCATCATTGCACTGGACTTCTTTTCTTTGCCAGTCACTTACTTTTCATCCACTGTTATTGAGCTGAGCCAAGTATAGGCTGCCTCCATGTTGATCTGGGAGCTTCTTTCAATTAACTTGGGCAAACACATTTGCACAACCAGTTGAGCCACTCAAATGATACAGCTAGTTTATCAAAAACAGAGGCCACCATGTGGTGCCCTTTCTTTTGAGGTAAATTCAGCATGGTTTGGGGGTTTTTTTGGTTGATTGTTCAGTCTGGATTTTTGTTTGTCTGGGCACATACACCAGAAACACTTCGAAACCCTCTCAAATATGCAGGAAAATACAGCCAACATTATTAGCAGCCAGCCCAGGATGGACACAGACAAGCACTGGATGAAAAGTACCAAGTACTGAGTGCGAAGTGTCACCCTTGATCTCCAGCATCACCACAGCCCACCTACATCTCAACCGGCCTTTTACACACTGTGATGCACTTCCAAACTTCCAGTTCCTCTCTGTCTGCACATCATCACACATTTAGGCTTGGACTGGTCTAGCCTTTGCCTACAGACACCACAAGTCTTTAAAAATTATGCCAGCAGACAGGCTACCCATTACCTGTCTGCCCATATCCTGACCTTAGGATATCTGTAAAACAGTCACATAGCAACACATTACAGCAACTACAGTTTTTACTAAATAATTGGAATAATATCGTGCCTCTGATCAGTCACATTATGAGCTGTGTTTTCAAAGAGAAAATTAAACAACGTTCACACTAACTCATTTTGAAATGAAAACAAGGAATAAAAGGACTCCAAGGAAGTGCAAGAATCATACTTCAGATAATCCATAGCTAGGCTGCCACATACAGCAAATTCTGTCCATTAGAATTTCCCCAGATTTAGGTCAATGACATTTGTCTGATATTTCTACTTCGGAGACATAGAGTGGACAATCTATGTGTCAGTTTGCCTGTGAAATATTAGGAAATACTTAATCCATTATTTTAAGAATTAAGTTCCAGGTTGAACTCAGAGCAAGTCTTTCAAAATACAAAGCTACAGAATTTATATATTTGAGGCTGAGAAGATGGCAGCTTCCCTGCAAGGAAGTTGAATTTGTTACTGTCCATTAGGGGAAGAATGAAAGCATTACTAATATTGCTACTTGAGCTTCACACTTGAAAAATGTTTGTCCCCCTGAAAACATGGTGGATTATTTCAAGTGATCCAAGTGCCAAAGCTGCACTGTGGTAGTCACTGAATGCTCAGCATGTTTGCTTTCCAAGGGTTATTTACCTTGTTGTTCAGGAAACAGATCTTATCCCACAAAACTAACCTTTATTATCTCCCTCTGAAAATGTTTGTTCACTCAGCCAACAGCTTTTATAACAACTTTCACCTCTGTGAATATTTACCCCATGTAGCATCTCATAGCCTCTGGTCTTGGAGCTGCACAAGCCTCTTGAAACTGTCTCACTTCACATGCAGAATTTTTATATTTCTGTATTTTTGTGCATGAAATTGATGTCTTTTCCTCATTACTGTCACACTGCTGTTTCTCCAGTTTTTATTAACTCCTTACTAAAGAAATTACCTGGACACCATGTGAGGATATTAAAAGTGCAGAGCTCCCAGCCCATTTGGTGGGACTAAAAATAGCTAAATAACTTGTAGACCTGAATTCCTTGAGCTTGAACTAAAATACTCTCTTCCCAAATACCTGCCAACTGAATTTCGTGGAAATCACAACGCCCTCCTTAATAGAAAAGGCCTTCTTCACAAGAACTTTTTACAGAAGCAACTTTTTTATTGAGCCCAAGTAATCGGAATGCACGACGAAATTCCACCCATATAAGTTATTAGCACCACCACAACAATTTTAAAAGTCTGTTTGCAAAACATAAAACAGCAACTATTCAGAAAACTTCTGAATCATACCAAATTTAAAAAAAAATTAAATGGTAACAAAATCAGTGAATACTAAAGGGTGTTAGGAGTAGCCAGCAAGCTTGAAGGATAAAAACATTAAGATTTGATGTGGTCTTATCACAGAAATGCTTTTTTTTTAGTTCATTGTATCTTAAATTCAAAGTTCATTCCTTCAGCCTAAAGTATGCCATATTCTTTTTTTCTGTTTTACTGCATATATTATCACATCACACCATAATCTAGTTCTGCTCACTTTTGAAAACACTACTTATTTAAAGACAGCTTTGCAAGAGTTACTGTGTTGATATTGCTCAATGTATAATCAATATAAACACTGCCATCTCCTACAGCAGATGGAAAGTGCAGTTCTTAAAGTTATAGATTGGTGAGAGGCTGCTCCTTTGGGTTTATCTAAAAGAGCCAGTGAGAAAGATGAGGATTAAAATTCAGCTGAAATTACATAAAAGAACTTACTCAGAGATAAATTAGACTTTTGGTGACATAACCGTTCCATGATTTAATATAGATTATGCTGAAGCAGTAACTTAGAAAGACTTGGGCTATAAGAAATAATTGAGGGGTTTGGAGCTTTTCCCATTTTCTGCTGTGTCTTCACAGGGCAGTTGGGAACTCAACAGAAATTGTAGTTTTCCATAAAAGGGTAACTCTTGCATAGTATCCCTTTAAACTACTTACAGTACATGTGGATAAATATAACACCAATGTGCACCAGTGGAAATTCAATCTAGCTAATGATACAGAATGAGATAGAGAGAACAAAACAAGAGACAATGGGTATGCCGTAACTACAGTGCACTTGAAGTATTAGGAAGTTGTATGCAAAGTAAGATCAAATGAAACCACAGCTAAAGCATTTTAATTAGAATTCAGCAAACTGGAGCTTGCTGGCTTTTCATCAAGAAGAAAATCATTTATATTTCCACCTGGTAAAGGTCAAAATTGTAATTCAAATTTGAGAAGAAAAGGTTTTTAAATACTGAAACTTCCAGCCAAAACAAAGCCCATGGCTTTTAATTCACCATGCTTTAAATAACTAGGCACACTGCACATAAGACTTGAATAAATAAGATGCTGCAGAACTGAGCCAGTACTTGTGCAGCATTGTGAATGCCAGGGTGGGAGTTTTCTGCCTCCTGGATTGAGATCCATAAAAGCTCCAAAATATCAGCCCTGTGGAAACCAACCAGCAAGTAACAGGGTCAGAAAGCAGAAGAAGGATCTGAAGAGGGCTTGTGGCTTTGATTATGGAAAGCTAAACGAGCACATGGAGCAGTTCTCTAAAGACTGCTGCTGCAGCCTTCAGGCAGGATCTGTCACAACTCTGGGCCAGGAGTAGGTGGAAGCAAACCGGGAAGAGGTACACACACAGATTCAAAGACAGTCCAAGACTGCCATAACCCACAATATTTTCTTATTTGTTAATGAAAAAAATCCACTAATTTCCTCATGCACCTGCAGGAGATGTATTATTCATTAATTAACTGGAGGTATCACCAGTTGGCACAGCAATGAAAAGCCCAAGGGCATCGAACTGGAAATTTCAGCAGCTGGGGAAGTTTCAGCAAGGAAATAACCTTGTTATTTCTACTCCAAATAGCAAATAAAGCTGTTTTGTATCTTATTTCAGTGCCATAATTTCAAAGCCAAAACCAAGGAAACAACCACCAATTTTGTGAACTAGCTCTGTTACAAATAATGACATCACCAAAAAACGTGAATATAATACACCTTGTAATGCAACATATTCCCTCATTTTTATTGTGAGCGTCACAGGAAGAAGGGGACAGTACCATTCTGTGTCACTGAAAGTACTGCAGACATCTTTACTAATTCTGCTTTTCTTTTGGAAAATTTTCTGTGAGAGTACAGACTAGTTCTTTTTCCCACACACTGATGTCACTGAGATGCAAATGGGCCATTGGAAATATAGTTACATACACAGATGATTTCTCAGGCTTTTGTATTCTTCATGGGAAACAACTCCTTCACAATCATTTTCTTGGCACAAATAGTCATGTAATAATAGACATGAGCAAATCTCTTTTCAGCTCAACAAATCTCCATGCAAACCAATTTTTCCCATTTCAGAAAAATCCTCCAGGTTTTAATATTATGTGCCAGAGTAATATGACAACTACCTACTCTTAACTAGCACATAATTTGACTCTCAGGCTTTTCTTTGGAAAGGTTCATGGAGTTTTCCCTTGTCAAGCTGGGTGGAAGGGGAGAGGAGTGGGAAGAAGGCAGTGGAAGTCTGAGAAAACAGCTATAGGAATGTCTTAGAATACTGCCATCAATGGATTAAAATCTGTCTCCATGTGTTAAGGGGATGAGAAAAATGTTGTACACTGTTGACTTAATTTAAACTTAGACTAACAGTGATTAAAATAGAATTTTTCTCATTGTTATCCAGACATTTCTTTCTTAAGTTTATACTGATAGAATAATTCCAGTTGGATAAATTAAAACCAAAAGGAAAAAAATTTGCACTATAGTTGCCAGAAGTTAGCTTTCAACTTATTTTGCTGGGCTTACAATATTTTCAGTAGGTGACAGTTGGAGATGAAAGGTAGAAACAAGTCAAACAGTCAGTCTTGGCATCTTGAAAGATTTAAATAAACCCTGGATTACTTTCTCCTAAATAAAGACACCAGCAAGAAAAACAATCCCAATGCCTCTGGAAGTCCTGTGATCTTTGAGTCAGTGACATGTGGTATTACAGTCTAGGCTTTACAACAAACTGGTGTGAATTAGTAGTTTAAAGAAATATGTGTAATTAAGCAGTAAATTATTCATACAGCCATGAACAGCTGCTCTGTAGGATTCAAGACATGATCCATGATATTTATAGAACTATTATGCCTAGTCCTGTTCAAACAACTGGTAAACATTTCAAGTGAAATAATTATTAGAAAAAGAAGAAAAAAAAAAAAAAAGACTTTAGGAATCGTAGCCTCAGCCTCTCTCAAAATAGAAAGGCCTCATTCACCTACATTCTTGCAAATATTACCAAGACTTTGCTGTTTTAAGTTTTGGATAACAGCTATAAAAATATTGCTAAATAAGAAATTTTTTTTAACTTCTAGTTCAGAAAAGACAGAAAATACAGCAGGAGTAATTCACCTCACAAGCAGCATCAAAATGAGGACATGAGAAATCTTCTGATGAATGAAGTTTGCAATACCCTTGGCAGCTGTGTTTTGCCTTCATTCTATAAAAATAACTTTCTCAGAGACAAATTAATAAAATATAACTCATTACATCTGTTTATCTTCCATTCTGAAGACAAGTAAGCTTCCAAGCACTATCATGTCTTACTCAAGTTTCCTTCATTTTTAGTAAGTGTTCATAGCTAAATACAATTTAGTGTGTTTAGAAACACTATCTAGACTATTTACTTTGTAATATTGGCCGAGCTGATTTCTAGATTTTACCTCATGCATTAGTTATATTAGCCTTTATATTACAAAACTATCATCTGGTTTTGAATGTCATTCAGTTTTTCACGTGGTGATTGATAATTAGTTGACAGCTTTTCATAGGGCAAAAGTAATTTTTTAATTTAATATTTTAAAGATATTTCTAGGAAAGGTTATTTCCTTCTTTTAATTTCATTTTTATTTTTAAAATGAAAAGGTGAACTGTGAGACAATCAAAAGAAGGTTTCCCTCTTAGAAAATGTTCTTAGAATGTAACAGCGCATGAAAGGCGAAAAGTGAAAAATCATAGCAATTCTTTTTTAAAACTGTTTTCAAAATGGTTGCTGAGTAATTTATGTGAGAAATAGTATAAAATTATGACAAATTGTTAAAATTATGACATTTTCGTAAAAATCTTAGTACCTTTACAATAATTGCCTGAGATGTTACTGTATAAAGCTGATGTTTATTCTTGCAGAAATGTCCCAAATGTTACTAGGAAAATGTTCGTGGGAAGTAAACTAGAATAATTTAAATATATCAGAGCTCACTGCTGTACCACTTTGAGTTCACAGACCAGATGTCATAAATAGAAACAGAACCCTGGGTAATCCTTTACATAACACACCTATTTATTTGTCCTAAGCTTATTTGTTGTTCTGCTACATCTTACACCAAATTAATCATTTTTTCCCACTGCAATGAGGATAGTAACATTGGCATTGATGAAGAGAATGAAATCCACATGAAATAATCCTGCCCACTCTTGTTTCCAGATTTCTTTCTACTAATGTAAATTCCCGTTTTCAGTTTCTTAAATGCTGTCATTTATTTTCATTGGATAAACCAATCTAAAGCTTATTCACATGCAAAGCTAAATCAGATATTGTTTAATCAATTCTGTTTTATGCCCAGATTTTACTATCTTTGATCACAATGAGCACCATATATCTAAAATTATTTCCACAGATGACAACACAAGTCAAGGGGCAGAATATGGTCTTTAGAGATTATTGGTATACTTAATTTCTGTCAGAGATATCAAGTGTGTTGTGGTTTTTAGCTGTATTTTGAACACTTAAAGCCAGGTTTCTGCTAAATGAGTACGAGCACAAACTCAGGCTGGAGTAGATTTGACACAAAATCATTCTCAGAACAAACATTTCCAGGCAAAAAGCATAGACAGCAATGTGGTAGAGAATCATCTCAGTAAAAGAACATGCAATATTTACCAGCCTAAAGTATTTAAGCTCAAAATAGCAGAAGAGAATTTGCTTGACAACACAAACAGCCAGCACTCAATGCAGAGTACAACCCAAAAGTTATCTCCCAAATACGAGAGGAATGCACACTGAGAGCTCCAGAAATGAAATCTGTATCCACAACCGTCTCTGCAGAGGTAGATAAAGGAACAATTGCTGATGCTTCTCTTGGGCACGTTTTCTTTATTAGAAGGAAGCTACAACTGGGTTAAGAAAGAATGAGGTGAGCCAGTGTGCTCTGTACAAAGCCAACCTACCTTTGCCTGCCCTGGTGTCCTTTGTCACCTGATGCAAAAGGGGAGATTTCCCTACTTAACAGGATTTCAAGGAGTATTGATGTTATCCATCTATGCAAAACCCAGCTGGAGACAAAGGAACAAGAGCAACACGTTTGCCACACTGATCAAAAATAAAACTGCCAGGTCTCCTGTTTTCTTATTCTATTTGTGCTCCCTTTGCCTCCCTCCCCTGGGAGGTGTGATTAAGCAGCAGAAAACATGGGGCTTGGGCCCAAACTTTTGCTTCTCATATCAGACAGAGACCAGCCATTGAAAAGTTACAAAACACAAAGCAACATGTAATACAGCTCCCAGTTCAGTCTTCTCTGAAGCTACAAAACATCCTCAGCCTGAATTCCCTCTGTAATCTGTGCCTATCCTCTCCAGAGGAAGGTCCCCTCTAAGAAATATGGGCATATTAGTGGCTCAGCTGGAATCAAGATACATAATGTAACCCAAAATTAAAACACATCTTTTGAACACAATAGAGAAGGATGAGGCTTGGTTTTTCTCTTAATTCTATTTTTCTTCTTGTTTGCTTCTACTTATACAGTTTATCCTTGGAGATTATCTAAAATAAATCTCTTGACAGATTATCAGCAAAGTCTTAAAACTGACCCAAACTATCAATATTTTAAAAAATTCAGAATGCTAGAAGTGCTAATAGAGAAGGAAATACTTTAATCTCATGATTTGGATCAACATTAGGGGTTGATACAACCCAAAGGTTTGGCAACTAAACATTTAGTGTGATCCATCTGTGAGGTTTTGTTGTTTCCTCAAATTTAGGAAGCTGAACTGAAGCAGTTCTAACCTTGAATCTTCTCATACAATTTGCTTCACCAAGTCTAGCTAGGAGCCACAAGCATTCACCCTCTGTCTCCAGATTTAGGCAGAGGAAGGTCAGCACTTGGCTTTCTGCAGGATACTCCTGGTAAGAACAGATTTCAAGTTAGCATCTCACTCCACACGTATGTAAGGTGGTTTATGAGCCTGAAAATCAAAATAAAAAGCAGCTTGCTAACTGTGATATAAATTTGGAAGGACTTCCCTAGCCTGAAATTATCTGGGTATTTATAATGCATTTATAAATGTAACTTTGGGGTCCTGCCATTCAACTAAGAGCTATCTTGCACAGTAGAAAGCCAAAGTTTCTGTGGAAATAAGATATCTGACACAATGGAGAAAACGTGAAATGCTAATTGCTGCAATAACCTCCAAATGCTTCTCTTCCTTTCCATTAGAGATCCATCTAACACATGGGCTGGCCTGAATGTTCCCTGCTTATGACTCAAAAGGCAAACCATGAAAGAAACTAACATGATGGAAGCTATAAACTGTTGTCTTGGGATAACTATTTAAACTAATCCACTACCTGTACAAAATCTTCTGTCCTTTCCCCCTTCCTATGCCAAGCTTTATTCAGCTTCTATAAGGTTTGGCACATTGAGTAACAGCAGAGTCAGGTATCAGCTGCTCTCTCTGGACCTCAGAATGTGAAAACTTCTAAAAAGTTACTCATACTGGTATTCTTTTTCTCCTCCAGATTCCTTTTTCTTGATATTTCTGAGACAATGTAATAGCAAGGACATCACTGAGGAGTAAAAGGAGGGGCAGAACTGTTTGAACACAGAGTTCTAGCAATTCATACCAGAACAAGGCAGTTCCAAATGCTTTTGTAAGACTGCAGGGACTTATCCCCAGCTTTTTCAAACACAAAGCCACTGAGTACTTGAACAAGCTTTTTACCATGTGCTTCTATTCCATCTTGACATTTTAAGCAAATCTGCTCTGATACATTCAGGGTAAAAGCTTTTCATTGAAAACCACCAACATGTAAGGGTATGAATTTTCACAGACATTTTAGTGACGTTTTCAAGAATATCTAACATTAAAATCCAGAAGTTAGACTGAACTTCAAGATAGACATTGGCCCAGTAGTAAAAACTTCTTCCCAGCTGTTGAAGGCCCAGTAGCTGCTTCTTATTTGGCCATGTTTAGAAAAACCAGGAACTTTCTAGGCTTATGTTTAAATCATAAAAAGAAAAAAACAATTCAAACAACAAGAAAAAAAATGAAAAAAAAGAAAAGGGAAAAAGAAATCACAGAACTATTCACTGGATGCAAAATAAGGTCCCTTCATGTTCTCATCCTAATCACTGAAGCAATTTCTACATAGAAACAAAAAGTGAGGTGCACAGAGGTGCAGAAATACATCCTGACCCTCATTTATTTTGTAACACACGAGAAAAGAAAAGGTTATGCCAATAGTGGGAGAATTTGGTCCTTCCCACTCTTCAGTCCTTTATCATCTCTTTCCCCTTACTGCCACTGTGTGTTAATGGACACAGCAGCACTACAATGAAATCCTGCAATCCAGATGTCAGTGCAGCAATGAGTAGGATCAATTAACTTGCAACCCGTGGGAATAGAGGTGCCAGGTGAGTCAGAAGCCAGCAGAAGCATTATCTGTAAGGCAGCCAAAGTTCCTTGTCACACAGGGTGGCTGAAACCTTTACAGACCTCATCACAGTCAGCAGCTTCCTCACGGGGGGAAGAGGAGTCGCAGGCACTGATCTCTTCTCTGTGGTGACCAGGATCAGGACATTAGGAAATATAAAATTGTGTCAGGGAAGGTTTAGGTTGAATATCAGGAAAATATTCCTCACCACCCGGAGGGTGGTTGGGCACCAAACAGGCTTCCCAGGGAATGGTCACAGCACCAAGACTGAGAGAGTTCAAGAAGTGTTTGGACAGTGGTCTCAGTTCCATGGTGTGAGTCTTGGGGTGGCCTGTGCAAACAGCCAAAAAAAAGGTTTCTTCCCCATTTTGTGAGGTCCTGAGCCTAACAAGGACTTGGAACAGCACAGCAATAGGCTACACAATCCCCAAAGCTCCCCTCACCACTTGTGTCTGTGAGCTGGAGCCATGAATGAAAATAGTATTACTGGGGATTAATTTAAAAACCGAAATAATACCTGAAATAAGGAAACAGATATACTCCCAGCTCAGCTCCAAAGAGAGATAAAGACGCTGCAAAGATGAAGCAATCATTTCCCCAAGGTTTAGCCTTTTTCTCTACAGGCTTTCAGTTAATTCATGTGAAAACAAACTCCTGCTGGGACATCCCTGGCTGCATTGCTCCCTGAGGAGTCGCCAAGCAGTGATATGACAAAGCGTTTCCCAAACAAACCAGCAGTTCTTGATCAACATCCTTTATTTATCAGTGTTTCTTATTAACCAACAATGTATCATTGAAAGGCACAGCAATTAAGTTTCTCAGTGAATAAGTGAAACTTAACCCATCACAGCCAGTAACTGGAAATATTTTTAATTACAATGGCTGTAATAAAGCAACTTATTTTGTCTCACTGCACTTTTGGATTTTGCTGCACTCAAAGAACAGGACTAAGTCCAGAAATTGTATGAGAGGGTTCTCCTGAGCAACAGCAACCCTGCTTTACCTTGCATATGAAGAACAAGTTGCTACAGGATTAGTTCACAATTCCGGTCAGAGTGTCTTGGCAGCAGCTAATGCTCCTCAGGCAACACCAGCCCTCAGTTCTATTACTTAGTAGTTTCAAAATGAACAGAAAAATCTTAAAACCATTAAGATGATGATTTCTCACATTCATGAAGCTGAATATCTGATGAGACTTAAACACCTTTAAGTCACTGGCTACTATAACACTGATCGCATTGCTGTCCCAATTTTAAGGCCTGTAAAACTTCTTCTGAGGATGAGAGAATCATGGCACAGTACTCAAATGGCTTTGATTCAAAGGGTTTGTGTCACAAAAAGCGTGAGTAGCACAGCAGGTGAATTATGGTACAAAATCAGCCTGGGATGTCCAGTGAATTTCACAGTAATTAGACACGCTGGCAGATGGAAGCAAGAAATATATGCATCAGTATGTTAATTGTGCAAGTCTGGCAATGACTTCATCAAGTTTAATCTGTTTAGTTGCCACTCTCCACAGCCTCTGTGACAAGACCACCCCATCTGTCCAGAATTAGCAGACACATCCTCTCCTTCCTCAGTGGGTGTAGCTTGATCAGATAAGCAGGAACTGGCATGGAGAGCTTCAGTTTATTCAAGTGACAGATTCCAAGAAAACAGGTAAGCAGTTTTCAAGGAGACAAACAAAAAAACAATGACAGAGCTTTGAATGTGCACGGAAGTGCAAGAATGCCAAATTACCAGGTAGAGCTGTAATGAACAGACAGTAAAACAACTGCACAATTAGACTACATAATTGTACTGAGTCTGCCTGGGACAAAGAAGTTCATAGAAGCCTGCAAGATGCTGTGGTTTGGAATTATGTCTAAAACCATGTCCATACCCACCACTGCTAAATTATTTCCTGCTAAATTCTCATTTAGATAAGCAGAAGGCACAACGGCAGCAATATCAATGCAAGTATGTATAGCCTCTAATTATTAAGACTATAAGAATACATGGTCCTCACAAACAATACAAAGCGCTGGTTTAAAAGTTTGGATTCAGAAGTAAGCAGGTTCACACTGTCACAACATTTATAACATGTATATTGGGAAAGAACTTGTGTTTCTACTAGAAAAAACATAGAACAGGAACCAACACAAGGCTCTAGTTACAGATTCTCAAGAACAAAACTGAGATCAGCTCCAAAACTTGAACGTTTCTAAGCCAGACAAAGCACTCAAATACGAGCTACAATATTTCAAGCTTACACTCCTTAAAGATTATGCTGGCTGTATTCAGCTTTTTGTGCAAAGTGAGCCACACAGCCATGGAACAGAGGCACAGAAGTGCTGCCACCAAGCCCCTGGCTGGGTGTCCCCTTAGCTGTGTGTCCTACATGCCACATTTTCCCACCATGACATGCCCATGTACAGAGCTACATGACCAGGTTTGACTGTCTGCACAGCTTATCAGAAGAGATGGATCACAAAAATCAATCTCCTGTGCAGTGGAAAGAGATGGGCTCAGCCCTGCAAGGTCTTCTGGGTAATTCCATGCAACTGCCATGAAGCGATTTGCCAGATTTTTTTTTCCTCAAGAGTCAGCCTAGAAAATAGTTGAACAAGCAGCTTTGTGAAATAGGAAGCTAATCAAATGCACATTTGTAATAGGATAAAGGATTACAGAAAGTCTATCTATGAATGAAAGTCAGTTGCAAGTAAGCACTCTAATCAAACTAGTGACAACCCTGAACTAAAAATACTGCATATTCGCAACAAGACCAGCAGCAGGATGGGGTTCACACAGAACTGAGAACTTCCTCCCCTTTTCCCAGTGTGTGGAGGCAAGCAGCCCCCCTTCCCATGCACTTCATCACTACATGAGCAGCCCCAACACCAGCCCAGCCCTTTCCCTCACAGGGAGCACCCAGCCATCCCCCTGGGCCCAGCACCATTCCTTGCTCTGAATTCCCAGAGTGAGCAATATTTTGATCAACTTGAGATTACTGAATAAGAAGGGTTTCCTCAAGGGCACAAGGTTCCCAAGCCCCCAAAGCTGGCTGTTCTGAAGCAGTGGTGAAAAACTAGAAGTACTCTCTACCACTCCATATTACTGTCAGAGTCATCTGAAAAAGCCTGATGAATTTAATTCACAGCTATTTTAACCAAAAATAGCTAAAGCTGTACTCTGACTTCATCCACAACACCTGCCCATCAAACAGGCAAAAGGATTTGTGATCTTACCAGAAGTGACAAGAACTTTTTGACCAGGTGCCCATCACGTCTTGCAGGAAATGAATCAAGGCAACAATTATTGGCATTAACATCTTATTAATGATCAATAACCAATGAGTCATTTTCAGTATACATATGTTCAGTCTCCATAATTTTCTCCTTTCATGTTGTACAATACACTTAAGAACAAATCCATTTTTACAAACCCAATGTGGCACATTTTTTAATGCCTGCACTGAACTACAAAGAGAAGTCAGTAGAAAAATAGAAGTGAGAGAAGAGCTTCGTACCACCAAAATCAGCACTTTATTTTTCCTCTTGCTGTAACCAAGATTTCAGTGGAACACCTAGAAATCACAGAGGAAGCTACACTAAGCAAATAACTTTGAAATCTTTGCTCAGCTTGATGCCTAAAGAGATAGAAAGGTTAACAGCTGTCTTACAGATAGGTGACGAAAACAAATGTAATCAGCAGGTTTTTGGGGGATTTTTGTACAAAACATTTTCTCCTTTGTTGGCAACATTTTCACACAAGTAACTCCCTTCCACACAGAATTACTTCCTTTCATTTTCATCAACAAATTTTCTTAATGAAAAGCACTATCTCTTGCCCTAAATCCATGAAGAATAAACTTGTTTGCCTTCACTAATCCACTTGCCATATCCATTTTACTTTGGAGTTGTTAAAATTTTTCCCTCCTCAGATATTATCCTACCATTCCTAGGAGGAGGGAAAGAAATATCTCCTCTTCAGCCACAAATTCATCACATACCACCTACAATAACAGATTTCTCACTAGGTTCAAAGTATTTTCTTCAGTACCCAGAAAATGGACAAGAAAATAAATCAGGATAAAGGATATATTCTGAAATAACCTGTAATATTAGTCCCTCTCTTCCATGAATATCCATTTTACTTGATTCACTGAATTCCATTGCTAAAAGATAGGTGTGAAACAGCTCTCCTGGATTTTTTAAATTACTTTTGGCTAAAGCAAACGCCTTCCTTACATGCAGTAAAAAACACAGAGCAGTCCCATTTCTGATATGAGCTGACATGACACACTGCAAGGATGTCTCAAGTGAGGCAGGAAACAAATAGCTGAAAATTGTTCCACATTTTCTAAGTTCATTGCAAAGTTTTATTTCTGCTTTTTACAGTTTTACTATGAACACAACAAATATCAATGACCTTTCTGCCTGTACTTTTATGAAAATGCAAAAACACGTCTCATTTCATTCCTTGGTATATGCTGCTTCATTTTCTGAAAAAAGGTATCAATAAATTCACATTTTTAAATAAACCTAAACTGATTAGGAAGGATCACACCAAATGCTGATGCTTAAAGCTGCAAGGATCACCTTTGGTTCTTTTCCTAGTCATAGGAGAAAAATGGGCATTCACAGGGCATGAGTCATCTGGTCCCAGCATCTACCAGATCTAAATCAGGTCAGACAAGTCATGACCTAAAAGCACCCATGCCTTTTCCCTGACTATGAAGTGTCTCAGCTGTCTGGAGCTCAAACAAAGACATCAATGCTGTGCAAATAAAATGGTCGATGATGTGAATCCTGCCTGTTGCGACCAGAGCACATCACGAGGTGTGACTGTCACCCCAGTGTTCTTTACACAAAGCTCTCCCTGCACTACTCATCTTTTGGTTTAGATCTCTCAGTCCAGATGATTAACACCACGTGAATAACAGGTATGTCTGTTTGGCAGCCAGACTGAGAGGATGAAAAAGAAAAATTACATTTAGAGTGTTACAACAAATGTTAAACACCTACTGGGAAAAAACTTCACGTACTAGCAAAGCAGGAAAAAATCTCATGCTAGATCCTAGACTACTCTTCAGAAGCACTTGTGAGTAATAGAAAGAGAAAAGAGAATGAAAAAAGCATATTGTCAACATTACAGGTGCTGGAGGAGGCTCTTTCCTGGCCACAGTTACCTCTCCCCAGTAACTTTATATTTTCTTCCCAAATCACAGAGGCTTTATCACCATTTCTGATTCCATCTTGGAGCCAGCTGGCATTGGCTCTCAATGCCAATGGCAGCTTCTCAAAGCCTGTAGCCCCTCACTACCAAAACCTGGCCATGCAAACCCAATACATTGTGCAATTCAGATGTACCTACACATGCTCTAAATAATGCTATCTGTGTAAAATGAGCATTTTAACCCTGTGCTTTGTTCCCTGCATGTAGTATATTATGAGCACACACCACAGTCAGACCACCTCCATCTGAAGCTGTAGGAAGGTGGTTCTCTCTCTTCAAGCACTGGACTTCACTGCCAGACTGACACAAAAATCATCTGCAACAGCCAGGACTTCATCTGAGTGCTCAATAACACAGCGTTTTTCTTTAAAGATAACCTACTCATACTCTTTCACAATAGTCAAACATCTTAAAAAAAAACAAAAACCAAAAAAAAAAAAAAAAAAAACCAAAAAACCAAAACACACAGGGAAACAGGAAAACCACAAAACTCTTTCAGTGATGTTTCTAAAGAATTAATGTCAGCACTGAGTGCTGCAGTCTCATTCTCCACCTCTCTGAGATCCAGAGAGGTGATGGTACCGATTTTTATCAGAAGTTGTTTAAAACTGTGAAGGAAAATGTCCTTTGTCTGACAATCACACCTACAATTGAATAGATCCTGCTCTGTACAGGAAGTCAGGATGAAATCAAAGCTATACAAGTTTCCTCTCCCCTCCATCAACTCCTCCTGACTAGATTCAGCAATAAAGAATGTTTCCTCAGCTCTAGCTTAAATTAAGAAAACACAGAACCAGTAATTTCAGATAGATGAAGGCTAATTAGTCCTGTTTGAATTTCAGCTGCAAGATTTTGCAGTGGTGGAGTATTGTGCCAGCTTATATGATCGAATACCTGGCTTTAAAATATTTCAGAGTGGACGAAGAGGATTGTAACAGTAATTACTTTGCTAATATCTCACAGGCTAGAGATATTAAGATGCACCTGAGATGTCCTGTCGCTGCAAAAAAGAAGCAAAAGGTCATGTACCCATCTGTCTGCCTATTTATAGGTCAGCAACCAAAACTGAGATGAGATGATGACGATGATGGAGGTGAAGAATTTGGGCAGACCATTGTGCCATTGGGTCAACATCCTCTGCCTCCTAGCTTCTGAGAAGGCTTTTGAAGGAGCTTTCAAAACCTTTTTAAAACATGCCACCTTATTTCTGGTTATTGCAGAAGTTGTACAAGCAATTTGAGACAGAAAGCAATTAAAAACATGCAGTAATTCTGTCTGGAAGAGATTATTTTCTTTTCATGTCAGTGAAAGACTATGTGAATGGGAATGCTGATAGTAAAGTTGATATTATCCTATAAATTCCCCTCTGTATAAAGCTACAGGAACTGACAGGTTTCTGTCTTTACCCCTGTGTTGCAGCAACTACCGAAATTTTAAAAGAAAAAAGGTGGTGATTTGTATCTAACACTTTCCACAGAGCAGAATGAAAGTGACAGGAGAAATGCCTACAGGATACCTATTTAAAGAGTTTTTAAAAACTTGTCTTTCATCACACTGAGCACAGCACTTGCAGAAGTATTATCCCCTTCATTTCCCTACAATATTACCTTGTTATACATTCCAATGAGCAGTCATGTTATAAAACTTCACTCAGTCAGAGTAAGAAGAAAAAAAGATTGAAGCAAAATAGTCAGAGCCATTAAAACTTTCATACCCAGGGGACAAATTTTAATCCTTGACTTCAAAAATTATAGTGTAACACAGTTTTCAACACGGAGATATCTTGGCGGTGCTGTGAGTATTTCACATAATTCCTGCAGAGCAAGAGCTTCCCTCTACAGCCACATCCTGCCTTTAAAATTGCCAAAGTACAGAGGGCAGGATGATGACAGGAACAAGAACAAGTTCCCCTTGCAATAGCTCTGCCTCTTCAGGAAACAGAGTGTGAAGGTAAAAGCAAGAGCTTTACTGTTCGTCAGAAACACGCTGAAGAAAACAAAAGGCTGGGACTGTGGTGTACAGCAAAACAAACAGCTAAAGGCAGGGAACTGCAGCACCTGGGCAAGGCTGAGTGCACTGCCCTTTGGAGCAGGAAGGCAAAGGAGTAGAGAGCACTGGGAGAGAGCACAGAGTGGAGAGACTGAGGCAGCAGGACAGAGGAAAGGATGGTGACAAGGCCTGAGGAAAAGCCAAGGCTACCAGAAGCAAAGGGACACTAATTATAGCAATTACAATTGAGGTCCTATTCCAGAACTCATAGCACTTGTCTGTCTCATCACAATTTCTTACACAGCTTCAATTCTGTTTCACAGCAATGATTTGTTTTACCTGGGTGTTATGTGGATAAATGTGTTTATCTAGAGGTTCAAATTCTACCACCAAGGCAGCAGCTGTGCTGGAACAAGCCTGTGCTTCTCCCTTCAGCATTAACTGCAGCTCAGGCTTTCTACATTGCACCATTCCTTCCCTACCTGAAAATACCTCACTGGCAAGGTGCACGTCCTCCCCAATTAGTGGGGGAACTGCTCAGTCCATGAAACCCTTTGGTTGCTAAGGGACAGCTTCATTCATCCACACTGCAGATAGCCTGACAGTGGGATCAGCAGAATTTCTGTTCAGCCTTTGCAGTTTTTGGATGGATGAACCATCGCATGGAATGAGGCTGCTGAGGGATGAAGCAGCCGTAGCAAAAGCCTTTTGTGCAGAAACTCTGCAGCAGCTGCAGCTATGGGTTCCCTCTAAGCTTTGAACTTGATGTCTGCTTGAAAGGTACATAGTTCTCTGTGCTGGAGGCACTGAAAGATCGGGTCTGTAGGGCCTTCATTTAAGCCTTTCAAATTAGTATTTATTTTATCTTGATATTTCTGCTTCTCCATCCCCCTTCACCTTGAAAATAGATGCATTAGTGATAAAGTTTGTAATAGACCACAGATAAAAGCATTACATAAAAGTATGGTTATAACAAATATTTTCTATTCAGATCAGGATTTGGATGACACTATGTGGACAACATACAAGGCGACCTTAAAGCATAAACTCTTACACTAATATCAACTTGCTTTTAATGCCATCCATCTTACAAATTTCACAAGTCATAAATCCATGGAAGAAATATATGACCTTATAATTAAGAGCAATTGTAATGTACACATGCATGAGGGAATTTATGTAGGGTGGTGTAACTCACACATTAAAGAAGCTCTCCTTCATGTTCAGGTGGAACTTCCTGTGCATTTGTTGTCCATTGCCTCTTGTCTTACTGCTCTGCACCACTGAGCAGAGCCTGGTCCATCCTCTGACACCTCCCTTTGGATACTTACAGACATTGCCAAGGTTCCTTGTCAGTCTTCCCTTCTCTCATTTGAACAGGTCCAACTCCCTCAGCCTTTCCTCATAAGAGATGCTCCAGCTCCCTCATCATCTTTGTGTCTCTCCAGCAAACCTGCTCCCCCTGTTTCTCTTGTCCCCAGGAGCCCAGAGCTGGTCACTCCAGATGTGGCCTCACCAGGGCAGGTTAGAGAGGCAGTATGACCTTCCCTGACCTGCTGTCACTGCTCTCCCCAACACATCCCACACACCTTGGCCTCCTTGGCCACACTGCTGGCTCATGGACCCCCCAGGTCCTTCTCCACAGAGCTGCTCTCAGCCTGTGCTGATGCCTGGGCCTGTTCCTCCCCAGGTACAGGACCTGCCTTTGCCTGTTGAATTTCAGAAGGTTCCTCTCTGCCCATCTCTGCAGCCTGACAAGGTCCTTCTGGAGGTCTGCACAGAGCTTGGGAGTGTCAGCCACTCCTCTTTCTCTGAAAGTTTGCTCTTTCAAAGCATCTATTTTCCCAACATCAGCTGGCCACTGTGGAGTTGAGAAAACAAACATTGAGAGCGCTTGACCTTTTTAGCAGAAAAGATAGATTGTTGCAACATGAGAAAGATCTTTACTTCTTGTGCAAAGAAACACTGATGTTTCTAAATGTAGAATATCTATCACAGAAAATTAAGTCTTTAGCTTTAACTTTGCTTCTATGCCACCTCATTAGTCACTCTGGAAATCTCAGATACAAATCAGATGTTTGACTCTTCCTAAATTTCTAGAGGAAGCAATTCCCACACAGCTGCCATCCATGTGCAGCCTGAGATATGGCTAAAAAAAATTTATTTCCATTTCAACTTTCAAAACACACTAATGACATAATGAAGTGAGAGAGAACAGGGAAAAAATACTTCTGTGTATAATATTTTACATGCGAGAAATGCTAAGAAAATATCACAATACAGGGACAAGCTGCAAATATTTCAGTGAGTTGCTTTACACAGGTATTGCAGAGCTGGCATGAGTCCATTTGAAATCCTTTGATGCAGTGGCCCCTAGTCCCAAAGCCAAATGGTTGAAGGTCCTCATAACCACACTGCCAAAAATTAAATTTTAAATGCAAGGAAGTTTTTTAAAAATACTCATTTTATCAACATTAAATGCAATGCTAAAGTAGATAAGGAAGTATGATGTGAACTTCTTACTTTCTGCTTAAAGTATGGATGACATTTACTCTTCCACAGCATTTGCTTTTCATCGGCCACGGCTTAGAATTACATTAATTAAAGCTATAAGCCACCCTCCTTCATGAGCAGGAGGATGCAGAGTTGCTAGGAAACAAAGTTATGATCACAGTGTAAACTTTCCTGACAGCTAGAGGAAATTCTTCATTAGAAATCCAACTGGGGCATTTACGGAACAGAATAAAAGAGACAATGGAAAGTGGGAGTCTTTTCCATATTTAGTTCCTCTAAATAATTAGGACATTTTGTGTAGGCAAATTTCTGCATCTTGTACTAAAAACCTATCTTTGAGAAAACAACTTATTGAGAAATATTAAACAGAAAAGAGCTTCCTCCCTGACTTCCCCCTCCAATGATCTAAAAGCCACAACACCCCACACAAACTCATAACTGCAATATTTGCAAACTAACAGCAAATCTTTGGATAGCAAATTGGGAGTTTATCAGCTGGAAGTGGCTGAAGAGGTTCAGAACAGGTGTGCAACCATGGGATGGTGTGACCAGACCTAGAAATGGCACTTCTCAGAAACGTATGAGGCAACAAGAAGGATGGCTTACTATGGTATTAAGGACTTATGAAATCTCATCTCTAACATTACACCCTTCAATCAGTGATGTTTAGTTTGAATTAATACAGAAAGGTAGAGACATATATGAAACACCCTTTTATTAAGCAAATGGTGTTATGACAACATGAAAGTTCAGGACCCACGTTGTGCAAACAGAAACTATATCCAGGTCCACACTCATAATTATGTTTATACAAATGTATTTGCATATTATTCTAAACCAATGGTACCTGGTATAGGTTTTCCACATAAGATTTCATATCTACAGAGAATCACTGCTCTCTCTCTGCAGCTCGGTGCCTCTAAAGAGTTCAGGGGGTTCTTTTTGCATTGAAGGACTACGACTTTTGCCCATTTAGCCAAGTGAAGTAAACAGAAAGAAGGCAACATGCTGGGAGCAAAGCATATGGGACACAGACAGAATATGTGCTCTCAAATCCAGTCTGGGACACCGAAGGGTTAAATTACAACTCAGTCTTTATCAGACCTCTGTAACCATTGAACTCGCTCACTTCAGGAGCCGGTGTTCACTTGAGGTTTACTGCCACACTGGTGCAAAAAGAACAACCCTCCCCACGTCCTATCTTGCAGTTGCTACGTAGCTGGGTTTTTCACACCCACAGAAGAAGGAAGTCCTTGTAGAGACAAGAACAATCATTCTCACCTCATTATCAGTCCATCTGTGAAAGAGCCGATTTCTGATCTCAAATCAGCTGCTGCTGCAGAAGACGACCACAGCACGCTGAAGGATATAAGAGGTTTTGGTTTCTTTATTCTTGTTCCTGTAGGAGGCACAGCTCCCTTGCCACGCTACCTTCCCCTCCTCCAGCTTGGAATTTCAATTACAGAAAGCTTCACAGGAAGGCAAGGAAACTGAAGCATAAACCTGGGTATCTTCCCAAGGGTGTCCAAGAGCAGCCTGGCACCCAAGCCCAGCCCAGCCCTGTCCTCTCCTGGAACCATGGCAGCTCCAGAAGGATGCAGCTCAGCTGTGTCAGAGCTGCCTGTTGCTGACACTGAAGGGAGAGGTCCTGATTCTCTCACTTGCTAGAACTTCTAACAGCCTTGCTAGAACTTCTATTCTCATCAGCCCTTCAATCTGACCATCCAATTTCATAGGAAATCAACGTGATTTGCAGGCTGTGCAAAGTGATAAACAATCAAAGGGCAACTCAGAGATTCCTCCTTTATAATCTGTTTAAGCCATAGGGATCGACATTAATATCCTCTGAGGGTGGATCATGAGAGTCTGGCAAAACACTCAGCATCAGCAATGCACTGGGTTAAATAGAGGACAAGGTGCCCAGCACTTCCCATATCCATTGTAACTTGGTTAAAACCATGGTTAGCAAAGCAGAGTGGGTGAAGAATAGCAACTGAAACACCAAGTCTGCACCTGGATTCCTTCCAAAGGATGTCCTAAAGCAACCTTCATATTTACAGATGTTTACAGAAAATCTCTACTCTGGGCTCCAAATATTTTTAATAACAGAAATGCCTTGCTCTAGAAACTTTACAGGACAGAGCTAGTTATCAGTAAGTCTAAAAGTATTGTTTCTGCATGCAATCTTTACCTTGCTTTTCTTCTCAGATCACCACTGCTATAACAACCCCATTAGTATTCTTTACAAAACCTGCTAACACTTCAGTCAGTATCTATGTACACTTTGCAGTGCTGGCCTGTCAAAATAAAAAAAAAGCTGAAATCTCAGACATCACTATAATAAACATTCATCTTAGAGGACAGGATGTTTGGTCAATACCTTTGTGGTACATTATTGACTGCACAGAAATCCAACACTGCCAAGTAAAATCTGTCATTTGAAAGACTACAGGATGCTTTGCAGCAGGGGATTGGCAAAGTTCCCCTTTTGTTCCACTAGCAAATTCCCAAGCTCCTGAAGTTTGTCAAGATTCACAGCTGATGCATGGGTCTCCTCACAGCTGATGCATCAGATGAGGTAGAGTGATCAGGTTAAAAGCCAATTTAAATGAAGTTTGATGATGACAGATCAAGGATTTTTGTTCTAAGCAATACATTCAGAACATATTTAGGGTAGATATGCAGAGCCAGAACTCATGAAACATTGTGTCTAAAGGCACTGAAATAAATCAAAAGCTGAAAGGAGTATTCTAGCACATACATAAGAAATAAAATCACTTTTCCATTGTTTTATATCTGTGATGATTTTTAAAGACAGACAGCACTAGCAAGGAGGTGAGAAGAGACAACTGAGAAAGATCAATATAGACTACCTCTGCACTTTTTTTTTTAAACACTCACTCCCTCATTTATCAAGACGGTGTGTAGGATGTCATCTTTTAACAACAGGAAAGCAGAAGTTCTATCTGCAGGGATTTATGTGACAGGTAAGCATGTAAGGAATCACAGGCTTGACATGGAGGCTTAGGATTCACCTTCCCCACTCCCATCCATCTACTGGGAGGCCTGCAGTGCCCCAGGACTACATTACTGTTGTGAAAAGCATGCTGAATCCAGCATCCTCTAAAGACACCTGCTGCTGAAATCAGGGCAAGGCAGCAACTCCAAGGCTGTGGAACCAACCTCCCAACACTGCTACTGTTCCTCCTGATTCAGGGCACGTAGCTACTGTTTCGTTTAGCACATTTAGCTCTCTGCTCTTCTAATAAATGTAAAACTCCTAAGGAAAAAAAAAATCCTCATAATTGCTACTTGCTGATCAAGATGTTGTGTGAAAACCATTTAACATTTTAAAATTCAGGGGAAAAAATTGCCCAAAAAAAAGCCCAGCTCTCATAAAATGGAAAAAGTAGGACAAGAAGATTCTTGCTGCACTTGGTCCTTTGTTAACCTGTGATTTCTGAACATGAACAGTGGAAGCAAGATTTCCATTGATTATCCCTTGTGGTGCAAGGAACTAAATTGATGGCATCTTCTTCAAACATCACTGTTTGGGCTCCAAATATTAAGTCATTCCTCTGAGCAATAGAAAAAATCCCTGCTGAGAGGGAAAGATTTTGGAGGAAATTATCTTATATTTAGTTCTGAATCACTGTCTATAGCCAAGTAAAATCAGGGCAGAGATATTTGCAGGTATCCAGTCAGGCACTGTAACTTAATATTTACTTTGAATAAAATCCCAAGAGCTATTCTGGGATATTCACACAGTGACAAGTGAAAACTACTCTTTTAGGTGTTTTATTTTAATGTGAACCCAACTTAACTTGCTGGTCTGCCGCTGGCAGAGATGTTTTGCTCATAATCCAACAGATCCTCCAGAGCAATTGCCAGCAGGATATCAACTAACAAAGCTTCATTATGTAATATAAACAGTTATAAACAGTTTGTGCATGACTGAAGAGAGCATGAACCAAGAGAGCATGGTCCACTGACCAAAACCTCTGGGCCACATCAGTTTCTGTTGGCCATTTATACTGGCTTCAGGCTTGAGGTACAAAGGCCAGCTTGTCCCTTTTTCTGCATGCACACTCTGACCCTCTAAGACTGAATAACTTACCAATTTTCAGGGCTGCATTAACTGCTGATTAGTTGGGTGCTAAGTTAATTAAGCTTGTCTCCTTTTCATTATTAGATATGGCCCAATACTCCATTTACTCATTAAGCAGAATGCCATGGTCATTAGAGGTGTTCTGAATGCTGTTTTCCAAAGAGGGAGATAAACAACCTTGTATCTTCATTAAGTGTCTATCCATTTTATATATATACCAAAAAAAAAAAACAAATGCAGAAACCTCAAACTAGGACATGGTGTGACAGCAAGCTCAAGGGGTAGAGCAGGAGTGGATATTGTCCTGGTTTCAGCTAGGGTAGAGTTAATTTCTTCTCTGTAGCTGGTACAGTGCTGTGTTTTGGATTCAGAGTGAGAATGGTGTTAATAACACACTGATGTTTTGGGGTTTTGCTAAGTTTTGTTTATCCTAAGTCAAGGACTATTTTTTTTCTTCCTTGTCTCATACTCTGCCAGTAAGGAGGTGAACAAAAGAAAATTGGGAGGGAGCATAGCCAGGACAGGTAACCAAAAATGGTCAAAGGAATATTCCACAGAACACCCCACTCGGTATATAAACTGGGAGGAATTACCCAGAAGAGTGGCTCATCTGGGTTTTGGGAAGGGGGCTCTGGCATCAGTCAGCACAAGGTGAGCAATTGCATTGTGAATCACTTTTTTTTCATTCCCCCATGGCTTCCCTTTCCTGTCCTCCAGCCTGATTACAGCAGTTGAGAATTTTAAAGTCACTCGGTAAAAAAGCTTTAGCAAAAACAGTCAAGCAGGACAGGGAGAGCACAGAGGATGGAGCAGCAGGACCATGGGTGGGGTGATTTTCAGGGCCATCATCAAGTTCATCATTGGAACCAGAAGAGGAGACAGAAGAGACAACCACAACTCAATCCCTATCCCTGAGTGAACTGCAAGAGATACAATAAGATTTCAGTCATTGTCCACGTGAGCTGAGACAACAGAGCGGAATTAGAGGGTAAGGAAGCCAGCTGGGATTACTTGCTGAGGAACCAGGCACTGGCAAAACAATGGGAAAAAAAAAATGAGTCCTCAGTCTCTGGAGGTGACTCTTATCAAGTGTGAGGGTAAGGTGTCCTAATAAAGATGACATTCCATGTTACTCAGGCAAATAGACTGCAACAGAGAAAGGTATTTAATACCTGAGCGAATTAGCCATGGGAGAAATGACATCTTTTGGAATCAGGACTTCCTCCACAGTGAGCCTTTTGATATGACACAATTTGAAAGCATGTCTCTCTGTCCTTTCCCATGGTCCGTAATGAAAATAAACCCATCTGGATAGATCAAATTAAATCTAAGTGAAATTAAGTTTTCCATAACGCAAACAACAAATGCGAATCTTGGATAAAAGCAAAGGGTATCAGAGGGGTTTAATAGAAGCTGGGAACCACCATGAGCTTAAATGGCAGAGGAAGCAAGGAAGTGTTTGGAAGACAAACCAAGATCTGTGAGCAGAATTATTAATTCTGTCTGCTTCTTCATTATCAGCAAAGTAATAAAATAATGAAATTTCATGGACTTCTGAAACCATAGTTAGAAGGGATTTCATGTACTGGCATGGGTCTCTAGCTAAGAATTCTGATACTTGATGAGGTTGATGTTGAAGGAAACCTGTTGCAATTCCTTTACCTATTCAATGGCATATTAAATAAATAACCGAATAAAATATACAGATGAATAAAACATATGGCTAAGGGTTGAAAAAAATGCAGAAATAAAGTGTGATGGCAAATCAAAGTTATTTGTGCAGCTGCAGCATTCCCATAGTAGAACAATAGATTTGTCTATTATTTCCTTGTTGCATTTCAATATTTTACAACCAAAATTAACTGTTTACATGGAAGGAAAAAAGGTATCTCTTCCAAATATATGGAAGCTGGATGAGATAAAGCTAAGTTACCACCTGGTATTTTTCAGGGATGGCCTATTCCTCAGCAATACATTTACCCACTTTTCAGAGCAATTTCAGTTAAAAGCATTACCAAGACAAAAGTAGATTGAAAATTGATTCAAGACCTCCTCTGCACTTGCACTCATTTTTCTTATTGTCAGAGCCAGTCTATTCATACAACAGTGATAGGCACAGTATTTAACCTGAATTTTAGGCCACCACAGATTATAGTTTTAGGTTACAAGCTTACACAAGTGCTCTATCTTGTTGCAGTTGCAGCTATTACATTTTTGTGATTTATAGGTACAGTCTCTCCTCATGAATTAGAGAGGCAAAGTGACACCCAGCTTGTGATTTCTGTAATTTTTTTTTTGTTCTCACCATGAAACATCTCTCCTATAAAAGAGCAACAGAAATAATAAAAAAAAAAAATTAAAAGACAGATTCAGAGTTGGGCTTCAGGTGGATTGCACATGAAGAGCAAGCTCACATTAGCATTGGGCTGAACCATAATTCTATGTTCCTACGTGATCAGTGAAGCACAGAGAGGGCAATTCGGGACACCCCAGGAGTATAGTTCTCTCCAGGGGCCACACAGAGAGCTATAGCTCTTCATTCCAGCCTTCTAATTTAGTTAAAGGTGAACTCTGAGGCATTCACGCCGTCCAAGTGATAAAATGAGGTCATTTACATTTGTCTGCTGTTCACCTAATGTGCACCTAGGAGGCTTGAAGAGCAAAACTCAGTCCTGGCACAAACAGAAGGAATGTTAATTGAGGTCAGTAAGGCGTTTGCTTGCTGCAAGGCTGCCTTCCACTCCCTGAGCACAGGGACATCATGTCGTTCAGCTCAGAAAATCCTTATCTACTGCCTTCTGGTTAAATGATTTTCCACCCACCTCTTCCCATAATCAAGCAGTCCGTCTCCCTTTGCTTTTTCCAACTTTCTGGAAAGGGGACTGCTGAAGGTCTAAGGCTATTTTGACTTATCTCATTATACTCGGGAAAGTTTTTGCACAACCTGTACTCCCCAAATACCAAATTTATCTGACTTTGAACATAACTAACAGGAACAGCATCTTCTACCTGACACTTCCATCGTACCTCACCTGTCAGTTTGGATGACACTAACATGTATTTCTTTCAGGCATCAAGGTACACCTCAATAGCGCAGAATAGAAAGAAAAAAAAGGTAATTTGTCTTATATTATTATTATTTTTTAATTCTCACAGCACTTGTAGCATTTCATCCTGGTTTAATACCTTCATTGAAATGTGCCCTAGAAAATTCAAAAGAACATGGACAGAAATCCCCTATAATTAAGCAGAAAACTGAAATCTGATACTTATGCTTTATGATTCAATAGAAAGATTTGTCACTTCACCATATACTGACTTAGCAAGATGACAATAGGTACAGATTAAACCTCAACCTATATGGTTTAACCTGAAGGTGGATGAAGGCAGTGGATTGGATTGCATTGGCTGTCTACCTGAAGGAAATAATTCTGGTAATAGAGAGCTTTAAATCTACCTTCCAAAGTCTAGGAACCACAGACAACTATTTCATGCTGCAATAAAGGTATTTGCTTTAGAAAGCAAAGAATTAATTAGCAAGACGTCTGTCTTAAGGACAGAGCTTTCACTCTGTAACAATTTTAAGCCAACACAAGATATTCTGTACAAGGTGAGCCAGGACTAGAATCCCCAGACAAGCCAAGGGCCACCAGACAAGTCACATCCCACAGAATACACTCTCAAGGTATGGCACCCAAAGAGGACACTGAAATGTCATTTAAAACATTTCTGTCAAAGGTTTACAGCTATGTATTTATTTATTTTAAACTAAAGTCACTGCCACCATCAGTTTACCATGGAAGAAAGTTAGGATTTTAGTTAAGAGAACAGCAACTTCTCAGTAGCACCTGGACTCTTACCTCCAAAGCATCACTGGAGGCACAGACATCTCTCACCAAGAACTGGTGTATCCCAAATTACTTCATACCCCATTAAAGCAACATGTACACTTTACCCCACCAGGAGCATTCTATACTTGCCTCTAACCCCAAATGACTCAGCATGAAGTTGGGTTTTTTCTGTTTCAATGAAAATCACTATCCAATCAGAACATATGTGTCCATGCCTACTGGACTTCCATAATCAGATTGCCAAAAGCAGCTGGCATTTTTCGTACTGAAAGTTGCAAGATCTATTTCTCCCTCCAGTGAGCTTTTTGCAAAAATACCAGATGAGTCCCTTGGTGTCTGCCTTTTTGCAACTTCACTAGAAGCATTTTTGTAATATCCAACTTGCATTTTATAAGAAAATTAACTGAGGAGAAACCACCTGACTCCACCCAGCAATTACTATATAAAGTACTGGCATTAGCAACAGCCACAAGACATATGATGTCCAATCCTGAGGGGAAACACAAGGAAACTGAAGAAGGTAGGTGTTTTTAGCAGCATGACAGCACTGACAAAGCTGTGGGTCTGAACCAATCCTAAGATGTCAACAGAGCACTAATGTGCTCGTATTAAGTACTGCTGGCAGGATTCAGCACCAGCCTGGATGTGGGAGAGCAGAAGAGAGAAAAGTAAAAGATGACAGCAAAACAAAGTGTTACGTAAGGACAGAGCATTACTAGATCAGATCCAGGCAGGAATAATGCAGCTTCTGAGTTTCCAGCAGCCCACAACAGCATTCTGTTCCTGGAGGATGCACACCTGGCACACTCAAAGCCCACAAGAACTGATGCTGAACATCACTACTCGTGGGCTCGATTCATCACTCGCCTCAAGCACTAGGCTCCCAGGGAAACATGCAGCCACACAGGTTTGGAATTACCCCCATTCTGCAAAAGTTCTTTCTGAATTGAGCTGAATACATGAAGCAAACCCACTACACTTTCCCTAGAATCTACAGAAAGTCAAGTTCCATTATCTGTATTAACACATCTAGGGGGGAAAAAAATATGCCCAAACACCTTCACTCTCCTAATCAGAAGCAGCAGGAAAGCATTGGACTAACAGGGATTGGAAACAACCCTCAGACTTCAAGAAAAAAGAAGTTTAGGGATAAAAAAGATCAGCAATCTCTGCACTGCAAAGGTAAAACAGAACAAACCACAATAACTTCAGAATCCTTAGAAAGAGTACAGCACATATTTTTTTTAAACTATCATTTCACAGATTGCACACTTGAATACAGTGCTGTCCAAGCTAAAGCAGGCAGCACAAGTTGCAGAGCTACATTAGGAAGATTAACTGACATTAATTAACTGAGCTTTGTAAATGAAGTACTGGTTGTAAGTTCAGCATACATTCCATACCACAATTGTAAAAACCATAATTTTTTTAGATCCTGAGTCAAAGTATAGATAAGAGCCTGCACGTCACAATCTGAAGCAGCATTACCAGAGAAATGCATATCTGTACCTTCTTCCTACCTGTGGTGAAAATGTATCTAATCACCAAGTCTTAACAGTAATCAACAAATCAATTAACTGGAAAGAAGTGTGCAAACCTCTGCAGTGACCCAACCTTTATTCATGTTGTGCTGCCTTATAGAAGAAGGCAAAGATCATCCACCCTAAGTTAAAACAGATTTATTTTCTAATAGATCATAAAGCTGACTCAAAATACTTCATAAACCTACAAACTTGCATGATGGATGGATGTCAGGGAAGAAGATTAGGTTTTTTAAGTAAACAAAAAGAGACCATGAGGAGCTGCAAATTTAGGTGTGTCCAGCATGTATCCTGAAGATCCAGTCACAGCCATTCACAGGAATATCTGAGCATGGCAAGAAGGAGAAAGCAGCACCATATGGACTTTTATTAACCTCCAGATTCACCATCTCAGGAGCAAGGAGAGCAAAACTGAGCAAGATTTTAACTAAGCTTGCACCCGTGCCTCAGTCTGAGAATGAGCAACAATAAACTGAATGGCCATTTGGGGACTGCAAATATATTTGAGTTACATTTTTGTCTCAGACATTCTGGAGGTTGTTATTGTCCAGTCTTACTGTGGGGAAGATTCACTCCTTCACTACACATTGAACTACTAGAGAAATAAAATCCAAATAAGTGAAATCTTCAGGTCAAGGGAAGGAAGATGGGCAATGTCCTTTTCCATGTGCACACTCTGCTGGGAGCCCAGGGGCAAAGCTTGTAATTCCAGGGGTTTTCAACCCAAGCACAGCTTCCCATAAATACAGGGACATGACCAGGCACCATCTCAAGGTCAGCTTCTTTTACTGTCGAGCAGGGCTCAGAACACAAGAGAGTTTCTCTCTGTATTTATTGCTGTCCTGTTATGTAAAGTCTTCCTTTGCTCCTGGTTCACAGTCCCAGGATATCCTGGCAAGGAAACACACACACAAGGCTGCACTTTGAGATCATTTAAATAAAAGAGAATTATAATGAAGAGCGGAGGAAGGGGGAAGAGGAATTTTCAGAATGTTTAGTTTAAACATACTTATGGTTAAAACCTCCCACTGAGTTAAATTCAGTTTTCTTGCTTCAGTGTTCACCTTTTCAGTGACATAAAGACCTAAGGAAATATCAGAGGCAGCCAGAGAGCCCTTTTAATGATACTGAATCAGGAAACATGACCACAGTGTGAACCACTTAGACACAGACTTCTATCTTTGGCAGTTTTTATTTTGCTGAAGCAAACGCTCCATAAACCTGTTCTCTGAACAAAGAGTACTGTCTTCAAACATTTTCTTGTGAGGATAAAAGGGGAAGATGCTTCTGTAACTGTTTTCCCTTGCCTTTTTTTCTAACAATACTAGAGAATTTTTCAAAGAGAAAAATTCCACGTGTCTTGTGCAAAGATGCTGCATCTATCTCATGCCCAACATTTTATTTGCCATGAGACTCTCATATGGACATCAACAGGGACAACCTCATCCTTAGAGCAGTCCTATATGAATCATAAGCTACAATATTGAAAAGCAAACCTCACAGCAGTAACTACAAATGTAAGCTGAGGAGTGGTATTTCCAGCAGGTGTGTATCTTCTGAATGATGCAGTAATGCCATGCCCAGAGCAGGCTGATATAGCCCAGAAAGAATGGAAGGTGGAGAAATCGCCCTATGAAGACCTTTGCAAAATCAAAAATGCAGTGCTGTCTCCATAAGAAAGGGATCAGTGGCTTCACAGAACTAAAACATTTCCTTCCAGCCCTCCCATATCTTCCAGCAGGTTGTTACTGAAGCTCAAAAAGCCACTGACTGTCCAGAATGTATCTTTTTGATAGAGCTTGGAAAGAGTCTTGATAAAGAGCACATCATCTTTAATCTGATTTGGGAAAAAAAAAAAAAATACTTCCCTCTAAAGCAGAAAAAGTGCTGCTGAAAAATATTGCTTTGTACCATTCACTGACATACTATGAAACTTGACTTCTGATATTTCTATTTTCCATGAATCAAAAGAGTATTTCCCTGGCATTAGAAGTGTGAAATGGCATCTGAAGAGAAAATAGTGCTTTTACCAATCAGTGACATTTCCCTCTCTCCCCAATGTATCAACCTAACCTGAACTGATGTTTTCTAAAATATCAACTATATGCTTTCATAATACTTAAATGTCTTGGGGTTTAACTTAAGATAGTGAAATAAAATTTACTCAGGTAAAGATAGTAAATTAAACTGGGCATGGAATATTTGCACAGGAAATTACAGTGCACAGCTATATTTTCTTTAAAAACCCAGTGATTAGATAAATGCAGACCTTCCTGTCACTCTTTAGTGAACCCATACCCTATGTTCCTAGAAAATATGACAGCCAGGACAATTTAAGGTCAGAATATATATCTGCTCTCATCATTACACTCCCTCCTGTCTGTGACACCTTGGATAATGCAGCAAACTATACAGATGCATTTTCTGAGCAAAGTTACATTAAGTGTATTTTTTTAGGGTTGAATCCAAACCATTGGTTGAACCCAGCAACCATACATTTGTTTCACTTGCTGATAAAAATATATGAAGAGGCTCAATACTGAGGCAGGGAGATGTGCTCTAATGTAAAAAGAAAATTCATAAGAACAAAAAATAGTTTTGTGCTCAAGGACAAAGCTTGCTCTGATAAATTGTTTCATGCATATGAAGTCTCTCAACCTGAAACACAACGAAGTTCAGCTGACTTGATGCTGCAGAATGCAAGTTCAGCATGCAGGTCACTCCTTTGACCCCAGCACTCCAGGTTGTTCTAATTGCTATGAAGTTCAGGATGTAGGCAAAAGCAAAACTTCAGTTATGGAGATAGAAGATTCATAAAGTAATTTACTCTGATTGGGATATTTCCACCCTAAACAACAAAAACAAGAGAACTTTTACTGGTAAATCATCCAGAATAAACCCAAGCCCTACAGGTTAGTTTAAAGCAATAATTCTTCATCAACTTCATAGGATTTTCCTGTTTTGGATATAATACACCATACCGGTCCAATGTGGATGCAGCACATACTTCATAGTATATAAAAATACTTCAAAGGCACTAGTTAGTCTTTAAAAGAAGAAAAGTGTGGTTTGCATATAACCAGAATAATCTTTCACAAAAGAACCTACTCTCTATGCACAGCCCAGACCAAAAATTACCTCAAATTTTTGTAAGCATATTTTTTTTTTTTATTAAAACTTTAACACACAGGACCAAGCTAGGAAGTTTCTAGAATCAGAAAACTTGTATCTACCTCTTTTCAAGGGGATGACAAAACAAAACTGAAAGATTAATCTTCTGCAGTTGAAAATTAGGCTTGGACATACCAATGCTTTAATATGGCTGAAAAAAGATTTTCGTTGATTTTTGACACCTTATAAAAGTGTTAATGATGCTACATGAAAAAATTATTCGGTGGTTATGTCAAGTAAAATTCAGTATGGAGAAAAATTAGAAATTACTTTATTCCCTGATTTTTAACGTCATTCCCATAATTTGCATAAAAGATGATTAAATACGCCATCTGGGAAGGACACACTTAATGTGAAAGCTACATTAAGACAGATTAGTGTTTATGAATAAGGTTTGGTACCATACTAAGGATCAAGTGTGAAAGAGTTGGAATTCTGATTTACTACTTGAACTGAAAGGTCATTTTAAGAACTAGAGAAATATTAGCGTTAATTTGAAAGAGTTTTTCTTAAAATTTCAACTCTTCTGAAATTTAGATGAATTAGATGGATCCTGGGCTGCATCAAAAGAAGGGTGGCCTTCATCTTCAGGGACCCCAACACAAGAAGGACATGGACCTGCTACAGCAAGTCCAGAGGAGGCCACAAGATGCTCAGAGGGCTGGAACATCTATGAAGACTGAGAGAGTTGGGGTTGTCCAGCCTGGAGAAGGCTCCAGGGAGCCCCTCTAGCAGGCTCACAGTACCTAAAGAGGGCCTACAAGAGAGCTGGGGAGGGATTTTTCACAAGGGCATGAAGTGATAGGACAGGGGGAAAGGCTTCAGACTGAGCATAGGTTTAGAATAGATATAAGGAAGAAATTCTTTCCTGTGAGGATGGTGAGGCCCTGGCACAGGTTGTCCAGAGAGGTTGTGGATGCCCCATCCCTGGAAATCTTCAAAGCCAGGCTGGAAGAGGTTTTGAGAAACCTGTTTTAATGAAAGTGTTGGAACATCTTTTAAGGTCTCTTCCAACCCAAACCATTCTATGATTCTGTGATGAAATCCATGGGACATTGCTTTAATCTAAAAAGAATTAGTCTTTCCCTCAATATTTTTTTCCTACTAGGCATAAGCAATGGTTACAGATGTCTTCACCATGATATCTTAGAAACTGAAAGTTACTCAAAGTTTCCTGGTCTAATTCAGACTCTAAAAATAGAATTTCCAAAGCCTTTCATTTCAGGATCTGAATGACACATGATCAACATGCCATGAATAACCAAATTGTGGGATATTCCTGCAAGGCTTACATTCCCTTAGAGATAAGAAGTACATTCCAAAGGGCTTGGAAGAGAGATTGAAGATACATCAACTACCTGTGTATGGTCAGGGTGACCTGCAGAAGCAGTTTGGGCTGAGAAGTTGCTGAGCTTCAGAAACTGATGCACCCTTGGTAAATGCCCCATAAATTACAGGGAGGATAGTGACTTATTTTTCCTTTGGAAATGGAAGATTTTTCCATTTTCCTGTGGCTCAGGACCTTTTGCAATTGGTTTCCCTTCCCTCAGGGCAGACTTTTCTTCTGCTACTGGGAGTCATATCTGTAACTAGAATTGTTTGCAGCCACACCAGGCACATTTCAAAGCAGCTGAACCCAAACCATTCTATGATCTTTAACAGTTAAAACTTTAAAAGCTTGTTCACTCCCCCTGCTTTTTCTGTTATATTGCAGGAAGGCTGGCAAACCCCTTCACCAGAACAATGCACTTCCTATATCTAGAGGCCTTCCTATCTGTACCTTTTTTGCACTGTGCAAAGTTTTATCAGAGATTCTATGCCACATAATATTAAATCACAATTTTCAGAATATTCAGTACCTTGAAGGTACAGCTTTTACCACCACAGTATGACAACACAGAAGTTTCAGCTTCACTTATGGGATCTGTAACGGTGCAAAGGCAGCACAGGACCTTAACATGAGGCATTTTGTGCAAAAGTGAAGTAATTTTCCCTGGAGTTTACAAAGAAAAGGGAAAGCTTGAACGCTCTCCACCTCTGGTCCCCACATCCTTATTAAAATTGATGACCTGTAGAGACCTTCTAAAAAGAGCAGGGCCATAAACACAACTGTTATCTGGGCATTTATCTGAGGGACTATATGAGTGAGCTAATCTCATGTGCTGGAGTTATCTGCACAGAAGCAAACATGATGAGTTTTCCCTTTTAAAAATGGGAAGAATTGCCTGCATGGCAGTCTGCCAGCAAGAGGCAAACCAGGTAGCACAGCATCCTGCAGAAAGCCACCAGTTAGAGCTCCAAAGCTTGGCTGCTAGTTCCTCTGACTTTGTATTACTCACACAAAAAACAAACACAAAACAAAAACAAAAAAAACCCACAAAAAAAACCCCACAACGCAAAACAACCACCCCAAACAATCCCTCCTGGTTTGCCTCCTCTTGGGGTCCAAACCTGTGAAATCAGCCCAGGTGAGTTTGTGACCACAGCGCTCAGGAGGTAAATTTCCTCCTTTGATACCATTTTGGATTCCAAGTTGAAGCAGAATCTTAAGAGACACATGGACCCATCTGCTTTTGAAGTTGAGCCAGAAGATCCTGAAGACTATATTTTTGGTAACCAAGAAGAGACCACAAGGCTACATACCCCAAAAGACAGCAGTGACAGGATCACACTGTGACTTTTGACAGCTTCTCCCCTCTCTTGAATTGCCCTGTCACATATATTACCTAGTAAAGAAGTCTGACTTCTAAAATCCTACAGTATCACATCAGGAGAACACAGGGAGAAGTAATTAGATGCCAATGCAAATGCACAAAGACAACAAAGAACTGCACAGTGTTTCAGGTAAATTAAGATGACAGGATGCTCAAGAGTTCAATGAACAGTCTGTTCAAATGCTGTAGCACAAAAAGAAGATCAAAACTTCTTAAGCATCTGAAAAGAAAAACAGCATTTTTTTTTCCTTTTGCAAGCTTTCATAAAGCAGATAGAATTCAACTTTCTGTTCCATCTTGTTCTGGCAGACTCAGGTAGTTTCTAGGTCAGACACTGAAACTACTGTTTCCAAAATAGCTACATGACCACTCTGCCAAGCATCCTCAAGCACATCTCAGTGCACAAACACGCAAACATTTGTTCAGGAGAACCTACAAACTGAGTCTGATACCCAGGAGAGAAACAGGGGCAGTGAGGAAGAAGAATAGACAAAGCCACTTGGAAAATACAAGGAAAACACAGATCTGGAATAAGACTGAAGGAAATTTCTGCAGGAGAAAGCAATGCACAATGAATACCTGGAGAAGGGACAGGCAAGGAAACAAGATCAAAACTCAGCTGGGCATGTAAAGACTGAAGGATCCTAGCTGGTCAGGAAAGTCGGGATGGTATGGATCAGAAATGGGATGTGCTAGTATTGGAAGGGAAACCAGGGAAGAAAGCACTGCTATAGGTTAAATTAGGCAGGATGCACAGACTCCTATGCATGAGGACAAGCAGCGGGACACTGCTTCTTGCCCGCTCTCTCCCATTTTTCACTTTCCTCCCTTTTCCTTCTTTTCCAGCTACTGCTCGTTTTTTCCCCAAGGTACTTAAACCCAGCAGTTATACATACATCCAGTCTGGCCTCCCCTAACTGAGCCTTGCTCCGTTTTGGTTGTCATAATACAGATGAAAACTATGTCTAGTGTTTGAAGTGGAGAGATTCAAGCTCAGCCATGTAGAAAAACAGCCGAACAGCACAGTCTGTCCTGGAATACGAGAGCTGAGAAAAGGAAAAGAAAAATAGTACTCTACATCATCTCTATTGTACCAAGACCTTTCCCAAAGTCTCACAGACCTAGTGCTGAATCGTTTCAAAATGCAGCACGGTTGCTGGAGACAACCCTCTTCATATGCATTGCCACGTTAAACAGTATTTACCATCTCCAAACAGCTGTCCTAACACAAAGTCATTTGTCAGTCAGACCTGCAACTTCCCAAATTCTCACAGAGAGCTTGGAGCAAAGTGTTCAGAGCGTCTCATCAGTATTTTGCCCACCAGTATTTTAGGTACAATAATTTGTTACACATCTTGGTTTAGTTAAATTAGAGATGCCTTTATTGCTGTCATGAAGAAAACAGGACTGCAGCCACTGGAGTTGGGAAAGACTGAATAAATGCCCTAAGAACCTGCAATTCTGCCAATGGAAGTCAAGTAATTGTAGCAACAGGAACTATTGTTACAAATTACAATTGTTACCTTTATTACAAATACACAGTTCATACTGAGAGTGCTATATTTGTACTTAGTACTCTAAAATGTACTCAGCACTTACAAATGAAACTCAATTTCTGTAATGCAATGAATCAAAAGAACAAGCAACCTGGCAATTCCATAGAGGTTAAATGGTTCACAGGGCTTCTCTCAACAGACCAGCACAATGATGGGATCTCAATATCAATTTTTTTCTAATCATGAAGCAAGTCACTCAAAGATCTGGGGAATTGACTGCTACCAGCTTAGCTAAACAAGACATTGTGAAATAGCACCTTTTAAGCTTGCTTTTACTTACACACCAAATCAGACCAAGTGCAAGGGGTCCCTGCCCTCACTGCCTGTCACAATTATTAATGGTTATTAATGATCAGGGGAGAGCACCGAGCCAGGGCATGGCTGTGCCCATTTTTCTACTGATCAAGTACAGCTGTTGTTCAGTACAAAAACTTTCATAAAAAGGGATGGTGGTTTTTTGCATCATAAAATTCTTGACGGTCTCTCCCTCACCACCACGAATTCCTTTAGCTTTTAGTTTCCATAGCTTCCCATGGCAGGAGTCACACAGCTCAGTGGGCACCATCACAGTGCCACTCAAGCACCTCCTCTGCCTGCATTATTCTGAGGATTTGAGGGTTTTCAGTGCTTCTCAAGAGTCAGATCATGCTTTCAGATGAAAGGCTTTTTCTAAAGTTCCCTTTTATACAGATGCTACAGTGAATTTACAGCAAGAGCAGTATCTCTTCCACAGTTCTTAAAGGCACAGGAGCTTTGCTGCTACAGCAATAGGTCTTACACAGAAATTTGTGCCTTGAAGGTTTTTGTATCTCCTTTCTGACTTTCAGCCTTGATCTTCTGAGCATAACCTCCCCAACAAATTCGTCCCAAATCTTGTCACCTCAGGCAAGTGCAGATCTTTGTGGCATAGCAAGCAGTGACATTACAGGAGCCACATCGCAAACAGCAGCAACACTTGTCACTCAGCAATACCAGGGAGAAAGATTGCTGTAGCTGGAGCCCTTCTCCTCTGGATTCAGAGGAGACACCATATCAGGTATGATTTAACTTCCTTGGGTTTGGGTGTTCCTCTTTTTTCCCCAAGACATTAAGTATTCACCAGTGAATCCTTCTGCATTAGACTTAAAAAAAAAAAATTAAAAAAAAAAGGTTTTTGTGCTTATTGAGGGACAGATAGGGTGCTAACATAAAACAAATACTAGGTGATATTTGCATTCCTGTGAGGAGTCTTGGCATCTTAGTCAAGCACTGGAGAGCACTTTACAGGCATAACATATCCATGTATTTGAAAAATTCTGTGAACCATCTACTACAGGCAACATAAAACTATATTAAGGCAGTAGAGCCAGAGCTTGCACAGTGTGCTCATCAGCTCAGAGTTATATTACCCCTTTCTATTTTATGGAATAAATTACATAAGTAAATACCTTCCATGCTCCTCTGAGACACCTCTGTCATTACTTAGAAAAATCCAACAATACTACTGTAGTGAAAACCTGCTTTTGAGCAGGTTAAAAACATTTCTATAAATTCTAAGATGCAAAAGCCACCTATTTTGTAGTGATCCTGCTTTCACTGGAGGAAGGTGTGAGGTAGAAACACCACCCTTGCTAGCAGGAGCTCTGCAAGGAGCAGGAGAGGAGTGTTTGCCTGAAACAGCTGGCTCAGCCCCCAGAACTGAGTTATGCCATGCCATGCCACAGATGACAGCCAGTGACACCCCTATCTCCCCAAGGGAGCCAGACCAGGATGCTTAAGGAGGGCTCCTCCACCACTCTAAAGGTCACCCAGCCTCTCTCAGAGCAAAAAAAAGGAACTGATAAGCAAATTTAGCCCTGTGGCTAAAGCAAGCCCCCTCTTAGCCAGCTCTTGTTATCAGAGGGTTAGGCTGTTCTCAACATCCAAAACCCAACCCAATGATGATGGTGCAAGCCAGACAGCACTCTCTTTCCCAATGCTCTCCACTAAGCAGTAATAAAGCATAAGCAATTGTAAACAGATGTTCAGTCTTAAAGCAGCTTTCAGCTGCAGTATACAAATACAGCTTATGCTAAAGAAATGTCTTAAATGAATTTTTTTTAACAACAGCTCGTCATGAGAAGCCACTATGTTTATGCAGCAGCATTACAGATTCTTACTGTGGCTTTATGGGAAGAAGTAGGTCAAATGGATTTATACAGCAGCCCTGACAATATAGTTGTTATTAATATAGGGGTAGTTAAGTTTATCACCAAACAATGTATTCTTATCTCACTTCCTCAGTACTCCAGAGCAAAGTCCACAACATGATGCAGATATTACATTACACATCAGGGCAGCAGACAGCTGTGTTATTAAAGACACATAAAGCTTTGCCAAGAACACTGCTTCCTAAGCAGTTATGAATCATGAAATAAAACATTAAAAGTGATTTCTTTTGTGTGGACGCGAAGAAAAGCTTTAATAGAATTAGATATTTCATTTGGTTTTTGTTATGCCACAGAAGTGCTCATGTGCTATTAAGTAATTTGGTTGATTAACTCTTTTGTGCACCAGGAACAAAGCTGATAGAATCCCAAAGACAAATGCCATTACCATCTTGTTAAACAGCATGAGAAACAAGGAAAACATGTTTTGTTTTGCAACAGAGTTGTGTAAACAAACATTCTTACATACACAGAGTATAAAAACAAAACAACCACAACAAAAAAAAAAAATCCCATAATTGCCATTGAAATATTCAGAGACTTTCAGGAGGCCTTACATTTTCTTCCATAAAATAATGACTTTTTTGTTTGAAGCTAATAAACTGCACTTGCCAAAAATCACTCATGTCACTCAAAAAAAAAAAAAAAAAGCCACAAATACATTCAAAAAAAGGTACATGTCTTCTCTAGTTTTAAACCAAACTGAAGTCAATGAAACAAGTCAGCAATTCCTGAAGTACCTTGGGGCCAACATTTCCCATAACTTCTCACATATCTGTAGGAACACCTTTCATCATCTTGTAAAGACATTGACCATGCTGAACAGCAACTCCCACAAGTACCAGCTTTGAAACCACTTACCCTCACATTACTAAACTGAAAATTATTATATTAAAAGGCAATTTAGAGCTGCCTGTTTTTCTGCAAAAAACCATCTTTATCTGATTATACCATTATTAGCCAAATAAGGAACTTTTTCCTTGTTTAACTTGCAATTCAAATAAAGTTAGAAAATGCCTGCAGCTTTCAGCTTGGTTTGAGCAGCTCCCTGACTCCCCTACGGGTCAGAAGGGCCAAGAAGCAGGAGGCAGCAGTCAGCCAGGTGGCGCCTGGAGGTGCCACTTCCAGAGAAGCTGCAGAGCACAGAGCTTGTAGGCCTTAAACAACACAACCAGAGACACCAGGTACAGCTCAGCCATTGCACAGAGTCCCCCAACACAGGGTGCTGCTGCTTCCCTGCTGCGACTCTCGCCTGCAGGAACAATCTCACATTGCCGGTTCAAATTCCACAATGCATTCTGTGATGTTTCCCCTCCAACTATCCTCATCTGTTGCCCAAGATCCTGATGGCTGCCTGTAGCACTTCTTGAATAAACATCAAATTACTGCCCACGTAGCTGAAAGGGTTATTCTGCAGTCATGAGAGGGTGGGGGAGAGAAGAGCTTTAACAACTCTCTTGCCCAGCAATCCAACAATACACAACTTATTCCATTTTGGAGCTTTCTTCAGTGGCTCTTTTAGTCATTTTGTCTTCAGGAGAATGCTCCCAGACTCTGCACGCCTCCTCTTAGCAGAATCTTTCCATACCACTAATTATTTTTGCTTCTTCCACCTCCATCTCTACACTCTTGTCAGCAGCAGGCTAAGAAGCACACACTGCTTTCCAGGTGGCTGCACACCACACTGAGGGTGACTGTCATTTTATTTCCCCTGTTCTCTCCACAACCTGCTGGCAATTGTTTTTCTTGATGGTGGCAAACCATTTGTTATTTGTGGACTGCAGTTAGTCCCAGAGCCAGTAAAGAAGAATGTAAACAGCACACATTATTCCTTCTGTTGTACATTAACTTGCATACTTCAAGGATCAGCTTGACCCTACCATGTGCTACACAGTTGCTTTATTTTGCCAGGTCCTTGCAAAGCTCCTTAATGCAGCACATATCTATTAACCAGCAAACAGGGTGCCTCAGGGTTCAGCTTGAACTTCCACTGTCTGAAATTGGACCTTGTATTTTCTTTGACATGCCTGAAATTGTTATTTTAGTCCCACAGCTTACCACCCTCCTTTAGGACCCATCCTCCATCAGTTTCCCCGGTATATTTGGTATACTTTGGCACTTTTCAGAGGATTGTGACCAGAAGGCAGGCACAAAAAAGGATTGAACAGCAGGACTCAAGCTGCTAACAGCACCACACTGGTGTGTGCAGCCCCTCCAGGCACATGCGGAGGCACCCTTTAGCCTGAAGCGTTCAAAGCTCCTCAGCTCCGTTTGGAGGCAGAAGGTATCATTTATGCAGATCCAAGGATATTTATACCTCTCCCACAAAGCTCCAGGGCCCTCTCCTGATATTTACTACTGCAAACTCAGTGTCTGGATATGGTTCTGTCCGGAACTACTGCTCATAGAAATAACTTCCAATATGTCCATTAGCTTATTTCCAATGCCATCCAGCCACAAGAACAGGTAGGCAGTAGATGACTTCACCACTGGAAGCTCTCTGGTTGCTATTCAACATGAGCCAAGGTGGGCCATAATTGGGCATTGGCTGCTTTTTGTAGTAATCTCAATGTTTTACCACTTGGCAGTGTGATCAGAAGCAACACTGGGAAGTCCACCTGGCTAAATCCAAGATGGATCTCTCCAAGAAAATTCTTTTCTCAGACTAGCATGTTTCACCTATCTAGCAATAACAGTGTGTGAGCACATACTGCACGAATTTATGTAAAAGAGCAACACAGTGAGGGTGTTGCAAGAAGAAAAAATGGGAACTAAGGCAAGAAAACACTTCCACCAGATGACCCAGGAATTTAAACATTTGCATGAAAATGCTTGAAAAAAAATATAAAAAAAAGCAAAAGGTGGAGGAGCTGTAAAATATTGTAGTTACCAAAAAAGAAACAACCAGAAGTAACAGCCAGTAGAAAGCAAGCAGACATAGAAATGAGTTTTATTCTAGAGTTACTTTGTGAATGCCTTGGTTGCACAACTAGGAGATTACAGAAGCCAAATATATTTCCAACTCTACTAAAGGTCCTTTGAAAACACAGGGTGGGAGGCGAGGGGAGCATGGGGAGAAAGTTTCACCTAAAACAAAAAAAACCTCCAAAGCCAATGTAAAAGTCCAGGAGAATTTCTTTAAATAGTTGAGGTCTAAAATGCCTCAGAAATAGAAAGATCCATCAAATGACTGAAAAGCTTTTTCAACACTTTAACACTGAAAAAGACTACAAGGTATCCTTTGAACATGACTATCATGAGGTGGGGAAGTCTAGGATTCGGAGCAGTTTAGAACTAGAACTTTCAGGAAGAGCACAAAAACCTCACTCTAAGTGCAAGACCCCACTAAAGCTAAACCTCACTTGGACTGACTCCACATGTGCTGCAGAGACAGTTGGCTTCTCCAACTGGGTTATTAAGAGCAGAATGCAAGGCTGGAGATCCAAGGAGTTTGCCAATCTGCCCAGTGTACTTCAATAAATCCTCAGGCAGCTCTGAGAGACTCTTTATAAACAGCACCATGTTCAGAATTCACCCCACACCACTGCAAAATCCACCAGACCACCACCAGCATGAGATTTCTGGTAGGTGCAGTCAAACACTACATTGATTTCCTTCTTACAAAAGCATCACTGGTATTTGTATTTCAGAGAAAGAATACAACCCAGAGTTCATTTGTTTTGTAGATATTTGATTATGTCCTAGAAAATAGGTTTCTTTTCCCTTCCCTGCTATTTTTTGTTGGAGATATAGGAAGAAAAAATATATAAAACTCTACAAACATATCTTGTGGTTACTTCATTTCTTTGGACTACATCAAGAGAAATGTTTTTGTAAAGTAACATTACCCAAGGCAACAACTATCACTCAGATGATGAAGAGAATTTCACATATTTTCAGCCATCACTTAATCCAGTTTAGCATCTGTACTGACACTTCCACCTAGTTTTTTGCATCCACAATATCTCAAACTGATATCTGTGACCAGTGCTGAAGGACATTTTCTCTCAGTACAAGGAAGGATCAAGTCCTCTTTGCTCCTATGACAGAAGCAACAAGCAGACACCTCAGGATAAGCAGCCAGATCAAATATCTAAGGAAGAAATAAAACCCCAGATTCTGAACACAGAGAGCATCTGTTCTATAGCTGTGGAATCTCTCCCTGGGGCTTCACTGAAATGCAGTTGCTTGTTAAAAGCAAGGAAGCAGGATAGATTCAGCTGTTTTTCCTACAGCTACTCTTATTCCAGAGGAGAAGCTGAAAAACAGGGAGAGAATGTCTGTATAAATCCCAGATGATGAGAAAACTGGTGCCATGGACACCTGGGCATTTACATTTGCTCTTAAAGAATTAGGGTTCAAACCAGCAGGGAGACATCCATGAGCACTCCTGACAGATCCATAAGGGAATTGGCCAAGGGAATATTTATTTATATGAGGCAGCACAGAAAGGACGGAGGCTCAGAGATGCCTGCTGTACAAGTCCTGGCAGCACAGTGCACCAAGACATCCCAGTCATCAATTTTCAGTGACAGCCTGCCCTATTTTCCTTGTCTCAAGGACAACAAGTGGCTTAGTAATGTGCTCATGAGGAGGGAAATCCAAGGTCTGCACTTTTACAAGAAAGCTGTTTCACTGAAAACCCATCCATTCTTCTTTCTGCATAATAGAAGCCTTCCAAGAGCATTTCTGAAAATGCAGCAGGGACACCTAAAATACTTGCCACTCTCTCCAAACAGCTTCAGTTTGGAAGGCAGTCCATAGAGTACAAAGAAAAACAAACATTAAAGCCACATAATGGGCTGAAATATTACCCAGCTGTGAGGAAACATCAGAAATGATGCCATGACAAACACTATATACTGAGAGATAAGCAACACAAAACTGCTGGAGTGAAAGAAACATCCTCACCAGCACACACAGATCCAGATCCTTGAGAGAGCTGAAGTCTGAGCACCCTGGTCACACACACTAAAAACACAAACTCCAGCAGAAAGTGAGAGAACGACAGCAAACCAAACCTCTGAGAAGAAATCAAACAAATTTAAACCTGCTTGGCTATGTCAGAAAAGATTTCCTCATTTTGGGAGTGCCCAGCATGCATTAGTTGGTAAAATACTGGAAACTTGTTTCTCAGATGGATTTCTGCATCAGAGCTGTTTGTATCTGCCCACAGAAGCACAGGTCATCTCATGCTTTACCTGATAGTGTATTAAGCTCTACAGCTACAGGGAAAACAAAAAAACAGAGCAAAGTGGGCTCATCTCTTAAAAGTAAATGAGTGAGCTGTTTAGCCTGGAAAATCCTGGTTTATTGAATTGTTAGCAGAGATTTCAGTTGAATATCTTCTTGTTGCAGCCTGCAGAAACTAAGCCACAGCTCAACCACACAAGAATGATAGGTTCAACGCATTAACATCAGCATTTGTCTTTTATGCTTGATCTAGTAAAACCACTTGGAAATCATGTATTAGCTCTCTTACTGTCTCAGTTGTTCTAGAAATGGTGTCAAACCAGAAGGAAAACAATAAACTGAACCACATTATGACGTTCAGCTCTGGCTTGTGTCACTCAAGAATTGCTAACAGCTAAGGTTTCAAACATCTTTAAGACTAGAAATAAGACTGCATCATAACAGCATCCTTAATATCCAAACCAAACCTTCCCTGACACAATTTCAGACCGTTTCCTTGGGTCCTGTCACTGTCACCACAGAGAAGAGATCAGTGCCTGCCTCTCCTCTTCCCCTCAGGAGGAAGTTGGAAGGAGAGGATGATGTCACTGAGGTCTCTCTTCAGTCTCCTCTTCACCAGACTGCAGAAGAGAAGAATGAAATAGCAAGCCTGCTTGAAAAACCAATTCATTTGAACCATTACCAGTTAAAATAGCTGTTATGAAAAAGTAATAGCAACTTTCAGGTGCACTGTTTGTTGAACTGCTCCAAATATTTGCAAAAAATAAACACCACTTGAATACTGACCCTGATGGCACTTCATACTTCTACAGCAAGTTGGGTTTTCTACCTAATGACTGTTCTCACAATTAATACCTTATTACGCACAAACTCAAAGTCAAGATGCTGGATGATTTGCATTGATGCAGCCAAATGCAAAAGATAAATGCAGACAAGGCAACCACTGCCTATTATTGCTTTGAGTATCAGAGCTGAGAGCTTGAACTTACTCCATCATTTCAGGTTATCATTGGTGAATTTGTTGTTTCCTAAAAACTTCACAAGATGCCTCTCAACCAGCAAGAGCTCTTGCTCAAGTCATAGCCATATTAAAGATACTTAGCTAACATTTACCTGGAAAGAAATTATTTACAGTGTGGGAATCTGTTCTATTCACAAACTGGAAAGTTTAGGCCTCTCCTGCCTTGTATCAGTGTTTTTGATAGTTCGATAGCATCATTGACCCCAAGTACAGCACAAGATGCTCGTCAGGATCACTCCCATGATTGCATACAAATCCAAAAATCCAAACCTACTGCTAACTCACCTTTCCCAGCCTTATCAGGCCGCTTGATCCTATCATAGAAATCCCACTGTGCCAATGGCAAGAACAATCATTTTCAAGTTCAAATCTCTTTTACGAAGAGTAGGAAGGACCAAGACTATACTGGTGCATTAGTGTTACACCTCTCTTTTGAGACAGCCTGGATTAGGCAAAGTGTTTTCTCCAATTCCCATTCAAAGATAATGACTGCAAAATACACCTATCCTGAGCGCTCTTTTGAAGGCTGGATTAAATTAAACCAGAATACATAAAGTCAGCTTCAACACATTTAAAAAAAAAAAAAAAAATGATGGCAGGGCTGCAATCAGTGACTCCACATCCACGTGCATGGCTTTCAGGAATCTGCATCTCACATGTCAGGAAGACACTGTAAGGTCACTAGAAGTACTAAAAAAACCCTGTAGATACTTCAGCCAGCAAAATTATTCTCCACTTCAACCTGGAATGCTTTACCTGTTCCCCTCAGGCCCCTTTGATAAAAGCAAAGCCTTGATTTGCAGCAGAAGCTCCACCAGAACAGGCAGCACCAATCTGCAAGCACTGTTATCAATTACTGCATGTTCTGGATGTTTATTCACCGAGTCGGAAATACTGCAAGCAACACTGAAGGATTACAGTCCTTGTTTCTGGAAACAAGTACTATTATAGCCCAAATCATTAACTTCCCCAAAGACATGATGAGTCAAATATTTTCCTGCATGATAACAACATCCACTGTGGCAGAGTGAAAATAACAGCATGTGTGCTCTGGCAGCTGAAGAATCACCATTTCAGTGGTAACAGCTTTTTACCGTAAGGATCAACTAAAACGTTAATTGCTTCATGCTCACCTCTCCCTTTCCTGCTCATCTTTTTTTATGTTATACCCATCTTATCATTATGCTGCTGTGCAAGTGTTTCGCTGTTCTCAGTTCAAAAGCAGAGCAAGCTTAAATGGGTATCTTCAATCACTGAAAAGATATAGATACTTTCACATGACTCAGTCTTAACACTTCCAAAACCAGAATTCATTAATTTTTGTCTTGAAAGATCAATTTTCTCTGACCAGCATCACCCCGACTATTGCTCTATCATCTCTTTCTTGCACCATAAATAAAAGGTATTTCTTCTTCCATAGTCTCCCCCACATGAGACAATGTAGTTCTTTCCCTTCTTGCTTTACTTCATCTAATAAAACTGCAAATATAACATCGGACTGTGACCAAAATCACACCTGTTTATCAGATATTGTTCCATTTTACTCATGCTTTTTTTAATTAAAACAAAAGCTTTTCAAACAGTGTCAGCAGGTTTTGTGTTTTTTAATGCAGTGTATTAGGCATTACAGCCAAACTCCCTTTACTCTTTTATTATTATTATTGGTGGGAGGGGGCAGCAAGGAGAAGGGAGGAGAGGACAGAGGAAGCTCTCTTACCCCTTCTTTCAGAAGAACACAATCTGACCAACTTTCAGCCGAAGAATTTCTTGATACAGGGATTCTAAAAATGAACTTGACATCACGGTGAAATGAAGGTGAAGAGACTGTTGCTAGATTTAAATATTTTATAATAGCCTCACTCTGTATAACGATCCAACATTTATCTAAATTTCACAAACACACATCTTTAGAAATTGCAAAAAATAGGAGCATTTCAAGATACTGCAAGTGCTGCAAAAGCACAAATCAAGCTGCCTGCAGTTCTCCAGTCCCTTATGCATCCATCAAATAGGGATCAAAAGATGACTGGCTTTAAATTAACTGTCTGACAAAGCACTACAAAACACAGCCATAATGGAAAGATTGATATTTAGTCTGTTATGCTAATGAAAAAATAAATGAACACGTAAGCCTTACAGACAGACTCAGACTTTTAAAATATCTTATCCCAACAGCACTGATGTGTCATTATTTTCAAGTTCAGTTATATTAATCCTTGCAATCTTTCCAAATGCATAGCTTAAAAGCAGGTCTTCCAAGCAGTTGGCAGTACCTCTGATGACTAGAAGTTCATTCCAGGAGAAATCTTTATGTAATGGCCTCATCACCAGTTACACAGGTGAGAAAAAAAGAAGTCAGAAAGCCTTATTTGTAGCTGTGTGTTCCTATAATGACTGTTATAGCAATAAGATTATACATAGACCTAGCAATACATTGCTCCACCTCAAAAAAGATCACGTAAGTGAGAATACAGTGTTTGCCCATGGCAACATACACAAGGGCAACAGCCACTAAAACTGATGAGTGCTAAAAGCAGCAGATAAACTCACAGATAAGATTCTCCTTGTGCAGATAGGTTAAAATCTGGAAGCCCTGGTTCATCTTTGAAGAGCAAAACTTCCTATTTTCTTAAAAAGCCCAACAGTTGGGGTTCATAAAGCCATCATAAATCAAGACCGTTCTTTTTCCAGAAGTTACGCTACATTATCAAAGCTGTCTTACTTTACTATTTCCTCAAGTACTTCGTAACATCAAGAATATGTGGATTTGAGGGGGAGCAAAGTAAAACAAAAATAAAAAGTATATGGGGGGAGAAAAAGTGTAGGCCACCAACAGGAAACACAATTCAATAAAGAGCAAGTCAAAACCAACTCCTTCCATACAGATGGCTGACAACAGTGCCCTCAGAACTAGAACTGAGGTTGGTTCATTCAGTTTCCTCCCTGCACAGGCTCCTTGGATAAGCCATCTTCTAGCTTTGAGCTGAGCCCCACAGGAGCTCCCAAGTTGTGTTTTTCAGTAGATTTAATTGCAGTACAATCAAGTCTTTAAAGAAGAGGAACACAGAGCAGATACAGCTCTCCTGAGCTGTCACAGTGTTGGGGTTTGGTCCAACTCCTACATGCTGTCCTTAAGCACAAGTGTTTGGTACATGTCTTTCCAGTTAAGAGCTGATTATATCAAAATACTCAGTAAGAAAAAAAATCCCCCAGTTCATGGGAGTGCCATATGAGTTCACTTCTGGTTGCAGGCAAGATTTAAACAGACAGCCTGAGGATACAGACTCACTGTGTGTGGGGAGAACCAAACACCTCCAACGGCCGCACAGATCATCTGCTAAACCCCACTCCTGCATACCAACTCCTCGTGGTGCACAGCACACACTCCTGCTGGCAATTTGAGCCTTTCTGCCTAAGGCAGCATGCTTCTCAGCCTGCGCTCTGCTGGCTCAAAAAACTCTGTTTCTCTACTTGCTCTCTGAACATAAATTCCCCACAAGCTGTGTTGAGGCTTTGCCTCCCCTCAGTGAGTTGTTTTGCAGAGAACATCGGCTTTCTGTGGAGTAGTTCCTCCAGCAAAGGGCTGGTTTTGACTTTTGGGCAGGATACAAAGCTGAAACATATTAAACATGATTTATTTACAGGATTAGCAAATCTCCAGGTTGTGGTTCAGGGGGAAGTAAGGATGGTGTTTAGATATAAAAACTATAAGATAGTGTTAAGATTAAGGTGTTAAGAGATGAAAATTAGCATCTCTTCCTTGATCAGCTAAAATACTGTGAACTCTCATTTCTCCTAGAAATCTATTACTAGGAACAAGATGTACTTTGCAACGTTTTCAAGTCTGCTACTTTGATAAACCTCCTCCCACACTGCATAATTCACACAGAGTAGCCAGCACGCCCAGTGTCAAAGAGGAGAAGAAAAGCCTAAGATGTGCCATGTAAGCCTCTGGCTTTAAAGTTGCAAACACAAAGCAAATACCACTAAACCAACAAAGAAGTCCCATGCAAACCAATCACCAGGCAAGGCAAGGCAGGAACCAGACAAGAGTCCCAAGACAATCCCTAAGGCAGCTCTGTAGGGCAAGACCTGGCCAGAGGGTCCCCCATGCTTCACTGAGGAAAGAGAGGTCTCACTCCCAAATGCATTTCCCATCTCACTTCTCTCAGGACAGTGTGAATGATTTTTTACAGAAGATGACCAGACATCTGCACATTAACAGCACCAAGGAAAGTTTAGACTAATGCTCTTCCAGCAGCTGGTAGGGAACCATAGCAGAACACACCATCAGGCCACATTGTCCATGCCAGCAGAATTGCCACTACTACACTATACTTTCCATGCTGGTAGACATTAGCAGGAGCAGCAGGTCATGATTTAACACATGTTATGCCCAAAATTAGGCTACCAGTAGTCACTGGGTCACACACAGGGTAGAGCCTGTCCTAAGAAACCACAGTCAACTCTACAGGGATAGCTGAGTCAGCCACCAACGACAGGGCTTCCGTTAACAAAATAATCTTACACGAAACGTGCCCTTTACTCTGCATACAGGGCCTCAGTGGATTATTTGAAAGTGACAAAAATATTTTAAAAACTCAACCTTCTCCTCTGCAAAATGGTTCCTGTGATTGCTTAAGCAAAAGGGAAGATGATACCATCTCTACCAACATTTGCGTCAGAGAAACAGCTTGCAGCAGCTAACACCACATTTCTGCGATCACACAGAATTTCTGGCCAGTACCATTCTCAGATTTTGTTTTTCCCATTTCCTGAAGGGATGACAAGTCCATGCAGAGAGCACATAATTAGAAATAGGAGCAAGGGGCACGTAAGAGTCTGTTCAGTCCCATATCCCTCCTGATAAATTGATAGTTCACAAATGTGTGCCAGCTGTTCTCAAATGATTACTTGTTCACTTGAATTACAATAGACACTTGTTTGGTATTGTTGCTGTTGATAAGCCACATCTACCTCTTCTCATCCTCTAAGTCTCACAGAAGCTTCAAATATTTGAAATACAGTGGAAGTTTTTCATGTTTAACAACAGCTTCTTCTGTTATGTTCCCTGTGTTTGTGAGCTGTACAAAAGAAGCTGAAAAATAATAGCTACTTGTACCAGCAGGCAGCACCATCAACACCATGAAACCACTGAGCAAACAGCTCTGTTGGATGTCTTCGGATGCAGTCATCCCTCCCAGGCTGGGATACCAGCAGTGGGACAAAGCAAACTGACACTTTTCCATGTTTACTTCCAAAGAACCAATCACTGTTGGGGTTCTCCACAAGGATATTGCTCAGTGACTGCAGTAGAATCATAAAGACTCAGTAAAGTTATACAGGTTTCTTCAATAAAAAGGGCACCTGCACAAACCTAGGCCCCAGAATCAAGTGTATAACCAGTTAGACATGGTTAAACTGCTGTTATGTCACAAAAATAGACTTTCAAATCCCATTTTTCAGTATCATTCCTTTTTCTCACAGCTCTCTGATTTTCATTTTCCCAAGAGCTTTTTCAGCCTCTCTTTCCAGTCTGACTGCAAGGCTTGCCAGACACCTCAGAAGCTCCACATAGAAGCAATGAGCACTTTGCTGAAGGCTCCCACATATTCAAGGAAGAGAGATAAGAGCATCTTGAGCTCTAAGATGCAAGAGCAAAGCTCTTTCTTCATCAGGGAGAAGTCAGTCTGGCCAGTCAGTCACTAACAGCAAGGACCACAGCACAATCTGCTCTGTTTTGACACCATTTTCTCTCCTCAGCTATAGGTTTCAGTTTGACACTGGACAACACATCCTCTATCCAGGATTACTATCCCACATCCCCTAGCAAGGCATCCACTTCATCCAGAGTCTGGAGTTCTCAACCTTGTCAGGTGTGTTTGAAAACCAGGAGTGCTCAGAAACCCCACAGCCTCACCCCTTCTCAGCAGAGGAACATGCTACTGGAGATATTTCACCAGACTCTGCTCTTTTGTTTTACAAGTGAATCTAGAAAGCAGTGCCAGAAAATGTGTAAGTGGAAAAGCTTTTTATTGCTCCCCAGTTGAGACTTCTACAAATTCAGCAAATGGTATTTTCAGACAGTTTTGCAGATTGCAGATGTTGGCATGAGCATATCAACTCTTGGATTCTTTACCCATCAGTTCAACCTTCAGATTTTTCCAAATCATTAGCATAAGTTTTCCAAGTAAAATATTTTCCCTGATGCAAAATATGAAATTGTTTTCACAGAAATTGATTGCTGAACTCCCACTCTCTTTGTAGGAATCCAGATATAGACAAGGATGTGCATTATTAGTCTGATGGCATAGAGTGTAATCAAGCTAATTAATTTGACAACTTGAGATTGAAAGGTACAAATTGAGGCATGTGCTGTAACAAAAGTAGGAAAACATGACAAATTCAAGCAAAATATTGCATGCAGAATGCAATGTTAAAAAAAGGAAGTTTAATTAGAAGCACCATATTTTTTATTATTACAAAAAGCAGTAACTAGAAAAATTTCCAAATTGTTAATTGGAGGGAAAGTGAAAAAATTCCTTTGTCAGATGAAACAGAATTAATTTACATACAAGCAAGCCAATGAACACTGTACTAGAAGACTTCTACAAGTTAAAAAAAATTCAGAAGTGGCTCAATAAACCAATAGGAAGAGAAGAATTTCTTGTTTCAGGCATGTAGTAACTTATCTTGGAAAAATCTCCAAACCAGGCAACACTCTTGAAGTAAAAGTCACTGGAGGAAGCATTTTGCTTATGATTTTATTGCTAACTAGCTCAAATTGGCTGTCACTTCCAGCCCAAAGCTACAACTCTACTGTCCAAACCTTTTGACAGTACTGAGTAGAACATGTAATACTAACACAGCAATATTCATTTTCTTAAGAGCTTAGGATGAATAAATGCCAATTGCAATGGCTCCCTAAAAAAAATTTAAAACACCATTTATTCTCAAATAGAAATATGTAACCCTAAAACATATTTGTGAAGAAAAGGCCACCAAGTTCAATTTGTTTTTGCAACCAGTACCCAAACACACCAATTTTGTTTAAATGACAGCTTCTCATTTAGGAGAAAATGCTTTAAACCTACTTCAAATGGAAAGTTCTGATTCTCCATCTCAAAACACTTCACTATTTGAGTCCATCCTCCCTCTATGTTACCCCATAATTCTTTCAAATCTTCCAGTGACCTAATTGTAAATCACAATATAATACAGAGGTAGACATTGATCTTCCAGTTTATAATTCATGTTGTTGTTAAATGTTCATAAATATATTTTGGGAATTAAAAATTACTATTCTTTCTATTCTCGGAGTGTGATTAATCACTATGAACAAAAAAAACTGTGAAATCAATACACTAATCCAACAAAGAATCTTTTTAGTCCCCCTAGAAAGGGGTTCTTATGAACTTTTATTAAACTTTTTATGAACTTTTATTAAACGGAAAACATTGAACAAACATCTGTAAACCTCACAACAAAAAGGATAGATAGTTACATGGAAGAGACCAGTGGCTTCCTATTAGAGAGGATTTAGATCCCTTAGACACATACTTCGGTATGACAATGTTAGTTTGCCATTATTCACAGTGAAGGTGAACACACAGTGATGCTGAAGAGGATTAGCACAAAAATAAACAATTTGAAGAGATAAATGATTTCCATCCAAACCCCCTTAGGTTCATATCCATACAAGCCACACCAGATAGGAATGGGACAATTATGTTCAAACATCACTCTGACAAATTTTATCATCTATCCATTCACATTAGCATCACCAAAATGAGAATTTCACACACTTCAAAAGCCCCAAAACCGCTGGGGACAGCAACAGTTGGACTCTCACCTATTCTAGAGACACAAAAAACCCACAAAAGATTTGAAGACACACTGACGATCTGTGATGTCTGAGCCATACATTCATGTCATGACAATGCTCCAAAGCTTTCTTCACTGCATCTAGAATTAATGGAGTGCTTTGCTCATAATTTATCAGTGCCTCACAGGCAGCAGAGGTATCAGATGTAAAGGTTAATGACAATACACCAACAAAAAATAGCATTTCATCTTGTTTTCTCTTTTGTGAAAGCTTTTTCATTTTATTATTCAGACATATTTTGACCCCAGCTCATCTTTTTCTTCTTTTTCTTCATTTCAATACCACACCGATTTCTAGTGGTAACTGTGGCTGAAGTTAACACCACATGCAAGCACCACAGTCCACAGCACAAGCTCTTTCCTGTGCTGTGAACAAGATATTTCTTGTCACACATAATTCACAAAGCAAATTAAACTTGTCAGAGTCAGTGAATATTGTGAAAGTGACTCCTGGAGAGCAATCAACAGATGGAAAACAGCAAGGTAATGGTGGCCTCACTAATTACTTACAGGCTGAGCTTTTTTGACCATCTCAGAACTGTAATCAATATATCAAGGTGAGACTGAAAACTTTGGCAATTACTGAAAGGCAAGATCTCTCATGAGAAAAAAATTAAATTCTTCCTCTCCATAAAAAAGGGGCCAAATTCTCCCAAAGAGCAGAATTTGGATAATTTATAACAGGAGTGCTGAAGTAATAAAGTACAAGAATGTCTTACATTTTCTAGTGAGGCAGAAGTGTTTTGTACTATTGCAGCACTGCCTAGTGCATGCCAAACATGAAAAATTACAAAGGTGTGAGCCCAGCAATTTCAAAACCCTTTATGGAGGTTTAAATATACAAAGATTAAAAGTTTGGCATAACTCTCTCTTGTTTTATAGCATTACTAAAACTCCTTCATCCTCCAAGGACTTAACTTGTGTTAGTTCCAAAGCTGGATTAGATAGAAACCAAACTGCTCTGTTGCAAATGCTAAGTCAAAATGGGGAACCACTCCTACCTTGCTACAAATTTGTATTTTTGTCCTTCTCACGAAGAGGAGGAGTTTTTATGACAAGAGCCTTGGTATCTAGGTAACTTTCTGTAATAAATCATATCTCCTATTAATTATACGATCACTTATAATAAATTGTGTCATCTTTTCATTACTGTGATTGCAAATTTGTCTGTGTCTCACCAGTCTTACAAGAAAGAACTGTTCATTTTCATTGGAGCACCACAGAGTAAAAGGGCAGAATCAAAAGGGAAATCCAAACAAATAAGGGGATTTGGGGGATGAGAAGGAGAGAAGAACTGGTATAAGAAAACAAGCAAAGCAAGAATATTCAACATTTCACACCTTCATGAGAGTTACCTTATACTCAAGGTTAGAAGAAATTGTTCATTATATATATTCCATGCATCCAAAGCAACATATATATATCTCCAAACAAGTTGCTGCTTTTTGTAGTGCTAAACCAATTTTTTTAGTTGTTGTACCTCGTTTACTTTTGCTCATGGAGAAATCTTTTCCTAAGTAGAGAAATCCTTTAAATTTGAGCTAGCACAGCCAGTTTTTTTTTTTTGTGTCTTTAACACAGCCAATAACGTGTTTTAATGTTTTGTGCCATTAACACAGCAGCATTAGATACGACTTTCTAATAAATATCTCTGTTAAGACTTGAATGGACATGTCACTTGCAGTGGAAGAAGTCCAGTAGTAATGAGATCTCTCCCTTTATAAAACTACATGTAAAATTCATATAAAATTATATTAATATAAATAATAAAGGGAGGGAGAACTAATTTTAATTTTTGTTAATCTTAAGTGGTACAATATGTTGCCATTAGTGAAAGAGGACTAAAATATTTCAGTTAAATAAAATGAAATTCACCAGTGACCATACATCAGTAAGTACCAGAAAAAGGTGACAAACTTCTCTAAACAAGAAGATACAATAAATGTGTATGTGCACAGCAATACCTCAAAATCTAAATTCCTTTAGAGCAAAGACAAAATAGGCATCCATATCTCCAGAGTGACTCAGTGATGTTTTTTGCCAAGGGCCAAAGCTGCAGCTCACTGCACTTGTACATAGAGCTGGAAGCAACATTTATATTCATGCAAATTATGCAGCAGTCACCAAGCATCAGAAAATCAGCTCCAGCAACATCAAAGAGCAATTACTAGGTTCTCACCAGAAAGGACTTGTCAGTGTCACCATGTCCTAAGTACACATGGGGCCAGTGGAGAGAAATACTTTTAAAAAAACATTCAAAAAAGACCCTGTCAAATCAGATGGCAGAAGACAAATAAAAATTTCTAAATTCATATTGCAACTACAAATCTAAATACTTTCAGTAAGTAATCTCCAAAAAGTGGAACCATTGAATTTCCCACGTTTAGGATCTTGCAGCATCAAGAAAAAAACCACAGAGTTTTAAAGGTCCAGCCTCACTTATTCATGGGTGATATTTCAGCATGTGTTCTATCCATGCAGCAGCATTAGTGTTCTATAGGCATCCTTTTCAATTTGCACCAAGAATACCTCTGCCATTGTAATTCAGCCTAAGATCCATTAAAGCTATTATATTGTGCATAAAAATTGATGAACAGCAAAATTTTGAGCAAACCTAATCACCCATATATTTGAAAACATCTGTTTGATTTTTACAGGAAGGCTCAGTGGGGTATAAAATGTGGCATAAAGCAACGCAAATCCCAGCTAACTATAAATCCTGTTACTAAATTAGAATTACAGCTAACATAACAAATCTGGGGTTACCCTGTGAGTTCACAGCAGTCTCCTGCTGTAAATGACAGTCTCAAAATACAGATCTAATGTAGCATTTACCACATTGCTGTTCAATCTTTCTCATAAGGAGTAACAACAAATAGCCTGATTTCATATCAGCACAAAAAATAAATATGAACCATGCTGTTCAACAGCTTAAGTCACAATCTGAACTTTCAGGAAGCTGAGAGCTCAAGATTTCAGGTCAGAAAGAAATAATTCTTCAGCGAAGAAAGAAAAAGTAAAAAAGAAGGAGCAAGGAAGTATTGGTTGACCTTGAACTGCTTTGGCTTGCTTTATTTTTCAATCAGTACTTTCAAGCACAATTAATTCCCATCTTCCTCCATGTTACACAGCTGCTTATCCTTCTACCTATATTTCCATGAGTTTACAAATTCATATTTCACTGAAAATGTGGAGTTCAGGCAAACTTTGAAAAGCATCAATCTCTATTTTTCCTCCTAAAAACCTGATTGTGTTCACACGAAAATCAACACATGGTGGTTGAAATGTTTTATACAATGGAAAGACATGCCAGCACTTCTTGAATCACCCAGCACAAACAACAGCATTTCAAAACACAACAGGAATTAACCTTTTCGTGTCAGGATTTTTCCCATCTTCAGTATGGCCACTGCCAGCAAAGAATGAAATTTTGTCCTTAAGCCATTTGGAGACATTGCCAGAAGTCAACCCCCAAGAAGTTGTTTGACCTTTGGATAGTCTAGGGAGAAAAACAAAAGCTCTTGCAAATATCTGCATTTATTTGGTTACAGAATTAATGGTGCCAGCCCATTTCACAGCTGACACACGAAGCAGCAGCAGCTGCTCTTTCAGACACTGACTGTAGCCAAGTGCCCATGCCTTGATTTGAAAAATGGATTGTATTCATCAAACTTCTCTGTACTGTGATTTTATGAAGGCAGTGTGATTTAATTCCTGGCATAGAAGCAAATACTTTCCTGCGTGATAGATTTCACATCTAGACATCCAAGATGCTGGACAGATCAGGTTTTTTATAACTAAAAAACCGGTTTCTCATTAAGCTGACAGCTGAGTGTACATTCACACACATTCACACATTGCAAGGAGTTTAAGAAGCTCACAGAAAGCACATTCCTGTGTGAGGACCCCACTCCACGGGAAAAGCCTCCTCTGGAGCATTCAGGTTCCTAGGGAAACTTCAGAACCAGGCAGGTACCCTGGATGTGGTCAGGAACATGCAAATGGAGAGCACACCAAAGAATTAGCTGGTTATTCTTACACAGAAACCACAGTCAAATCCCTGTGATAGGATGCAGTCAGTTTATTTCTGCTCAATCTTAACTGACCCCTGACAAAGCCTTACCACAACAGAGACCCACTATTTCCTGCTGCAGGTGGTTCTCCATTCCCAGTTATGACTAGAAATTTTGTCCAGGACCCAAGAGAGTTTTATTTCCTAATTAAGTCCTGTCTGAACTGGGACCCTTCTAAGAGAAATTTCCATTGCAAATTCATGGTCACCGCTATTTTGAAACATCCTCCTATAGCCAGCAGACCTCAGTAAGAGAAAGGGGTCACTGTGAAATTATTGCTGCCTACAAAGTTTTTTGCAGTGGGTGGAAAACTGGGCCATTATTTCCATAGCTGCTGTTTTCCACACAGTTAGAATTATGCAAGAAGTCACCCTTATGTCAAAAAAGGTACTCTCCATGAATCATTCCACAGAATTTCAAAATACCTACTAAAAAGTTATTTGCCACTTTTTGTTATTCTCCCCAGTGGTCAGTTAAGCCAGGTTTCACAGCATTGTTTCTTTTAAGATTGTTTTATAAGTGATTGAATACTAGAGAGATGAGCAAAATGCTGGCTGCAGTATTTATGCTTATTTGTCACAGCTTGAAATTGGACTGGGATACTGCGAGCATTTCAGAGCCTGTGCAAATCCTCTCTTTGGATTATTTACAACCTGTTGATGCATATTCAGGAGCACACCATAAAATATCATTAAAATGATAAATCTGTCCTCAACTACTATGAGCCTCCCCATCTCCTCTTGCTCTTTCATACATTTTCAATTGTTTTCCTTTCAGTGTTAACCCAAATATGACATCTTTTCAATAACAAAACAGACAAAGTGCATGATGCTGAGATATCTCTGTGATATCCTCACCTATGGTGCTGTGAAACTGAGCAGAGAGATTATTTTACTGAAAAACAATGATAGTGAGTGAAGAACAGGAGTGACAACTGCTGTAAATGGATGCCGCAGATATCAGCTGCAAGCTAAGATGCATTTCATTGTCACTAATTAAATTTGGATACACAAGGAACAACAACAAAAAAAAAATCTACAAACACTTCCCATTCACAGCAGAAAATCTGTTTTCTTGAAATCAGCCTCTGTGGTACTCACAGAGCAACACTGCTGTTGGCAGAGTTTACAGTGCAAATTCTTCCCCCTTAAATCTCCAAGTCACTATCCTGCAATTTTACCTTTTCACCCTACTGTTTTGATTCCTTTTATTCAATAGACTTCTTTAATCAAAGTCAAGAGTGTTAAATTCCTGATTCCTGCCATCATTTCTGTTCCCATATTGTAGGTAGAGTTGGTTTTGCTAGAAATATCCATATTCTAAAATAGTAAAATAGTCAAATTCCCCTGGAGAGCAGTACTTCTTTACTTTATCACAAACATCCTTTATACTAAGTGGCATCTGTCTCCCTGAAGAAGCAAGTTTTCCCTCCTTCCAAAGCATTCAGATATGGAGTGCACTGCAAGCTGTATTTTGTGGTTATTGCACAAAAGAAAAATCCCAGCGTTTATTCCCTTTCCCCAGGTGACTATCAAATTACAGCCAACTGTAATTCAGACAGAGATGGGGGAGAAAGCAGAAGTGCTTATTCAGCAAGCAGAATTGCTCACAAGTTAAAGGGAGGGTATGCATTTACAAGAGAGGATTTTGGTTGCAGGGGAGGTTGACTGTATTTTAGTCATGTGCTGCTTCTGCCAATGCCATCCCTGATATTCCAGGACTGCACAGTTCCAGAAGAACCACACACATATTTAAGGAGTAAAGATTAAACCAGCATTTTATTGCTCACCTACTATGAGCTCTCACATGCAAGCACATGGGGGGAAGAAAGAATAAAATCACTTCAATGCCAGCTACAGACAAGACTCTTTGTTTTTGCCAGGAGAACACTAAAGCAAGAGAATCTTTCCCACTCACAGTCTTCCTCCAGGCATTTCTGTGCCTTATCCAAAACATCCTCTAATCCCTCTCCTCAGGACTGTGCTACAGCAGCTGACACCATGCTAAACCACAGCCTGAGATTCACTGAGGCTTTTGTCCCAGCAAACACAGCTCAATTATCATCCCAGGAAAAATGGCACACTACCTGCTAACTGCCTTTTGCTTGATCCACAGCCTCTTAAAGCACTCAGCCACTAAAATAAAAGTAAACTTATCTCTGGTTTAACTGTGCCTGTATCACAGTGCCAGCCAAGCCCTGGCTTTGCACCTCTACTGATTAGAAAATGGAAAATTACATGCAGCAGCTGTCAACATGGTTTAAAGGATTTTTTTTTTTTTTGCTGTTGCTTGAAAACTCTTTCAAGTCCAAAAATCAGAAGTCAAGAATTAAGTCCCAAAATATTATTTCAGATATTAAAAATGGAAACATGACCTGCATCTTGCAGTTATGACTATTTCCTATTCAAGTTATAGCCAAGTAATTGTGGCATTTTTCTAAAAGACCATTTAGATAACTTCAAGGCATATCCAGTATCACACAGGTCAGTGAGATGAAAGATAACAATAGTAGGCAACACAAGGGATGAGCTGTATAAAATGCAGAGATGTCTCCAGTCTGTGAGCCTAAGTCCCACATTTTGTATAAACTTGCTTCTTTTTTGTTATACATATATTTTTCAAGCCAGATATCCGCTTTTGTTTACAGTGTTAGCTATTAGGCATTTCAAATACTTAAGATAGCAACCATACAGGAAAATTATTTTTGTGCTGTAATTAAAAAAAAAATTGTATTTGAGATTGCAGCATCAAGAGACTTCCATAGTGCTTGAAAACTATCATAATTATTGCCCAAAAGTTGCATTATGCCTAGTGCTTTATTTAACTTTCCTTAAAGCTGTCTGTAAATAACTTCAGACTTATAGGCAATTAAAGTCACTGAACTTGAAGTAAAATTATACATGACACAGCGGTAAGAAAACAAAACACATGTTGTATTTAGTTACTGGTTATTACTCTGAACAAGAACACCAGGAGAACATTAGGGTAAAGATCAGCTGTATAAACTAGAACTCCATACCCAAACCATCAACATGTCCACATTTTTAGGCCTTTTTGAAGCAAAAAATCATTCCCTCTGCATATCAGGCAAGTTCAGCTAATCATTTCACATTTACTCCAAGTCACATCACACAATGAACTCCTCCACCTGAACAGATACCTGGGGATTGTGTGGTACCTCCTCAGGAAGCAAGTTATTTCCAACTTTTCCACAGGAAAAGAGAAACTAGGGTGGTTAATCTTCATGTAGGTATTAATATTCTGTGAGTGGTCTCTGGCTATTGTAGCAGTCCTAGGAGGGAAGAACAGCCCCTGTGAAGACCTGGGCTGCTTTTCCACAGGGTAGGCAGACTCATCTCACTGGGCACCAAGCCCAGGAAGATCCCCACTAACTAGGTAGGATTCAGGGGTCCTGGCTGGAGCACATTTTCCAGAGAGGGAGAAAAAAAAGTGAGATGTCTGCTGACAGAAATGATAAATATTTTAGAGACTTGAGTAAGAAACACTTCAAGAATTCACTAGGATGAGCCAAGATTCCTGAACACAGGTGGTGGTGATGTGGAGGGAACAGCTGTGCAGAGTCAGGCACTGCAGCCTCTCAGAGATGTTCCCCCAAAGAAGCCCAAGGCAGCTACAAAACAGACTCTGCACTTTTCACTTCAGTTTCTGTCAGCACATCAATCCCGAAACACTCCCTGCGCGGTTTCTAACTCCTACCTTGACCTGAACTTGGAGGAATGATAGTGCTAGATTTGGAACAAATGCATGTTGGCTCTTGTAACACAGGAATCCTTGACCAATCTATGTACAGAGAGATGAAGGCAGAGTGTAACTATACACTGAATATTGCACACATGGAGGTGGATGTAGACATGTTACATCAAGATTTACAGATATTAGGGGAAAAAAACATGGGCAAAATTCTAAATCTCCAAAGTCTCTTTTGTAGTGTTGCAGCCTTGAGCAAAATTCTAATAGCATCATTTGGGTTTTACATTCACAAAACTGAGTGTGTAAATTCTACTGCATACAAATAAGACATTTGCATATATTTGACCAAATACTGTAAGGTTGGATAAAATTTCTTATCTGCTATATCAGTACAGTAGCAAAAAATCCACCCTCATTTTGATATGAGCTACTCTGAGGAAGAAAAACAATAATAAATCAGGCTTGGCAGAAATTGAAATTCAGAAGGTAGGCTAATCATCAGACCCAAAAATGTTATTTAGTGATACACAATAAAACAAATAACCTGCATTCTCCAATTCCCCAGTTAATGTTTATTGATTAAGTTTTGTTAGAAAAAAGCTATTAGCAGTGCATATCCTTGGACAGGTGCTTAAAGCAAGGAGTGTAACTTATATCTAAACGTTTTTTCAGTGAAAAGCACTTACAAGGACTTGTTTTTCACTCTTGAGGGGGTAAAAGAGTGGGAGTACTTTGCAACAATGCAAGCAGAACAAATTGAAAAAAATGCTTTCTATTTTATGGGGTTATAAAAACAAGTCATTGCCAAAGTTTCACAGAGGTACAGTTAGTATGTTCAGCCTTATGTTGTATTGGAAAAGTTGCTTTTATATTTCCAGACTTCATAGCAAGCTTTGGAAAAGAAACTCCAACATTCCCTAGTGCATCAGAAATAGATATTGAATTATAAGTACATTAATTGCATGCAGCATTCCATTTACCTACAGCTGTTTTAAAATTAATCCACTCTTGAAGATCAGAATTACTGCCACCATTCTTGCATGCTTTGTTCCTGCAGAGCAGTTTTCATTCTAAGTGAGTCAAGGAGAAGATAAAAAACTACAAACCATTATCAGGCAGTTATATTATTGCTGTAAAGGCATCAACCAGGTGACTCACTTAAATCTAGACAGAACAGAACACTGTGTTCTTCTTCAGTTCTCACCTTTCAGGAGAAGGGGTTTACTAAAACAGCACCATGATAGCAAAGAACTTGTAAACAAGATATTTATGGTCATCTCTGGACATTCTCCCATAACCTTTGCTTAAAGCAATCACAGGCTTTTGTCCCAAGGCATTTTTGTTTCAAATTGTACTTCATGGCATCATGATTTAATGAGCCCAGCCCAGCCCCACACAGCCACTCACTCACTCCCCCACAGTGGGTTGAGGGAGAGAATCAGCAAGGTAAAAGTGAGAAAACTCATGGATTCAGATGAAGACAGTTTCATAAGGAAAGAAAAAGCCATAGCTGTAAGCAAGGGAAACTAAGGAATTCATTCACCACTTCCCACGGGCAGGCAGGTGTTCAGCCATCCCCAGGAGAGCATAAGGGTGACTTGGGCAAACACAGGCCATAACTCTGAATGTGCCCCTTACTCCTCTTTCTACCCATTTATATGCTGAACATAATAATGTCATCTGGTCTGGGATATCCCTGGGGTCACCTGTCCTGGCTGTGTCCCCTCCCACCTCCTTGTCCCCCCAGCCCAGTCGCTGCTGGGGTGAGAGGCAGAAAAGGCCTTGGCTCTGTGTCAGCTCTGCCCAGCAGTGAGGAAAACATCCCTGCACTAGCAGCACCATTTCCAGCACAAAAGCAGCATAAGCAATGATTTTTTTATCCACATTACAAAGGTTCTGGACAAAATTATTAGGGCCTAAGAAAATATAATTATAAAATAGGTATTCAAATTTGCTATATAAGCTTGCAAAGCCAAAGTAACAAATCTGTAAGATATTTTGCATAACCTTACAAATACCTTCAGTAAACAACCACTTTTATTGTCCAGAGACCACAGGTACATTTTCAGATAGAAGGTAACAGTCCAACAGTTTCCTGCTGGATGAGTTTTACATCAAATAATTAATGCACAACACACCTTGTAGTCTTTTCTGCAAAGCTTGTAGCATTTCAACTTAGTATGCAGCAAAATAAATGTTGTTCTTGACTTTAATACATGTTGGAACATCATCAATAAACAGCACATTTTAAAGGTCAATATATGCAAGTTCTCCAAGAAAGCATAAAGGAAAGTCAGCTTTAAACAGTGGGAGAGCAGGAAGAGTCAAAAGGAACTAAAAAAAATTTATTAGAGTACAGCATCCTCTCAGGCACAATCTCTCAGTAATACAACAGGTACCATTCCGATGATTCCTTTGTTTCTTTCCAAGCTTATATTAGAAAGAGTTATCACAAAGGGACAATTTTGCTTAGGAAAATGAGTGTGGAAAAAGGCTAGTGCTGCAGGGTTTGAATTTTCTGCAGTATTCAAAGCCTTTCTGCAAACTGCCATTAATTATAAACAACTACACAGAAAAGGAATTCAACCTCTATCCAACCTCTATCGTGCCACATCAAAGCCCTTTACAGATTATTTCAAAACTTCATTTTTTAAAAAAATTCATAAAGTCCAATCTATTCCTATTTCCATCTTCTCCATGGGATCTGATTTAAGCTAATATATTTACACTATAACAGAAGAGAACAAAAATGCATACACTAAGACTTATAATAGAGATATGTCTTTTTAGAGCATCAAAGCATTTGAGTACCCTAAATCCGAATATTTATCTTAAGGTTAATGGCAAAACATAATTTTACATTCTCAAAAGCATGCTCAGCTGAAACCTAAACTGCGAAGAACAATGATACTCCTCAGCCCTCACTTATTGCCACAAACATTTCCATTCAAGGCCACACCACAAAACAACAGTAGGGCCAGATACTCCACACCAGACTCTTCCTCACCATCAGGCACAGCAGCCACAACATCATCAAAGCCTTCTGTGCTTTGCTTCTTAAAACAGCCCCAAGAGCCAGGCAAGCGATTTGGAGATGACCAACAAAGCCAAGACTGTTGGCCCAAGAGGCCCCTGAGGCAGCACTGGGTGAGGCTGAAGCCAATCCCTGCCAGTCATACCCTGAAAAAATGGGAACCAGGAGCTGCATTCATCTGCACTTAACCTGAACAAAATGGAAAAGCATCAGCCAGAAACCTCCTTACCTTGACTTCACAAAGACCAAGGAGAGGAGAGACGCTGCAGTCAGCAGTATTCACCTTTTCACCAGCATCCAACAGGTATGCTTGCAGAGCAGCAAAACAAGCCAACTTGTCCAGAAGAAGGAGAGTTACCACTAAGGTGTTGTTTTTCAGGATATTCTGTATTGCTGAAGCACAGAGCTCCCCCCAGCTCAGGCAGGCTGAAAGCAGTTCAGACCCCACCACACCTCCTCCCAACAAACAATCCCAGCCCCTTGTTTCTGTTGCTTTATGGAAATCACCTGTTTCCCACCTGGATCTGATAACAAAGTCAGCTGGATCCAATAGCAAACAAAGTCAGCTGGATACCAGCCTCAAGCTCTACCTAGTCTGCAAAGCAGGCCAACAGTCACATGTGTGAACTCAAAGTAATGTGCTTGTAGTTTTGAATTTGTTTCATTACTAACTTCAATTGCTTTCTCTCTTAAACGCCTTCCAAGAGATTTGTGGATGATGTTCTCATATTCATTATATATATATATGTCTGTATAAAAGTTCAGGAAATGTATTTAGGAAAAATTCTGGTTTTAAGACTTCCTTTGTTCTTTGCAAAGACAGTTTCACAAAAGTAATAGCAAACCAACAAGGGTTCAAGTTCAAAGAAAGCAGTAGCCGAGTTTCAGATAGACGATGTCAGGAACAAACTAATGAGACACTCCTGTATCAAATAAATCTCAAGATTATGGATGTAACAGATGTCCAAATGATATTTTACTATTCCTCATAAAGATTCTAGGCTATTCTGAGACAAAACAGGAGTAAGAAGCAAGACCTACCCTAAGGGTATGAAAACGATTTTGAAAGGTTGTCCCTACTAAATGTTAAGACCAAAGGTTTTGTTAGAGGTGGGGGAGAAGATTAAAGACTGAAAAAGAAAAAAGTATGCACAACACAGGAATTAGAGGAAAGAACATACTCAGAAGGAATTTTTCTCTGTGATGGAGCAGGTGAAGGTCAAATAGCTTTGGATGGATGGTTTGCAAGGTAGAAGAGACAGAAAAAAAACTCAACAAATGGAAGGATAGAAAACATAAGTAGAAAGTGGATGCTCCCAGGAAATGTATGAAAGAAAAATGTTCAAAGCTCTATGGTGACTGAGAGAGCCCAGCATCTCTCAGAAAAAAAATAGAGGGGAGGCACAGGAATGAGTAATGCCAGGCAGAACACTTAACAAAGGTAGTTTTCTATTGGGAAACAATTGGACACCTAGCTAAAGTTTTTCATGGCAAAAGCACAACTGCCAGTAACATCCTCAGTCTTCCCTTTGGTGAAAGGCAACTATCCCTAGAAAATTTCCCTCCATTGTAAATAACTGGAAGACTGGATGTGGCGAATGACCATGACTTTATCAGCCTCACATAATATGCAGCCAATCAATGTAAATCTATATTTGCTTTTTTTTTAAAAGAAAACATGCTCTCCACTAGTACTTCCCCATGACAATCTCACCAACACTTACAAAGTTACATTTAAATATCTCTTGAAAAATAAAGGCACAATCTAGTGATTTATGTAGAAGATAGCCTATATTCTTCCATCAGGACTTTTTAGTTTGAAATTCATCTGAACTTCAAAATAGTATGTTTTTCAGGGATAGAGGAAAATATATAGATAGAGGAGTGTGGGGGTCCTAATATATGATTTACATTTTTACAAGACAAGAAACTGGGCAAAAAAAAGACTACCTTACACATTTCCAGAGATGTAGCTTGGTGACAAAGATGCTTTTTTAGAAAACAGAGATTTTAAAATCTCAAACACATTAAGTCTGTACTCAAAGCAAAAGCACCAAGCTTTTGCACAAAAGAAGATGAACAGTCAGCCAGCTATACACTATTCACTAATGATGCACGAAGCTATTTCAGAGAGTGGGATCTTTAAAAGTAAACACTGTCGTGGAAAGATGCATTTATTTAAAAGTCATTAGAATATTTGTCTCATCTATTCTTCCTTTTCCTCACCTGAGCTCAGCCTGTTTAAGAGCAACACAGTCAAGCTGTTTAATAATGGAAAATTCAAAACCTTTGCAATAAATATATCTGTCCCCAGGCTATTTATTTTCCAGTGGAATTTTCAAAATATTAATCAAAACAGCAGAAAACAAAAAGACTCTGAGATATCTGAGCAAATCTAATAATTTTAACTTATATTAAATATTTTCTCTCTTGTGTGAGCTATGTATTTTTTAGTCAATCAGAACCATTCACAAGGATTTCTTTAAGAGAAGCAGTAGAAGCTATTTAGTGCCAAGCTGGGTTGGAAATTTTTAAATATCTTTCTGGATGTGGGGGCTGATGCCAGGTGCCCACCAAAGCTGGTCTATCATTCCCCTTCTCAGCTGGAAAACAGAGAGAAAATATACCGAAAGGCTGATCGGTCAAGATAAGAATAAGGAGAGGTCACTCACCAGCAATACAGACTTGACTTGGGGAAGTGGCATTATTACCCACCAAAGTCCTTTTTCTCAGGCTCAGCTTGACTACCAACACCTTGTCATGCAAATCCAATACACTGAATTTAAAAGGATAAGGGAAGGGGAGAAGGATTTTTTTTAAATAACAAGTCCTGCAGTCTTTGTGGCAGTCAGAACTTGGTTGAAGCACACAGTGCAAATACTGATCTAGCTGTACAAAAAGTCATGTTGGTCCCATTTGGTCCAAATGATGACAAATGTCCATGAAAAGTGTGAAAAAAGCTTAGAGCAAGGGATGCTAGGCTTGACAGCACTGAGATAAATGCATACACACCATTTACCTACCTTGGAACACTTGCTTTATTGCTCCTCTGCTGTTTGGCTGTCTTTATCTGATCCTTCTCCAACACAGATCCTAAGTTCACTTTGAATAAGGTTATGTAGAAACCTCCTTTGTCATTCCTGATGACTGATATGGATGACTTTTTCTTTCCTGAAGAAAACAGATCTAAATACTCTTAACATTTGCATTGTTAGACCTGCTTTTTTTACATCGGGTGGAGGCAGTTATTCCTTTCAGCAAGTTCTTATTAGTTTTGAAACTTTTTTGAATATGACAAAGACTCTCATTCTCAGTGAAAGCAACTAAGCCTCACAGACTTCAGTAAATCTTCAACAAATTTGAATCAGAACAAAATAGCCCAGTAACTGGTCGACACCCTCGGGCAGAGACCAGGGTGCTTCCCACCAAAATAATTCTGGCAGCTTATTGGAGGGAATGAAGCTCTGGGTTTTCTAGACAGGAGTCTGAACAAAATGTTCCTAAACTATCCAAAGGGAAGGAGTCTTGTAACATCAGAATGTGTTATGGGACATAGTTTACCTCTCCATCAAATCATAAAATTTTAATAGCTTTAATGATGTGTTGTAAGGTCACTATTACCTATAGTTTTTAGGATATTGTACACCATTTTGCTCTGTAATTAGCAATTTCTCCTTTTTCTAGTCAAACTCCTCCTTTTCCAGTTCCATGTTGCCTGTAACAAGGCTCTGTGTGTTTGTGTGCGTGTGTGCAAACGTGACAGAACAGCAGCACCCAGCCAAGTGGAAAATACAATTTTCAGAAAATAAAAACATGCATTCCCAAAGACAACAATCTGTCTAAATAAGTCATCTGTTAAATGTAGTTACCCAGTAATTGAGCAGTGAAAATGATCAAGATTTGTCTAATAGCTCTCATCTAAAGCTCTTCTCAGATTTCAATGTTCTTTGTTGTAATTAAAAATAGATTTCATAAAATCATAGAATCATTAAGGTTGGAAAAGACTTCCAAGGTCATCGAGTCCAACCTTTGACCAAACTCCACCTTGTCAACTCAGGGCTGTCATATCCACCTACCTCTTAAGCAGTTATCACTTTGAGTGAATAATTTTATTTCATAGAATCTGAACTTTAAAAAGATATAAAATATGAAGGACATCCTCACTTTTGAAGGAAGGAGGAAAACACAGGGATTTTTCCAGCTTTTGGAGTTCATTCCAGTCCATGAATGCACACTCTGGTATATGCTGGCACGAAGAAAGTCCCCAAAGTCCCAGTGGACAACTGGAATGGAAGTTACTAAATCTAAGAAAGAGATACTAAATTTCTTGCTGACACAATAAATTAGGATATAAGCATCCTTGTCCTCCCTCTCAGCTGTGTGTCACATTCAGTTTCCACATTCCAAAAACTCTAATTTTTCTGGTAACAGTAAGACCCATGCTTTTGTTCTGAGTGATTTCCCACTGCATTCTGCTTTTCCTGTCTGTCATGAGGAAAAATTCATGCTTTTTAAATTTCCAGTCTTCTTCTTCAGTTGCCAAGTGCTGTGCATCTCCTTTCCCACCCTCTGACATACTGGTTGTGACATTTCCTTTTTCCAAGAGGCAGCCTTAGCCTCTCCACTTGTCTTTCCAGAAGAGTTACACACCATGCCCTGCACCATATCCCCTACAAAATGATCTGGAGGGCACCCTTGAGCTTAATGCCATGGCCTCTGTGATGGGAGCAGGTTTGAATATACGGAATATAAGTATTATTTACAGGGAACAAATATTCTCACGTTTCTCCCTCTCTAGATAGGGAGCAATGAGATACACACATTTCATTAAGCAAAAATGATCATCTGTTTTCCTAAGCGGCAATCTTCATTCTCACTTAATAATCAGCCTTGAAGTGACCTAAGAGTGTTTTAATTAAAGGATGTAAACAAGTGGTCTGATTTTGAGGGATGCTGAGCACCTGGTATTGCAAAGTGCAGATGGTCTGTCCCTGTCCCCCAGACCTGCTCCTCTGACCCTCATTAAGGGCACACCACAGCACATGACGGCTGTGCAAGGCAGAGTCAGCTTTCAACTCTCTGGACATCATAATGCAAACAATAACATCATAACCCCTGTCATCTAACTCAAGCTAACCTGGCATCTGCATGGCAGAGTTTATCCCAAACGTGTAGGTACTTATGGTAAAGTAGAAGAGGCAAGAAGGGTGAGGGATCAGTCCCTAGGCCATCCTGGGAGTCAGCAACACCTCCTAAAAATGGATCTGATGCCAGTGTTTGGCACATTCAGCAAGGTCCCTCTCATCTTTCCTGTTCATGAAGCCACTGAGACCCTTCACACTGCCCTGAGAGGGTTTTGTCCTTGGGCTCAGGCTACCTCAAATCTCTGTGTCACACTGATCCATTCAGTCTCCTTTCACCCCATACGAGTTAGTCAGGATATGTACAACAGACAGATACACTCAGAAAAGAAAGCAAAAGAATTGAGTGATTTTAAAAACAGGGGGAAATTATCAGCTAGAGCTCTTCTAAGAGCAGAGCAGTAAAAATCAAAAAGGCATGTGCATCCCCTGTAATGCTGAGTTATTGCCCTGATAAATGTCACTGCCAAGGAGGAATTTCTTGCACAAGACAATGTGGCCCTAGAGACTAAACAGCAACTTTTATATTTACCTTTCACAAACCCAGTGGGAGGAAATTTTCTGACAGCACTATCTGCCACATTAATTTCTTACATCAGTTCAAGCTGTTTTATCTTGTGGTTGGTGTCTTTGGTTATATCCACACAAACGTGTTCAGGGCCTCTTTCTCCACTCCTCAGAAAGCAAATGTGTCCAGGGGGGATCTGATGGAGGGCATAGTGGTGCCCATCCCCACCACAACTGTAAAAACCTCACTGAAACTTTCCTTTGTCCCCCTGTCACAGCTGACTCGCAGCAGAGGGATAACACAATAGAGGTATGGTAACAAGGAGGTGTCAGGGAACAGCAGAAGCAGAAAATAGCAAGTTACAATGTGGAACAGGATTATTACCAGGAGTTTTCACACTGGGATTTCCTTACGGGGTAGAGGGAGTGGTCAGCAGGGTGAAATAGTTCACAAAGCTCCCATAATTTCAGGCATCAGCACTTCAGCCCTCACTGGGGATTTCCCCAAGGTCATGAAGGATAGGAATGTAGCAACTTAGGCCGAGCATGACAAAAGGCAGGTGGGAGAAATGCTACAAATGGCCTTCACCATTTCATGTCTATTCTTTATTCTTTTTATGTTGTTGCTTTCTGCTGTATAACGAAACACTCTTGTCTTCTTTGCATTATCTTGGTAATGAACAACCTGTCCTGTTCTCACCTGGTACAATACTCTTATTGTGATCCCCCTGTATTATAGGCAGAAACACACAACACTCCCTGTTACTAAACATTCTGCTGAAATCCTCCCAGCTAAAATGCTTTAAAGCTTCTGACAGTGTCTATACACAGCTAACTTTAAATGCACCCCACTCAAGGCTGTCTCAACTGCAGTGCCCAGGAGAATCAGCCCTCGGCTGATGCTCTGGTCTGAACTATGCCTGAGCTCATCTCAGCTGTCCTCAACAGCTTTTCCAGAACAAAAGCAAACCCATGCCTGGAAAGGAAGAAGTACATGAGGGGGAAAGCTCCAGCATCCCAATCTGATTAACCTCCAGACCTGCAGTTACAATCCAGGCAGAGAGGAAAGGCGTCTGTCAGCAAACCTCAGCAACCTGATTTACATCAGTGAATGGGAAAGGATGAAGAAGCAGGAAACAACTAAAGCTTCTTACCATTCCTGCAAAGAAACAGCCCAGAAAGAAAAAAGAGCCTGCAAAGGAATGCCATGCAAGAAATACAAATTATCCACCTGATTTATAGCACAAGAAGGATTCAAATGTGACTGAAACCTCCAAAAGTTTCAGATGTATAAAGTCTGTACTGCCAAGAAGGGAGAGGAGTTTACAAATGATGGTGGCTTACAAACAAGCTTCAGTCCTTCTTTCACTCCATACTCATGTGAGGCAGAGTTTGCAGAAAGAGGAAAAAAACCTGGACTTCGTGGCTGGATTTCAAACAATTTGCTAAACCAAGAGTTCCCTGCCCTGCTCTTCTCCAACATCAGCTTTACACACCAGTTCACTGTCATCTATCTCATCAAGCCTGGGGAGGGAGAACTGGGTTACAGAGAGGCTGCTAGCTGGCACATGGAGGAAACAAGTAACTCCAAAAGTCACACCTCTTCCCAAGGCTCTGAATGTGCTGCAGGACAGTGCTGCTTCTCCTGATGCCCCACAAGGTGATAAATAAAAGCTGGCAAAACCTATCTTTTGAAGTGCAGGGTGACTGTGACTCATGCCAACCTTCCATTGCCTTGTTGATGTCTTCAGAACCAGATTTTCTGACTTAGTTTCTGGAGAGTTTATAGTACAACAGGGAGAACACCCTCTTGAGATTCTCCTGGCCACAGACATACCTGGAGAATTGTCTCTAAATGAATTTCTGAGATGCTGGTGACTAACTGTCAGCTCAAGGAAGAAGCTGGGATTAGCCTCATCACTGGTCATTAACTCAGTAAGGAAACAGCAGATAGGAAACGTAATCTTGAATTCAACAAACCAAACTATTTTATTGTCCAGCTAAGAAAATGTTTCTCTCAGAAAGGGACTTCAATGTATGCCACAAAACTCAACAGTGTTCTGCATCCAGAGACCAGCCACCACATCATTTTTTAATTTTCTTTTTATTTATCATTCGAGCAATCCACTATTACCATTTTAGTGTCATAGTGTCTTGGAGCCTGAGTCCAGCATCAAGACTTTAATGCAGCAGGTTTTGTGCAAACTCAGGGCAAAAAGACTGTCTGGAAAAACTTGAGATCTAAGTACATAAGAAGTGTGGGCATTCTTTCTCAAATAAAGCCTGCATGCAGCTGTTTCCAGTTCATTGACCTATTTCTGTTTTTGGTTTTGTTTTTTTATTTAATGTGGGGGATGAAATAGTCTTACCTAAACTTATGCAAATATCACTTAAGCTAAGTTACATTTTCCCACCACTGCTTGGCTTCCACTTTGACTCACACTTTTTTGAAACAGAAGTTTAAAACAATCAATAAATACTTTCCCATAAGCCCAATGGCTACGTGTGCTGTAGAATGGCTTGCTGGAGTGACAGAGTGGATACCAAAATTATAAATGTGCTCAAAAAATACTTGTAGACCATCTTATAAAAAAATACCTCTCGTGGTTAGGTACAAAGGCACAGGTAGTGTTTCAATCCTGCACTGCCTAAGCTTCAGCCAGATGAGAGGGTGCTCCAGGACAAGGATCTCTCTGTATATGCCTCGTCGTGTGTATTCTTTTCCTAAGAGCCCACTGCCAGCTCTCCTCAGAGAGAAAACAACGGACTCAGAAAGAATTCCTGCCTGCCCCAGCATGACCATTCCTGTGTAAAAGAAAACAACAAAAAATTGGCTCAGAAAAATAAGCTTCAAATTGCTACCCGATATAATCAAAACAGAAAAGCCCCTTGCTACCATCAAATCTATTTCTGTGAGGCACAGCAGCTGAACAAGATGTCACTACACTGAGCAGGGCACAATCTGTGGATGAGCCACAGTTTGAAACCAAAGCAGCACACAAAATAACAACGAGCAAACTCTTAGCAAACACCACAGGAAGCAAGGGGACTTGAGGAGATATTTGAAGGAGACGGAGAGACTACTTGCTCTCACTGTGACATCCAATGCCCATGCACACTGTTTTGGGAATTACTAGAGTTTCTGCCACCATCAATGTCACTCAAGCAGTTTTCCCTAGGAGAAAATATTTTTAAAGGTTTACAGACACAGCAGAAAACTAATACACTAAATTGTCAGTTCTAGAGAGGCACTTTCTGGACTGAGTGTAATGGCATCAGTCTAACACCAGATGCAGACTACAGTGCAAACAGATTAATCATAAACAGTTGACTCTTACTGGTCAGGAGCAATGGACAGAGCAGGACTGTTTTGCCATTATTTCTGCCATTTCTAAGGCCACTTGTGGTATAATTCATTAATTCAAACTATAGCAGATGATACATGTAGCTGAGGGAGGAGATTGTTTCCACTAGTGCCAAAACCTGCAAAAGAAAAAATAGTGTTCAGTTCATATAAAACTGGAACTTAAAAAGCCTGCAGAAGACAAGTCCTAAGCATCCACTTCAGCACCTGGCAGGCACCAAATGACCCAGGGAAACTGCATGTAATTAGACTGATGAAGCTACAGTGGAGCTGCGTGATGCAGGTAGCTGTCAAAACTTCTGTCTGTAAAGGTTTTCCTTTGCTTTTCTTAATAAACATTATAGATTGCCTTCTAGTACTTTCAACTCTTTTAAGCACTCATGAAATAAATATTTGCCATGGAATGTAGGGGCTGATTTCACTGAAACACATTTTGGGTTTGCTTCAAAAACAAAAACTCACACAAATAGAGATCCGTGCAAACAACAAACATCATGAGTTAAAGGAAAGGGCACTGAGTAGCACCCTGGATTACTTGGTACCAAGGTAAAATGTGCACCATGGAAGGGAACTGCCAACAGCATGCACAGAGGAGCTCAAAGCACTGTGTGCAAATAGGCTGTCTGTGTGGTCCTCAGCCTTCTCAGATGATGGGCTGGAAACAACCCCTGGGAGGTGCTGAGTGAGTCCCAGGGCTTAGTGCTGAGGGAGGGAGAGGCACCGCGTAGGCGTGCGAGTGTTGGTGGGTGCTGAAGAGCTGGGGCTCAGCCCAGGGACAGCAGGTCAAACTCCCAGGCGTGTCTAAGCTCCTCGGCAAGGGATCACTCACTTCAGATTCGGCTGGTACAAATATACGACTCTGACTGGCCCGCTTTTCTCTGCGGAAGAACCGAGCACAGCTTGCCCACCTCTGCACCACCTGACACGCACCCTGGCACCCTTTCCTCGCAGCCCGGTCGCAACATTTCGGAGGAGGTGAACAGCCTCCCCCTTGAGCATGCACTCGCGAACATCCCAAATCCCACACAAGCCGGCTGCCTGGAACAGACCTTCCCTTCATCCCCGCACCAGGCAGCAGCATTAGGATACACCACCAGCTTTAGGATACACCAGGGCCCCCCCAACCCCGGGGGACTCGCTCGGCTCCTCCCAGCCCACATCTGGCTGGACAAGCGCAGGGTCCGCGCTCAGCCCCGCGGCTGCAGGTGGGCGCATCGCGGGAGCGACAGGCGCATCCCG